>VZRV01002755.1:95847-283770 GCA_013398115.1 Falcunculus frontatus | reverse complement strand
AGCCACAGAACTGCAGGTTTCCTTAGTCTGTGACCCTAAACACGCTTGAGCTTGATGCTTCTATCTCCATAGGAAACACTTTCAGCTTCCAAGGTGTAAAATAGCACAGATAAGACCTGCTTGTTGGTCAGATTTAGCAACTCTGGAAAAGGAGCACATATCTCTCTCCTATTTTAAATGTAGAACGACCTAAATTTTTAAACTGATCTAAACTTCCTTACTTTAACTTGTAGTCCTTTCTGTTCTTGAGGATTCTGCAATGACAGTGATGCTTGGATTCCTAAATATCCTCCCTTTGCCCTTCAGGTTTTAGTCTGATCTAAGGTTTTTCTGACACTGTTCTTTTGTCTTCTCTCCCTTCCATTACCTTCCTCTGCACTCTCTCCTTTCCTCCTCCCACCCTTTCCTCTTCCATCTGCCATTTTTCTTTTTACTTGCCTTCTGCATAATTTTGGTTTATCCTTTTCTTTTCTTCTTGTTTCTCTCATTTCCATAATTGCTTTAACTTGCTTCTTGGACTCCTGATAGCTTTTTTGTTGTCCTGCCTAGGACTCTTCATTGTCCCACTCCTTGCTCCCTCACATTTTTCCCTTTTCATTTCCACATTAGTTCTTTGTTACCTTTCTGTCTATTTTTTTTCCCAAAACAAGTAGATTTGTACACACTGTGATTTTATAGCCCTGTCACTTCCACTTACCCATTTCTCTGGTTTTAGTAAAGCCATGTGATAATTTCTCTAGTTCTGTAAACCAGAGAAATCTTCCATGATGGGCAAGAGTTGAATTTCTAACACTTAAACCCCCAAGAGAGGGCAGGGAGAGAAAGCATCTGACAAATATTGTTCTAAACCATCTTTTTCCAATATCAAGAAACGTTTAAAGGGCATAATAGAAGTTGTTTTCCTTTTCAGACTTCCTGAGTGAAGGTGCTATTTGCTTACCTTTGATATTGCCTCCTTCATTAGTCCTCAGGAAGAGCAGCTTTTATGTAAAACTTCATAAAGTAATGGATTGGGAACTAGGACTATCTGGGAATGTCTGGAGAAGTCAGAAGAGACGTTCTGTCTCATGAGTGGGTTGCTAGACTGACCTCCAGGAGGGAATGGCTTTTTGATCTGCTGTGTGGTGGAAAGTTGCTTTATAATCTTATGCCTCAGTTTCTCTTTTTTTCCTGTTTATTTGAACTGTAGCATCTCTAGGGCAGGCACTGTTCCACCCCCTCGCAATGTTTAGGATCATGAAGCGTGAATTTACATAGTTTTGTTCCTCTAATGAAATAAATGGAAAAAAAAAAACCCAGAGAAAAACAATGAGATGACCTGGTTTCAATGTATCTGGAATCCTAAAAAATAAAATAAAATAGTAAAAAGCTTGTCTGGCAACAATTAATATGATTTTTTTTTTTTGGTCTATAAATTGAGGGAAATAAAATTGAAGTAATACTGATTTGAAAAAGGTCCTCTGCAGAGTGGTAGCACCGTGCTCTGAGACTCTGCAGGAGAATGGGAAGCTCTGTGTTTACTCAGTGTAGCAGGATGTCTGGGGAGTAACTGAGAAACGAAGACTGGTCCTATAAAAAGAAGGTATTGTTACTTCAGAGAAATAAATGTTTCATGAAGCCTTCTGAGAAGGCACGTTAAGGCAGAAAATAATAGCAGACTTTTTGTCTTACGAGCCAAAATCCTGATACTTCAGGTAAAATGTCCTATAATATACAGTGAGATTTAATGGTACCCAGCACTTTGGGTTTTGGTTTTTTTTTCACCTTCTTGTTTTTCAGGATATTGTAAAAATTACCTGGGAGTTGTGTACTCTGGGTTGTGTGATATAATTCCCATTATAAATGTGAAATGAAAGCAAACACCTTTGCAGAGTGGCTGGGTTTGCTTTGATAAGGATTTGTAGGACTTTTTCCTTGGAACAGGAACTCGGGGCTGTGAGGAGGGGGCAAGTCCATGAGCACTTAGGGTCAGTGCCAAGGGAAATTCTGCCACTGGGGGCAATTTTGTATGAACAAGCTTTGCTGCTTGAATAGAGGCTGGGTCAGCCCTCAGCCAGTGCTTGGCCATCTGTGCCAGTGAAATCTGGAGGGCTCGTAATTTGGGACAGACCTCCCTTTGACATTCACAGACTGCAGCCCATGTTGGGGAAGAAGAGTTTCACCCTACAACAACCCAGGCAGTCCTGGGTGTCCTTACTGCTGCCACAGCAGAACGTTTCCCTCTTCTTGCCTGTTAGTACAAGTGGCGTGTGAAAGGACAATTACCAATGTTTGTTATGTGAAATGTCTGTCAAGTTTGCTGCTTTTAGAGCAGTTGATGGTTGTGACCGTGCAAGACTAGATGTTGTTTATAATTCTAAAAGTAATTGGCTTTGGATGAATCACAAGCCTCTGTTTCCAGTTTATAGGACTGCCACTTGACAAAAAAAAGCCCCAAAAGCTCTTGAGTCAGGGGATTTCACAAAATTCAGTTTCTTGCCAATTAACATTAACTTTCTATTATCGATTATGGTATTGGGAAATAAAGATGAATAATTGAACTAGCATTTAGGGAAGTACCTCTTGGCTTCATTCCAGACATCTCTCCTTTTTCCTGATCTGCAGCCCCCTCTCTCCACATGGGGAGGTGGTGGGGATGAGATGAGGTTTGGTGTGTTGGGATTCTCTTTCCTTTGCTGCTCCTCGTTTCTTACTCTGCATCTCAGCACTGGCTGCAGTCTCCTCCTTCTTCTTCTCCTCCTCCTTGTCCTCTTCTCTCATGTGCACAGCCACCCTGCTCAGGTGGCTCCTCTCTCCTCGCCTGCTTTTTTCGTGGTCTGTTGGACAGTGGTGATGTTCAGCTTGTGTCACTTTGATTAAAAACCCCTAACAGTAGAAACAACTCGGTAAAGGCACGTGGAGACCCAAACTCTGTGTGAAGCTGCTGGCTGGTTGGCTGGCAGCTGCGTGCCCCAGCCATCCTTGGATTCAGCAGTGCCAGGAGGAGCTGGGCAAGCCAGGTGTGTGGCATACAGACAGCAGGACCATTCTTCCAAGGTTTCACATGCCTTCAGACAGTGCATCTGTGGTGTTGGGGTGCTAATAAAGCAGCAGGCAGGTATGGCAGGATCATAGCCTGGGGCTCTTGCAGTGGTTGCACAAAGTGGGAACATGAGGGGCTTTAAAGGCTTTAGGTTCAACTCTAATGTTGTGCCACCCTGTCTATGGTATCATTGCCACCAAGCTGACTTGGTGGCTATGTTTAAACACTGATATCTGGACATTTCTGGACAAGAAAACCTAACCAAAGCATACTTACAAATGAAGGAAATGTCTTTCAACATGACTTAGGAGTATTTCTTTCAATCTTTCCCCAGATTGCCTTTTCAAGGTGTGTCCTATGAACAGATATTCAGCCCAGAAGCAGTACTGGAAAGCCAAGCAAGCCAAACAAGGAAACCATACCGAAGCAGCACTGCTGAAGAAACTTCAAGTAAGAGACAGCTGTATTTGTAATCTTATCTCAATCTGCAGGCTGTAGAATTACAATAGCACCAGAAAGAATAATAACAAGTGCCTTGGGAACTACTGTGATGGGTATTATTATGCCACCATAGCAACTCTATATTCTCCTTAGCTCTCCTACCTCCTGACTGGCATTTATAGCCCCTGGCCTGGTGTTTATTTCACTTTGGGCTGGGGGTTTTGCCTTTGCTGTAAGCAAGATAGTGCTTTCAGAAGTTTTATAAAGTAAAAATGTTCAAATCAGGATGGAGCCCTGGTTTAAATAATGCTGGAAATCCTTACCAGGAATTAGGCAGAAGAGTGGACAAAGAGATGCCCTCAATGCTTTCGCCAGGAAATTCCTCAGAATTGTGTTTGTCCTTGCCTTCAGTCTAGGTGATTCTTTTGTGAACCCTTTTGCAGATTCTATTTTGCCTCAAACAGAGTGTGGATGGAGCAACTCCTCTGCCTCTGAAAAACAGCTGGCCTGATGGTGTAACTGAATGCATGAGGCTAAGTGAAAGCAAGGTCCTGTCAAACCTGGATGATGGTTTTGTGGGCAGTGGAGAGGTCGCCAGTGCTTCCAGTTAAAAACAGCAAGGAAGGCACGTGGTGTGTGGCCAGAGTTACACAGCAGTGAGTGCTAGGAGCTGAGAATTTGCTCTGTGGCTGTGTTTGACCCAGACTATTGTGTTTAATCTTGATGTTGCCATGTGTGACCTACTGGGGTTTTTTTGTTATAAAGTCCATGTGTTTATATACAATTAAACCTCAACAAATAAAAGGAGCGGTGAGAGTGAGAAGCTACTCCTAGGCCCTTTTTAATCCCCTCCAGGATGAAATAAAGCACCTGGAATTACTTTTTGCACTTGAAAATTTTTTAAATACCATGCATCTCAGGTGTGACCCATAAATTGTGACAGAGTCTCTATTTTGGGTAATAAAAAAGTCAGAATCAGTGTCAGGATTTGCGTGCTAATATTTTCAGTACAGGAATGCTTGTAGGTTGCAGGATTTAAAGGCACTGTGTGTTTCAGGTACTTATTTTGTAGAGTCTAAAGAAATAATCATTCTCTTGCAGCATGCAGCAGAACTGGAACAAAAGCAGAATGAAAGCGAGAACAGAAAGCTGTTGGGCGAAATTGTAAAATACAGCAACGTCATCCAGGTAAACCTATTGAAATCCAGCTGCCTTCTCAGTGTTGGAAAGGAAGCAGTTGTTTCATTTCAAGGTTACAGTGAAAATGAAACTAACTACCTGCTGTAATCTAGATTGTCAAGGGTCAGGTAAACAGAACTTGGTGAAGTTTACAATTTTGTGCTTTTCTGTCTGTTTCAAAGCCTCCCAGAAGTGCTGCATATTCCTGTTTAAATAATATGTCATAATAGAAATTCTATGTGTATTTCTTGGTGCTGCAGTTTAGAATCTGAACATAAATATGTGTCTTTTATTTTCAAGACTTATTTCAAAACCATGCTAGAGAGGTGCTGTGCAGCTCCTTTTAAATCACTGAAGTAATCTGTATTTCATGACATATAAATGAGACAGGAGCTAAATTCTTAAGTGCAGTACAACTTTTCTGCAATGGATGTAATTTGTGAAGGGAGCACTTCAATGGACCCTTGCCCTGCTGTAAAATTGATCCCTGACACATTTCTCTCAATCTGAAATAGATCATCTGTTTTCCTAAGCAGTAGCATACTTTGATAACTGCCTTCTAATTTTATTTTGTATTTATATTTATTATAGAAAATCTCTGCAGTGTGAAAGCCTGCAGAGCTTCCTCCTCTTTTGACTGGAGGGAGAAAAAACAACTAAACGCTGTTCTAATTTTTTTTTTTAATAATTCTTTGTTCCCAGCTACTGCACATAAAAAGCAACAAGTACCTCACAGTCAACAAGAGATTGCCAGCTCTGCTAGAGAAGAATGCTATGCGGGTGTCCCTGGATGCTGCAGGGAATGAGGGCTCCTGGTTTTATATCCAGCCATTCTGGAAACTGAGGAGTGAAGGGGACAATGTAAGTGGAAATACTGAATGTGTTAAGAAGGAGAAGGCAGAAGAGACATCATTTCTTTGCTGCAGGCCTATTTCATAATGGATTCAGTTCAGGAAAGAAGAAATTAGAAGAGTGGGACTATTACCTTTCACATGTAACTGGAAAGCGTTATTAAATTATATGGTCTGGAATCTGATGTGTTGCCACATTCAACTGAGCCTCTCTGTTGGAGCATCTTTGCTAAATCTACCTGTTTACAAAGCTGACAAGAAATCATAGTTTATGCTAGAGTCTATTTTTTTTAAAGGTTTTGGTTTTTTTTAATTTTGTGGGCAACATTTTTTTCAAGAGGTCAGTAGCGAATGTCTCTAGGAAATACATCAGGTTTCTTTAAATCTGTATTCCCTCCTGACGTGAAAATGATGTCTGTGACTGGAGCTGGGTTGGATAGTCTGGAAAGTCTTTTCTGGGTAGGTTTCAGCAGGAGTCTTGCATATTGATGAGAGGAAGAATGCACAGGAGAGCTCTTTGCTGCAGATCTGAGAGCTGTGCCGTGAGATCACAACTCCCTTCTTCGTTCTGTGGCTTGGTTAAGTGCCCACTGTGGAGAATTCAGATCTGCCTCTGGGAAGGCCACATGATGATGAACTTGTGTGGTTTTATATTGTAGACCTGGCTGGGAATGTTTGGCTGCTTTCCCCTGTGCATAATCAGTGAAATCCTTCTCAGGATTGTAGAAAGGAATGCCTCTTTTTTCATGTATTTTCTCTCATTAATTTTGTGGTTACCCAGCTCTTGGGATGCTCTCCAGGATGATGAGTGTGGTTGCTTGCAACTCCTTTTGCAATCTGTTGTGGGGAGGAGAAGGATTGCATTCCCAGCTCCTGGTCAAATATCCCTAAAGTCACAGACTTTCCCTGCTCCACGTAGTGATCAAAAGGGTATGTGAAAATCCTCCTTTTTCCCAAAGCCTGTTGCAGAGAAATACAGCAAATATAGCCCTCAGGGGGGCCTCTGCATGGCTTTTTAGCTGGGGAAAACAAACGTGGCTCAAACATTAGCCTGGTATTTATTTTCCTTCTTTGGAGAGAAGAAGGGGTGGCTTATTGTTTTGCCTTAATTTCTTAGAATAACATCAGTTCAGCATCTTTTAATTTCTCATGCCTGGAAAATAAGTACGTGTGAGGCTCTCCAGAGGCAGGACCTGGGATTCCCAGCTGCCATCTGCACAGCCCCTGTGAGCCCTTCCAGCTGAGAGCAGCAGAACGATCCTCAGCCTTCCAACTCATCCTCAGTACTACTGAGATTTTGATTCCATTTCCCACTGTTGTGCACACATAAGGGTTTGGAAGCAGATTTTTTGATCTAGAAAGATTGCAGATCATTGCAGTGATGGCTGTAATATCCCATTCCACAGACCCCTTTCCTAGTCTATTCCCTGTGGGGATTTATTTGATGGCTCTGAGCCATGAGGGCCCTGTGGCAAACTGGCCTAGGCTATTCCTAACTCAATGGATTAAGTTCCTTTGGAATGGCCTGCTGTTCATTTTCTGTTGCCTTTCAGAGCTGGCAACTTGCCAGTGTAATTTATCAGAGCTGGAAACTTGCCATTGTAATTTACAGAGGGAATTTACAAAGGGAAGTTGTTTCTTGTTTCGACCAGGCCAAAACGGATTCGAAAATTTTCTTTGCAAATTTCCAATGATAAACATTAGTTCTCTGGTAGCTTTCTCCTAAGTGCTTTTGTACATTTCTACCTCTTTAACAGATACACAAACCAGGCAGCTGTTTCACAGAGGACAGGAGTAGCAAGTGATGGGGGAAATCCTCATTTTCCTCTCACAGATGGAGAGAGCCTCCAGCCTTGTACCCACTCCCTCCCTTCCAGTTACTCCCAGACATGGAAACCTTTCAATTCATGGAGTTAGCTTGGTATATCAGGCACTTACTCTGCTTAAAATCTTTATTGTTGGTTTTTTTAAACTATATCTCTGTGCTACAGTAAGAAAATTACCTAAGAAAACACATTTTAGAAAGTCTTTTAAACAATAGAAGTGATTATTGAATTACTGCTTAGATGGCTGCTACTGTGTCAGGTAATGCAGGCAAGGTAGAGCTAAATATGCCTTATGTCCTAAAAGAAAAGGAATCTGGGAATCTGATACAGGAAGTCATGTGTATGACTCTTCTGGTAAGTGATCACAGTTTTTTAGCCTTGTGAAATATTTTAGAACTTAGTTTTCTGAAGGAAGGTTAGCTTAACTTCATTAGCAACGGAGTAGTTTTGCAAGTCAAGGAAAGTAATGAAATAATATGACTGAAAATTTACAGTAATTGGCATAACTGCAATATTTTCTGCAGACTTTTATTAAGTCTTCATTATTTTTGAAGCTGCTCTTCAATGGAAGATGGGACTGATTAAGGCTAGAGCTGCTTCCAGATGGACTGAACAGCAAAATATGCCCTGATAGCAGGATTGGTGCTGTGTGGGTTGCATTTGCAGTTATCTGCCATTTTAGTGGGTTTTTTTCTTTTTAAATAAGATGCTTAATGATGTGCTCTCTTACTAATTAAGTTGTGATAGTCCTGGTGTACATGCAACAATTTTGAAGTCCTGATTCCACTTTGCAGGATGCAAACCTGGTGGTATTTTGCTTAATGAATTGTCTGGTCATAACTTCTTTAAACAGGCTGTAAGTAATGTCTGTGTGAAGCATGGCATGCAGGAATGTATTGCATAAGAAATGTGTCTTACAGGCATCTTGTCATTATTTTGGTTCTGTTGGTGAACTCATTCCCCTGATGTGGATCAAGTAGGATTTCTGTGTGTGATCTGAGCATGGTGATGCTGTCTTATGCTGTTTATTTTAGCTGTGTTGGTAAAGAACAGGCAAACCTTCCTTTTCACCTCTGCTATGAGTGAACCAAATTCACCTGCTTTGAAGTTGCACAAGGCTGAACTGGGCTCAGTTTTTTCATAGGAAATGTGCTGATCAGTGCAGAAAGTGTTTTTGTTTATTTGTCTTCCAAAAGAAAGCATGGCTTGTGCAGCATTTCATGTAGTAAAAAAAAATCACATGTAGCCACTTGTCCTCGTGTCTGTGTGTGCTTAAAATTGCTGTGAACAATATAAACAAATCAGGACCCAGTGCCAGCCAACTTACGTGGATTGATATTTTTTTTATTATTTAATTTTTTCCCCTTCCAGGCATGCATTGAATTCTCCATATGCATGTCTCAAGCAGTTTTTAGGTTAAAAATTTTTTTGTGTATTGTAAAGAATTGCAAGGGTATGGGAATTTGCTTGCAGGGAGCAAGCCAGGGATTCCTCTTGTAGAGAGAAAGTCTCTCAGCTGTTGTACCTGCTGCCTGTGCTGAGCTCAAACACCATTTGGGGAGCAACAGCAGAGGGGATGGAGTGTGTTCACCTCTCTCTGAATTTCCAGTGATTTCTGTGCCTTTCTAGATTGCAGTCAAGCAGTCTGAATCACAGAACTCCTGAGCCTGTCAGGACATTTGCCAGCAGATGGTCCACAGAGCTGGGGGCTCATGATTACTTTCTAAGCTTTCTCTGGGATAAAGAGAACTTAATGTAGCTTTTAGATGAACTGAGCTGCTCCTGGAATTTGTAGATTCATATCTATTTCATGGTCTAGAGTTTCTGCTGAACCAGGGGTCATGCTTATTGGGAATGTGAGGATTCATTAGTGGGAAATCTTGCACCCAAATAATTGCAGATCGTGAGTGAACAGAACTGCTGTGTGGATTGTCTGCAGATAAATTCACTGAGTGCCATTCCTAGAGCATGCATTTGAGTAATTTCTAAATATGCTACATTACTTCATTTTATTGGACAACTACGTAAGTCTAAATGACATTTTATTTCTGACTTCCAGGTTGTGGTGGGAGATAAAGTTGTTCTCATGCCAGTCAATGCAGGACAGCCTCTGCATGCCAGCAACATTGAGCTTCTAGATAACCCTGGCTGCAAAGAGGTGAGTTCAGGGGGGCAGAAGGGGTAACTGCTGATCTGAGATGTGTTATAGAATTGGGATTGTTCAGCCTGGACAAGAGAAGGCTTTGGGGTGAGCTCATTGTGGCCTTGCAGTGCCTGAAGGGAGCCCACAGGAAAGATGGAGAGAGACTCTTGACAAGGGCCTGCAGTGACAGGACAAGGGGCAATGGCCTCACACTGACAGAGAGAAGGTTTAGATTGGATATGAGGAGGAAATTGTTCCCTGTGAGGGTGGTGAGGCCCTGGCACAGGGTGCCCAGAGAAGCTGTGGCTGCCCCTGGATCCCTGGCAGTGTCCAAGGCCAGGTTGGATGTGGCTCAGAGCAACCTGGGATAGTGGAAGGTGTCCCTGCCCATGGCAGGGGGTGGAACTGGATAATCTTTACCATCCCTTCCAACCCAGGCCATTCTGTGATTCTGTGATATGTTGTTCTTTACTGGTAACCAGAACCCACCATGAGCCCACCATGGGCTCAAAGCCAGTATTAAACACTGGTTCCAGCTTAGCCTCAAAAAACCCAGATGAAGTATTCTTGCTGCAGTGATGCCTGGCACTGAAAACTCTGTGAGGTTTGCTTGAGTATCTCAAACTCTGGCTGATGGGAGAGTAAGTCCTCGTTCAGCATCCCTTTGGGGTGCTCTTGGTGAGCTGTCAGCAAACAGAGCAGCATTTTGCCCACTGGGTCTCCCCCAGCATCATCATCATTAACATTTGAGAGCTTCAGGACCCGTGTTAGGAACTGTAGAGAAATGTAGCTAAGCCATGTCTCCTGCCATCCTAGATGTGGTGTGGTCTTTCAGAAGAATGGAATGTCTCAAAAAGAAAAGAACATCCCCTAATACTATAATTGGCGTTTTTTTGTTATTTTTTTGGTTTTTTCCTAAAGGTAAATGCTGTCAATTGTAACACAAGCTGGAAAATAACTTTGTTCATGAAATTCAGTAGTTACCGAGATGATGTACTGAAAGGAGTAAGTATGATTTTTAAATTGTTTTTTTAATTCCAAAAAGCCTTACTATATTTGACTGTAGGGAAATATTACCTGGTGAATAAAAGAAGAAATAAGGACTTTATGAAGACGTTCAAAGTGGTATTACAGGCTCATAGATGACAATAGCTGTAATAAGACAATGTAGCTTTACATGCACACTTTCATGCCTGTAGATTAATCTCTGAGATAATTTACATTTTCATTTTAGAGATAAATTTAATTTGTCCTCACATGTACCTTAATAAATCATAATCAACTGGCTATTCTTCAGTAGGTGTCAAAGTACCAGCAGTTTCTGAGGAAGAATTTGAAAGGGAAAATTGTATATTTGTGTAGACCCGTTTAGGGATGGTGTTTCAAGTCCTGGGGAGGGGCAGGAAGAAACAGAAGTGATTCCAGCAGAAGAAATAGAGAGAGGTGTTGATGATAATTGCAGAGTAGAAGAGATAATATAATGTTAGATGAATCTCTTCACTTTCCCTAAATAAGAAGAGAGATTATAAATGAAAAAAACTCCAAGTTAGTAAAGTTAACTAGAATTAAAAATCACCTTTAGGTTAATTGTTGCCCACTGTTCGTTGTGGTGCTCTGAAACAAGTTCTGCTTTCCCAAAAGGCCATGGGTCTCCTGCAGGGATGAATTATCCCATTTGATTTGCAGACTGAATGCTCTTCACTTGGTACCTGCTCCAGCAACAGGAAGCTCAAAAGCGTTTCAGCTCTGCTGGCATCACTGGAGCTGTTACAAATAGAAAATGAGTCTGGTGGCTTTGCCTACCACTTAACAGTGCTTCTTTTTCATATTTCTTTAGGGAGATGTTGTGAGGCTGTTTCATGCAGAGCAAGAGAAGTTTCTGACCTGTGATGAGTATGAGAAGAAACAACACATTTTCCTCCGCACTACGTTACGTCAGTCAGCCACGTCTGCAACAAGTTCTAAAGCACTGTGGGAAATAGAGGTATTTTTTTCTTCTTTTTATAAATATTTTAAGACCTGAAGGCCAGGGTTCAGTGAAAAGACTTCACCACAACATGAGTCATTCATAGGCTCCTGATATCATCACACACCTCCCTGTAACTATTATTATTTCATGAAGCGGTTTGTGTAGGATGAACCCTGGAGAGCTGCTTTACTGCTCTGTGTGCGTGGAGAGAGGAGGCTTTCTTACTATATTTACCTGCACTAAAATGAGGAAGAGTCAAATTTCAAATTCAGACTTGATGTAAATGGTGTGATTTTATCAAAGCCAATCAAAGGACACTCGTCTATCTTGCATTTTGAGTGTTTACATTTAACTTTATATGCAGTATAGAAAATGGAAATCCACGGCTGACAGGAAATCTCCCAGACATCACACAACACATCAACATTTGTTTAAAGTTAACCTGGATAAAGATGGTGTTGTGAATGGGGGTGATTCTGAGAAGAGAACTAGCAAACATATTTTTGTTCAACTTAGAAACGTTGGAAATTGGTAGGTCTCAAATCCTTGCTATTACAATAATATAACTCCTAAATCCACAAGTTCTTGTGTGATGAACAAATTTTGTGCATTTAGAACAGAGTCTTCAGAAAAATGGTTGGTTTTTGTCTCGGTAAGGATTGTCTAGATTAGAGTGTGTTGCACTTGTAGTTATTGGAGATTCCTCCTTAAAAGAGACAGACACTGCTAGATTTGAAGAAAGCAAATGACCTACAGCTCAGTCGAGGGATAAAAGAAATAACCTGGGATATTTCAGATGATATGAGAATATATCACTTGAATGAAAATTTTTCAGAAGCCCCTAGTAGTGTCAAAAATAGAGCTGGTATAATTGGTAAAATAATGTAAGATGGTTTGAATTTTGCTTTTAAGTACTGCCTAGTAGCGTAGAACAGCTCTCCTTACTTTCTTGAGCTGCAGATTCACACCATGTCACTTAAAAGAGAAATTTGGCTCATCATGTTTGCAGGGAATAGATTAATGAAAGCATGGAAAGTAATAGGAGTATTTCCTGGCACTTGGCAAAAAGTAAATGTAAATAGTTGTTATCTACGGTGAGCTTCGTGTAAGCACAGAATTCCTCTCTTTGACAGGCTGTAATGTTGTAGTTTGCATATTTTTATGTGGAGTGAGCTGCAGGAAATGTCAGTGATCTAAAGTATGATTTTGAGGATCATGATTAAAATCTAAATTCTTCTTTTAGGTTGTCCACCATGACCCTTGCCGGGGAGGGGCAGGACAGTGGAATAGCTTGTTTAGATTTAAGCATTTGGCAACTGGAAACTACTTGGCTGCAGAGGTAAGAATGCCAATTGAACAAGTGTTTGTGTGCTGCCTAACCAAGTCCTGCTGGTTCAGAACAGCTGTGGCAGGGGGGTCTGCAGTGTAGATCTCTAAAAAGATCCCCTGCTGGGTCATACTGTATTGCTGCACCCAGGGATTGCAGAGCAAACACCACTGATAAATATCCACTGCATTTACACTGAAAACCCTTGGGTTCATTTATCTCTCTGCTCCTGTTTGCCCTTGATTTTTGGCATGGTGTTGTGACTGTGTATTGGTGTCATGTGAGTTCATTGTGATTATATAGGCTGCAGGGTTCTGCTATTGCACTCTTGCCTTTTGTCTAAAATTTGGACAAAAAAAGATGTGAGGAAGTCTTTGCCCCTTTTGATGGAACACAAGGTCCCAGAGGAGAAGGAAGATCTTGCAACTTGTCTGGTTACTATCTGGTACTTTGTGTTAAGGAAAAGAGTATTGTGACTCCCCAAAAGAGCAGTTTATATCTTTTAAGACTCCTTAAAAATAAAATACGGCTCTTGACGAGCTGCATACAGCAGATTATACCAAGTGTAGGAAATGGTACAGCCTTGGATGTTTTAATGGCTGCAAGAAGCTGTGAACTTTTTGAGTTATATCTAATCCATATTAACACAGGTCTGTGTCCAGGTTTTATCAATGGAGTGAAAAGTAGGGTTTTTTTCCCACTGATTTAGTTAGGATTTCTTCTTTTGACTTATGCTTTGAAGTATGAGTGCAAAAATTTACTGCAAGAAGAAAGTTATAAATCACTATATGTTAGGGAACCCCTGAAAAAAAGATTTGCTCTGACTGGGTTGAGTTAGATTTACAGCAGTGCAACTTCTGTATGCAGACAACTCCTTAGTATTCCCAGGGTGCTGCTTTCGTTTTCCAGCTCCTGTCACAGCCCGCACTGAATTCTGAGGAAGAACAAACAAGAGCTATCAAACTTCCATTTATTTCTAATTATGTCAAGGCCACTATCAAAACATAAACAGTGGACTGCTAATAATGGCTAATAATAGCTAATTTTCAAGAGGCAACCACTACTCCCCCCTATGAGTGGGAGTATTTTCCTTTCTGCTTACAGTGAGGGATGCTCCCAGTAGGAAGATTTTCCTGGCTGAAAGTCAGGAAAGGGATTGAGCATGCTGATGGGGTTCCTTCTCCCACCAGGTGATCTGTCTGGGGGATTTTTTGGAGAAAAATCTTCAGGTGAAGAGGTGCCGTGCTGCACTGAACGTCAAACCTGAGCTTAGGTCCTTTCTACCTCTGGAAAGGAAATCCCCATCAGGCAGACTTGTGATATGGAGAATATAATTGGCAACAGTGGAGTGAGAGCTGGAAGAGCTTTTGGGTTGAACAGAGGTGATGTGCTGGGACTGGAGAGCTGCATTAGTGACTGGAGAGCTGCATTAGTGACTGTGTCTACGAGGTGTAAAATACCTGTGGTGGAGATATTAAAGGTACTGCTGTAATAAAACCCTGTGAACTGTATTTTGCACAGTTCATATGTCAGGCACAACACACCAGCCAGCCAGACATGTCAAAGATTTATGAACAGGAAGGCAGACACCTCGTGTGCGTGACCTAACTTTAAATCAACTGGACAAAGCCTACTGAACACTTATCTGTGCTCTGGCAGCACAGGGAGATTACTCATGGTATGGATTATCAACAGCGTCACACATTGCCATGACCTGATTTAGTTTAAGCCTCCATGATAAAGATATCTACAGTGGAATAATAAGTACAAACACAAGAAGAAAATTCACAAATCTTCTAAGCGTTCTGTTGTTGGCTAATGATGCAATTTCTGTCGCAGTTTGAGCTGTTGTAAATCAGGATTCATCAGTGTTTACAACTGTCTTTTCTCTTACTTCATCCTCCCTTAAATCAACTTCATGTGTGCCATGGAGGCTTCTGCAGTGGAGTCTTGCATGGCTCAAGTCTCAGACAAGGAGCAGAAGTGTCCTTCACCTCGTTGCCTCCCTCTTCTCCTCTTGTACCTTGTGTGAGCAGCCTGTGCCTTCTCTTTTTCTTGGAGTCTTCCTGTGCCAGATGTAACTGGTCAGTCTGCTTTGGGATGTGGTGGGTCACTACTGAGCCCTGTTGTGAAGGGATGCCCCTGCAGCTTGTTAAGGCCAGGGGATGATCTGGGGACTAAGAAAATTGAAGATACTTGCCTCAGAGAATTAAGGAATTTAAAGCTCATAAAGGTGTTTCAATACTACAGTAAGTGAATTAATTAAAAAAAAAAAAAAAGTGAGGCAATTCAGTTGTTCAGTAAAAAAAACATAGGTGAGAACTTGTAAATCTAATTGTTATAAACTTGAGAGGATGAAGTCAGGATGTGTAAATCCTAAATTCTGTGTTCCTTAGAAGTACAATCAGTTGTCCAACTTTTGTTGCCTTTCAAAGACCTCTGATATCTCTGACTTCTGACACAGTCTCAAGTAGTAGTATTTCCTTTAATCCTCTTTGCACTTGGCATTATTTAGCCTGATTTTAATTACTGTGCTTTGAAGTTCTTTAAGACCTACTAACACCTTAAACCAACCTAGATCCTTCTCCCAGACTTTGGGCTGAAGGTGAGCCACCCTGAAAGACCCATTGCTGAAGGAGTCACAGTGGGAGACACTTGGTGATTCCACACACCTGCATTGCCATTCCTCTGCTGCTCTGCACATCCCAGCTCACCCAGATGTCTGCGTGCTCTCACACAATTACTTAAAGCACAGGAGGAATATGCTGAAGAAAGGGTTTGATGATAAGATTTGGGACACTGGAAATCTGGGTAGTTGGTAATGATGTCTGACATTAGGAAACCTTAAGCCACAGGCTTAGACATTCCCAAAAAAGTGGAACCAAATACTCAGCTGAAAAATTGGAAAGAGAAATTGTCGTCTTTGGAGACAGCAGGAGTTCTGCTGTTAGTGTCATAAGGGCTTGTTTTCACCCAAAAGAGCTGAGCCAGATCTTCAGCAGGAGATTTAGGCCCTAAGCCACCAGCTAAGATCCAGGCTGCTGAGTTTCATTCTCAGAACAGAGTTTTATACTCACCTTCACAAAGTCAGCAGTCTTTTAGAAAAAGTTCTGTAGAAGATCCTTTTTATAGCCCTGGTTACAGCAAAATGACCCAAGTTATTCCGAAGCTTTACATTTATAAAGAGAGGCTGCAAGGTTAGGTGAAAATTGGATGTTTCAAAGTAACAAAGATTTCCCCCAAAGTCTTTTCAGTGCATGTAGCACATGTAGAAGGCACTGAAAGCTATCTGTGTGTGTGTGGGAGTGAGCTGCAGTTTGCTTGAACAGCCTTGCAGATGCTGCAGGTTGGGACCACACAGCTGTGCCTTTCTCATGAGCATACATAACCTTTTCAATATTCTAAATGGCCAAGATAAAAGTCTCTTTGAACTGAATATCAGCTTATCAATTGTGCTGAACCAAAACATGCACTTTTAATATTGTTCTCCACGTGTATAGCAGCTCCAGTTCTGTGATTTCTAAACTGGGCAATTCATACTGAAACTATTAACACTTGTATGAGGCTGTTAAACAGATACGTGTGCCCACACACAAGAAATGCAGGATAAGTCTGTTGTTTCATATTCAGCTTCTCAGGTGTGGCTAAAATAATTACAAAATATATATATGCATCTATCAAATCACATGCTGGTGTCAGATATTGCAGTAGACAACAGATAAACCACAGTACGTTGCTTGTGAAACCTTGTGAGCACGTTCATAATCACAGTGCAGAATTGGTAAGGAAAAATCTGTGATAATTCTGTTTTACTTAGCTGAATAGATTAGAGTTGCTAGATACCTTGGCCAAAATATGGCAGTAAATCTGGTGAGGTCTTTAATGCCAAATTAGCTCTACTAAACTAAATGAATTAAGATGAGGCAGGTAAAATGACAGCTTGAATGTTCACATTCTGTGCTTCTCCAGAACTGTGGCCATATACAATTGCTGCTGTGGAAAACTTCTCTGGCTTTCTTATAGAGTTCTCCTTCCTCTCTCTGTAAAAGTGAAAGGGCAGGGTTTTAGCTGTAAAATGGATCAACTCTGATCAGAGTTTTGTTTCTAAATTCTGTTCTTAAAATCCCACATGAAACATCCTTCCAGCTTTAGGATTATTTTAGCACTAAATACTCAGTGGAGTTTCTTTTGAAGGTGGGAATGATTGAATTCAGTTGGGCTGAGCAGCACAGGGTCACATACACATGAGATGAAATGACAATTAGGTGGATATTAATTGAACAAGAAGTCCAGTCCAACTGGCCAAGGCTGTAGTTCAGTGGTGGAGCACTGCAGTGGCAACACAGGCTTCAGAAATGTCCTTTCTCCTCAGGTATTGGATTGCAGTCCTGTGACCCAACGTGCTATCCCTGAGATGGTGTTGGCATGGACACCAGGGCATGGGGAAAAGGGAATAGTCTGTGCTGGAAGAGGTTCACTGAGCTAAGGCACAAAAGCACGAGTGTTTTGGGTGTGTTAACAAGAACTGCTGAAGCCTTGCAGGACTGTCAGCTGATTTTCACCACGCTGTGGTGTAAACCACTTGCTGAGAACTCTTGGATCAATGGCCAATAGAAGCTACTCATATTTCTCTTGTCTTTCTTGAATAATTTCTTCCCATATTACCTCACTCTACTTTTCCGTCAAATTGCCCTGAACTGCCCCTTTCTTTTCAGAGAAGCTTATGTACATCATCCACTTTAAATTGAGAATTGCTGTTAAATTTTGCTTTTACAATCCAGGGCAGGGGGGTTGGAGCTAGAGGATCTTTAAGGTCCCTTCCAACCCAAACCATTCTGTGATTCTGTGATTAAAAATACTAGCCATGTTATATTGTTATGATATGTTATAACAATATACATTATATTGTTATATTGTTATGATATAACAATATATATTATATTGTTATATTGTTATATTGTTATGATATGCGTTTATGCAGATGGACAGGGCCACACCCTCATAGTAAAATTAAGCCTGTTGTGATAATCACTTGATTTGGATCATGGTGAGGATAGCTGAGTACATGCTCAAGTTAATATTGAGAGAAAATAATCCTCTTCTGCCTTCTGAATAGTAAAGATTGTCCCAAGAATCCCACAAGAATAGAAAACAAAGCATTTAATGAAATTTTAAGAAAGATTATGTAATTGTATAGGTCATAGTATCCTCAGCATTAGCTAAGATAAAAGAAATGTAAAAGGGAAATCAGTTCCTAAACTTGAGGCTATCAACTAGGATTAAACTCCTGGAGCCCTGAAGAAACTGTCTCTGTAGTTTTATGGACTTTTCTTCCACTTCCTAAACTGCTGGAAAATGGAGTCCTGCATAGGATGTTTTATTAAGGCATCTGAGATTGATTATTTGAAGTCCACTTGTTGGAAATTGGACTACTGACAGAGACGTATTTTAGTTAGGAAGCAACAATGGAACCACTGTTTGCCAGTGTAGTTTTATTTTCTTTTTTGAGTGACATGGAAACAAACGTTTGCAGAAGGGCTTGTTCATGCCCTGGTCATGCAGAGAGGGAGAACATAGTGTTAAATGCTTTGTGGTAACTTCTCCCTTCAGAAGAGTGTGGCAAGTAACAAATAAAATAAAATAAAATAAAAATGGCCTTGTTTAACTGAGATGTGAGGTACCTTTTGCTCAGGAACAGTTTGTAAGCCAGAGAAGATGCCAGGAGATGGCAGCATCCACCAAGGCCTTCACACATCTCACAAATTTCATTCCTTGGTACTGCGGGACCTCCTCACCTGGAGATTGCTTCAAAATCTTCCTTCAGGGCTGCTTTTTCCCAGTACCTCTTCATTAAACACAGCATTCTAATTAATTTCTATCTATTTGGCTGGGTGATTAAAGGTTCTCGTAAGAAAAAGGGTTTGCCAAGGTGACAGGGTGAACTCAGCACTGGAAGCCTTATTTCTGTTTTTCACTGTCTCATAGGAGTGTGGCTTTGTTTTAAAGCTCTGTAAGGAGTGAAGGATAATTTACAGCTATGCATGAAGAGATGGAAGAGATCCAGAGGGGATCCAGAGGAGAAGGATGGATTACTGATTTACAGAGCCAGCCTGACCTGTTCTGCAGACTTGGATGTGGCTTTTTAAAGTGACAGATCTAGAAGATGTCCATTTAGCAAAACCCAGAGCTAGATTTCTCCAAGGTTTTTAAGAGTCTTGGGAATGCAGCTAAATTTCTTGACCTGACTTGTCTTGACTTTGGTGGAATCTGTCAGTGTGCAAATACCTTCATAAATCTGGATCTCAAAGGAAAGTTTTTTTCCCCAGCCAACTAATTTGCTGTTGTGACCTGTGAGAGTGTTCAGCTTTTTCAGTCCTGCCCGAAGTTGGCTGCATTTGGACCATTTTTGTACATATACAAGCTTTAGGAGTAAGGAAGTACAAAGACATTAATGCAGCATTTATTGTCATTTAGTCATTACAAGGCCTACTTCTGTTATTAAAAATGCATTTTGGTGTCTTCCAAACCAGCAAATGCAGACATGTGGTCTGTTTTTAAGTGCCTTTTTTTTGTTTATTTGTTCAGGATCACTTGAGAAGCTTTTATTCAATTGTATTTGTGCCTCTTTATTTGTGATGCTTGATGGAGGTTTCCAAGGCTTCCCTCCTTCGTTTTTTACTGGTTTTGGGGTTTTGTGTGCCTGTGTTTTTTGTCTGGATTTTTTAACAGTAGAAATGTCAGTCATGCCTAATTCAATCATCCCTTGTTACTGCTGTGAGGACCACTGAAAAGGCATTTGGGATATTAATATTTAGAACATCACTCTTGAAGAGATGAGGATGCTTTTTTTGTATAACTCAGGTTGACATGGAGCTGCTGAAGCTCGGATTGAGGTTGTGGCCCAGCATCCAAGTTACACTAAAGGATTTCTTAGACATTTTTCTTTCTTTTGACTTCCTCTGCAGAATGGGATATGGCTGAGTGGGGCTGAGCACTGGTTTCAGGTTCTCTGCCCTTGATCCCAGTAGAAGCAATGGAATTTCCCAGTTACCACTTGTAACATGGAGCTACCCCAGTTTATGCTGCTGGCGTGAGACCTTTAAATCCGTGCTGCTTTAGGAATGGCAAAATGCTGGCCTGCCATTGCTTACACAGCAGCTGGAAATGCCATCAAGATGATCTTTCTTCTGGTAATGAGGGTGGTGAAAAATCAGGACAGGAAGGTGTTGGAGCTGCTTCTCATTCCTGTTTTTGACTAGCAGGGTGGCCTGAAGCAGACAAAAAGGTTCAGCTTTTCCAGTGCTCCCTGGAAACTTGTCTGATCTGCTAAGACATGGCTCATGAGGAAAATACAATCCTGAAAGAAAAGGCCTTTTAAGATTTTTAAACTTTCCTTGGATGATGATTATCAGGAGCTCTGTGCTGATGCTGAGGCAGGGTCGAATGGAATTTATCGAGGTAGAGTCATAGCCAGTCTTTCTCTGGCAAGTTAATAAGATGGCAAAAGTCCTTTGAATGCCACTGGAAGTCTTTGAAATTGTGCAAAAGTCCTTTGGATTTAGCGAAAGCTAATCAGTATGACATTAACAAAGAACAAAGCAAGCCTAATGAAGATGAAAGATTTGAAAAGTAGATTATTTTTCTTTTGTCCTGGCTTTTCTTCCCTGAAACCCCTGCCCTTGTTGGCTGGGTAACAGGCTGTGTGTTAACAGGCTGGTTATCAAATGAAATGGGGACTGTTTGGTGTGTTGAATTAGATCCTTTTATTCTTTGTCTGTCAGGGTTTCCTTCATAAATGCAGGTTTTAACCGAGTCATTAAAATGCTCATTTAGCTGAAATTTGGCAGTCTAATTCTTCCCCTGACAAGATGCTTCAGATATCCTTTACCTAGTCGACAAAATTTGATTAAAATCAGCATGGGTGTTTCTTTCCCCAAACTCCTCTCTCTCCTTCTTAATTGAGTGTCCAAAAATAGCCTGTTTGTGTGCTTTCCATGCGTTCCTCCAAGAAAACAACACTCAGTAGAAACGTGGAATTTCAAACTTGTTGGATTGTAAAGGACATCTAGCTATGCAAAGATGTGAAAGTAAAATTAGAGCCAGGAATAACTCGTGAGATGATGTTCTGCACAACAGTAGAACCCCAGGAAATTATGCACTGTGGACTCGTGGGGTTTGAAAACTTTAAGATACAACTTTGAGTAGCTCTAATGAGTAGAGATGACAGAGCCTGGAACTTCTGGTGCTCAGTGTAGTGGAATCCCTCTCAGGATTAGCAGGGCACTTGCATTCTCTGAGCACCAAATACCAGAAGTAATGCACAGAGATGAAAGTTGTCTTCCTGCTATGCAGACTTCACAGATTTTGTACAGTCACTAGGTGAAAATTCAGGAATGAGATTCCTTGCCCTTCCAAGTAGTTTTAACCAGAAATAATTAAAGGTTTTGTCTATACCTCAGTTTTCCGTGTGTTAAAGCCAGCTTCTGTTATGAGTTTGTCACACACACTCTCTCCTGGGGGCCTTCTGCTGCTCCCACAGGATGAGGATGTTGATATATATATGCATTCAGACATCTGATCTTTCCACATACCACTATGTATGAAGGCTAAGCCCAAAATCTGTCCAACAGACACCAATTTTTACACTCAGGAGGGCCACCTGCAGCACTTACCCTTGACCTTCAGGCTCTCTCAGATACCCTGTGTAGATCATGAGTAGGGAATTTGGCTTCTTGGAGAAGAGTGTGAATAAATGCTATTTAAATTTAGATTTAAAAGAAGGCATTGTCGTCTCTGTAGTTGCAAATCTATCTCTAAAATCCAAAATTGTCAATGATTTTAGTCTTTAAAAATATGACCTTGTGTGGTGGTGGTGGCTTTCCCATGATGTTGACTGTCCTTGTCTGCAGTGTGTCATGTTTTTGGTGCATATTGGCTGCATGCACCTTCCAGTGGCATTTTGCAGGAATATTCAGTGCTGTATTTCAGCTCCAATTCAGTAAATTGCAAGACATCCAATGACACAAAAAAGCTTGAAAACTGTTCAGCTTTATTGAGGTCTATTTTAGCATAGCATTCTTACTTTCTAAACACCTGCAGAAAATTTTACTCGATTTCGTTAGTAGAGAGATAAAAATATTAATGTTGTTCTTTTCAAGGTTTCTTTTGTTTTGGAGGCTTATTGAAGAACGTGGAGGTGATCTTAAATAAACTAGAAAAAGCAGTAGATTTTGGAGTGCTGAGACTGTCACTGTGTCCTTAGGTCATTCCGTGCTGGGATATTGAAAGGGACTCAGAACAGGTGGAATATGACATACAACACTAGATGATTTATGCCTCTTCTACCTGGAGAATATAGCATGGGATAATAGCTACTGGTCTGTTTTTTAGAAACCCTCAGCACCAACAATCTCAGCTGAAATGAAAATGAAAGTGGCAACTGCCGAGCAGAGCTGAAAATAGGGCCGTGGATGTCAGCCTGAAAACTGAGTTCCATTGTGTTTATGGTTTAATGTCAGCATCTCAAAACTTTCTCTAAACAATGTATTTTTGATTTTATTATTTCTGTAACAGCAGGGCAAGAAAAAGCATCATTAAGGTTGTACTTGATTTCTCACTTGAGCCTTTTTTCTCCATCACCCTCAGTCCACAAGTGAACTATTTTGGAAATTTGAGGGCAGTCTGTTCAGTCATTTTTCAAGAAGGCAAGAAGAGTCGAGGGAGGGAGATTTTCCTAATTTCTTCTGTTATTGCTACGTATATATATATATATATTTTTTTTTTTTTAATCACCGTTATGTTGAAAGCAAACAGCTGAAGGATATCAGAATTCAATTCATACTGGGTAGGCAACTGTATTCACTTGAGCCCTTCAATGAAAACCTGGAGGATCAAGTCCTCAGTGCCAAGTTCTCTGTGCTGGATCTAGTGATAAACCTGAGATGACCCAGACTTTTTCTTGCTTGCTTTCAACCAGCAATATCTGAAGGTAGCACAGAAATGTAGCCTTTCTGTACCTTCTCTGCACCTGTGCTGAAGGCCACAGGTTTTTAGAGGGACTGAGGGGCACTGCCTGCTAATTTTATCTCTTCTTGATGGGGGACCAAAAGCAAAGAGCTCAGCTTGGCTGCTAAAAATGGGACACCAGGATTATTTTAAGGTGTCAGGTGACCAAATGTTGTACTGAAAGAAGTGTGGAAACTTAAGAAGGAACCAAAACGATGTGAAAAGTTACATATATGTGTAAGTTCTAGTTTTTGGGTGTTCATCTCTCATTCCTGTTGCTGTATAGCAGTAGTAAGAGGGACTTGGAGCTGGGAGACTGTGACAATGTCAGGGAGGAGAAAAATGCAAGATTTGGATAGGTGTCAACACAGGAAGGAAAGCAGGCTCTCTAAATTAGGTTTGTGATGGTAACACAGTGCCTAATCCAAAAAATGAAATGGAGACAGAATAAACCTTTGGTCATTTCTCTGTTAGCAAATCAAGTTGCAACACACAGGGAAGGTTTTTTCAGCAATTTGACAAAGATTTGAAAGTTTTCCTCCTTTCTTCAGGCTCATGGTGTGGAGAGGAGTGGGCTTTTTGAGGGGTTAAAGAGATATAAATTATTATTTTTTAATAAAAGCCTTCTCAACTTAACAAAAACTCTTCACAACAGCTGTCTGTGTAATGTTACATGTATGATAATGTGATATTGAAAAGTTCCACTGGGATTTGTGCTTATTGCCCCGTGCAATTATCTTCTGGCTCTTCCACACTGGTAATGCCAAATTCAAGCCAAGAAAATGTCAGTACTCATCTGTAAGATGTATACACATTGTAACTGCCTAAGAACAAAATTGCCTTATATAACTAATAATCTCACTTAAGCATTTTCAGCACTTTGGGGGCATATCCTATGTCAGGGAATATTGGTAAATATTGATGCAAAATTGTTTCTTTATGTAAATCAAATCTTGAAAGGTTTCATGTGCAGCCAGTGAGTGGGTGTGTGTGTTTTTGTTTATTTGTGAATATATCTGCCTACATAATCCCTCATCTTATAGGCTACATATTTCCCTTGTCAAAAGTACAATCATATTGAACAGCTGTTAAATAGTAATACTTAACATTTATTATTGTATAGCACCTTTCATCCAAGCTTCTCCTATTACTTTAGTATTAATTAATGCTTGATAATCCTGATATGGCATAGAAAATATCCCCATTAATAATGGTTAAACAGAACCACAGTGCAATTAAATAACTGTCTCTAGTGGCATTGCCACTCCTATTTCAAAGATGTGTTGCTTCTGAGTTCACTGTCTTCCTGTAAAATCTCAGTAGACATAGAGAACTCTAGTTTTTTATCTCTTTTACCTTTCTGCCCAGGGTGAGTCCTGGAAGAGACTGCGTGTGTGTGTGTGGGTGACTGTAACTGGCTGCATTTAGAATAGTAACTGTGCTTTCTTCATCATCCTTTTTGGTTTTGGTTATTTGAGATTCCTCTTGAGTTAACAAGCTCGATGGCAAGATGCTCTTTCTAGAGGTGAGGACATAGCCAGCTAAGTCAGCCAGAAACTGAAGCAGTAAGTCTTTTACTCTCACACTGCTTCTAAATACTCCACTGTCCTTTTGCAGGGTGGGAACATAACAGAGAACTGAACCAAACCCTCTCCTCACTTATGAGATGTCTGAAAGCTATCGAGATAGTATTTGACTTCTTTTCTTTTCCAGCTTAACCCACACTACCCAGAAGGTAATAATGAAGGAAAAGCTTTGGTAAGTGGAATTTATATGTTGCACATAATCTGGGGAATGCTGTATCCTTAACCCAGCACAGCCTGACATATGGAAGCCCTTCATAGCTTTCCTTTTCCTTACGTGTTCCAGCTGCTGGGATTGTTTTCCATATCCTGTGTAAGGTAGGATGCCTCTCAGAATTGGAAATTCAGAAAGTTTTCCCCCATGTTAAGGCAAATGATAAGAAACTTACTCAAATTCTACATCAAAGTGGCATTAGTTGAAGCTGTTCTGCTTGTTACCTGACTACAGATATGAAATGTATTCATTCTGCTCAGCTTAGATGTGTTACTTCATGGCAACAGCCTTTGCCTGGTACAGCATCAAGAGCATTTTAGCTAATTCTGACTAATGAGGCAAGGCCAGACATGGAGATTACAGTGTGTGAAGGAAGTGGAATTAAAACCTTGGGGGAATCTTATTGTTACTAAGTCAACAAATACTCCGAAAAAGAAACATTCCTCCATCAAATTCGTGAGATTGCCTTGGAAAGGCTGAGCTCTTCTTCAAAAAAATTCAGTTTAATTTCTTTCTGTTTGCCTTCCGGCTTTTGTTCTTTAAGAGGACATATTTTCAAGTTTTTCTCTGCACAGGGAAGAAATTTCTGATTTTTCATGACATGAAAACCAAGATTCTTACATAATCACATGCCTTGAGGACTGCAATTTTAATAAAAATGGAGGCTTTCTTAGGAGTTGGCAACATTGGTTTTCCATCTTCAGTGATATTTGGCATTAGTGGTGATATGGCAATAACAGCTAAGCTGTCTAGAAAAATGAGAATTCTCTCCTACAAAAGTACAGAAATTCCACCAGTTGTTTCTCTTTTGTATTAGAATGAAACTTGAGGCCTTTGGAACTTTGGAATGGAAATCAAGATCAGTTCTAGAATTCCCCAGTGAGTAGGTGTTAGTCCCTTGTCATCGAGGATCCAATCCCACTGTACCACAGCATCCTTATTTTTGGTATAGGGTTTCCATCTGTAGCCATTTCAGTTCATCTAAATAGTTAAATATTCCCTGGACTGTGTAATGATGAAGGCACAAGAGTAATCTAAACATGAATGTTAAAGGTGTATTCACTATCAGTTCTGCTTATTCCTACTGGGTATTGGTTTCAGCTAAAAACCCAGACCAGATAAATCACATTAAAGAAATACTTCCAATAAAAAAGTAATCAAAGCTGATTGATGATCAAACCTGATGTCTCTGTGGAAATTTTAATTTATGCAGTCACCACTTTCCTGTGAAAGATGTTTTGTGAAAGAACTTATAGCAATTTTTGGTAATGCCTCCATGTGAATTCAAGCCTACAGGCTCTAGTAGTGTGGTAGAAATCCCTTTGGATCCTTCACCCCTTTTTAGTCTTGTTGGAAATACTGTGAGTCAGCAATGGCTATTTAAGCCTTCGTTCTGCCCTCGAACAACCAAGTAGAGAAACTTCCTGTCCCTGTGCAGGAATTTCTTTTATGTTACAAGATGCAGTATATTGAATTGTCCCTCAAAAGTAAAAGAATCTTACAATATTTGGAGTTCTTTAAGGGTCAGCTATATCAGTCTTGTATCCAATAGCACATAACCTGGAGCACACAGGCTTTCCTTGCTCTGTGGTTCTCATCTAGTGTTTCCTCTGCCTGGTCATTGCCTAACTGGCTTACTGCAAAGGCATCTTCTTTTCCATCTTTTGAAGCAATTCATTTTGAAATACTGCCCATGAAGTAAATCAGGAGGGGGGAGGTGGAAGTGGACCTACCCCAGCAAAATTTGAAGTCTGAGTAGCAGGGAAATTGGAGATGAATAAACAAATCCTTGTGGCTGAAGGGCTGAACCTGTAGCCTGTGCCCTTGAGGCCAAGAAGGCCAATGGTTTATAGAGGTGCATTGGGAAGAGCAGTGCCAGCAGCTCAGGGAGTGATCCTGCCCCTCTGCCCAGCCCTGGGAGGCACCTCTGGAGTGCTGTGTCCAGTCCTGGGCTCCTCAGCACAGGGGGGACCTGGAGCTCCTGGAGCGGGGCCAGCGGAGGCTGAGGAGATGATTTAGGGCCTGGAGCATCTCTGACAGGGAAAGGCTGAGGGAGCTGGGGCTGCTCAGCCTCGAGAGGAGCCCCAGCTGAGAGGGGCCCTCAGCCCTGGGTGTCCCTGGCTGCAGGGCGGGCTCCGAGCAGGGCCCAGGCTCTGCTCCGGGGGCCCAGCAATGGCCCCAGAGCAACGGGCAGGGACTGATCCCAGCAAGTTCCACTGATAAAAGGAAAAAACTTTTTCCACAGATTACCCAGAGAGGGTGTGGAGTCTCCCTCACTGGGGATATTCCAGAGCTGTCTGGACACAGCTCTGTGCTCTGGGATGGCCCTGCTGGAGCACAGAGATGGCACCAGCTTAATCCACTGTGGTCCCTTCAGCCTGACCCATCCCGGGACTCTTTCTTCTCTCTGCTAGGCTGTTGGATGAAAGAGTAGCAGCTCCTTTCCAGTTGTCTGGGTTTTAAAGACAGCACAACCATCTGTGCATTCAGTGCCAACCTCAGTGTGTGCTGGGGCTGCTTGTGTGTGTTCACAGCCTGGTCTACAAGGCCTGATCCCAGTTGCTCAGGCAACTGAATTTTGGGAAGCAGCAGTGGAAAAGGGTTTTCCATAATGCAGCAGTGGGCACAGACACCGAGGTTCTTCCTTCTTTTCTGCCTTGCCTTAAGTGACTCCAGAGTCTGAAAGGGTTTTGGCTCCAGAGAACATAAATATTACTGGAAGTCACCAGGACTTTTGTTCCCAAGCATTAAAGTTACTTTTGGACTGAGGTTCATTGCTTGTTTATGAGCTGCTTCTTGACAATCCAGCCAAATTGTCTTGTGAAGCATTGCTTTTAATTCTGGTAAAATTTGGCCTTACAATGAGTTGATTAATATTCCCACATCTAAGCTCCAGAAGATTTTTTTTTTTTAATGGGAAGACCTTTTTGTGATTTAAGGGTCTTATCAAAAAAAAGCTTCTTCATCTCTTAAAGTCTAGGAGATTGTAGTGTATCGTGCATCAAAATGCAGTTCTCTATGTTACAGCTCCCTCTAAACCCAAAATTGGTGTATTTTATGCTGCAAATTAGTATGCTTTTTCTAAGGAGAGAAATGTACAGCATCCAGAAGAATGCTACAAACATCAGGGAAATGTCAGGAACAGCTGGGAACCTGGCATTTGTTAGTGCCTTTGTGTTAAAGGCTGACTGTGGATGGGTAAGGTCTCTCCATTTGTCTGCATTTTCACGAGAGGGCTGATTCTAAACAGTTCCAATCTACCTTTTCTTGTTGAGATTTTTGTTAGGATTGAGACTGGTGTGCATTTACTTTTCTTGTAAGGAAGTTGGGCAGTTCTACCATGGGCTGCCGGGTGCAATTTGATTTATCTCATTTGACTTCTGTTTATCTATCTTTATGAATTCCCAGCACTCTGCAATTCTAACTTTTCTTTCTTGCTGCCAACCTGGGAGATTTTTTCTTCTGATAAACACTGTAAATAAATTTGTTTTTTAAAAAAAATTATTTTATTTTACCTTCCAGGAACTAAGTTTATTGACTTACATATTTTAGATGGGTGATGCAGTTTGAACGAGTAGACTAGACAATCTGAAAAACATTATAAAGAAAAGAGAAAAGAAAAATCATCAGCTTAAAAATGGCAGCTTATATAAAGCCAGCAGTCAGACCACTGGGGAGGCTGGGGGAGAAGGGGAGACACGGATGCTGGCACATTATTATTATTCTGCTGTTGCACACGGGTCTGAATCAGCTCTGGAAATGCATACATTGTTTCTTACAGAATGTCTCTGGCTCCTAACAACAGGATTGCAACGTGATGTCTCTGCTAAAAATGCGATGACTCACAAATGAGTCAACAGTGAAGGTGTTACAGGAGGCTAACTGCTGTGCTGTCTGCCAGGGCTCCTAGCAGGCAGGAGCAAGGCTGGCCATTCATTTACTCCATTTTCTTCTCATAAAGAATTTTGAAAATAATCTAACCTATGGAGTTCTGCTCACGTTACTGCTCTGTGAAAATGCTGGTTTTGTAAGTGCCTCCTAAACTGGGTTAACATATTGAGATACCACATTGCTCTGGATTTAACAGGCATTTTCAGAACTCTGGCTGCTATTAAATTTAATTTCTGCTGAAATCTGTAGTGTAGCTTAATCTATTCATTCAGGAGCAGGGCATTATCCTTGTCTGTCTCTATGCCACAAGAGGTGTCTTCACCAATTGGAATTGTAGATTGGGTTTCTAAAAGAAAAGGTATTTTAGGTCTGTCATGTTTTTGTATTGCTTTTAGCAGTTTAAATGAAGGCCCTTCTGTAAGCAAAACTCCATGTAAATCTCTCAAATTTTAGGTATGATGCCCGGTCGAGTTAAATAAGGAAGGTTTGGGATAGGTAGCAATTAGTAGCAAATTCTATTAAGAGCTGTGAGAAGGGTTATCTGCTGGGCTGTGAGTCTCAAGACAAATCTGATTGTACCTGATTATTTTGCCACTGATTCCAGCATGGGATTTGTCTCTCCTCACATTTGTCCTCCAAATGGCAAGCGGTATGTCTGTGTTATTTTTTCTCTTTAAGCTTCTTTTTAAATCATGATGCACTGTAAATCAGTGGTGGCAGCCCAGGAGTTACTGTGAGACTTTGCTGTGAGCTTGGATCAATATTTCCACTCCTCACCCAAATGGTGGGTTTTCTCACTACCTAGGACTCTTTTTTGAATGCTCAGCCTTTGCTTCCCTAGATGGGTCACACTTGGAGAAGTGCCCTGGCTGTGTGGTGGGGGTTTGCTCAGTTGCCTTTCCTGGGTGTGATTATTGAGCTTTGCTGCTACAGAATAAAGCTGGGGGCTCACAGCCCTCCGTGCCAGTGCACACTGAGGTTTTCTTAGGCTGAAGGAGCTGGCTCTGCTCTTTGTACCACTGATACTAAGACTGGGTTGTTTGGAAGGTGTGGGTCCAACTCCTGCCGGGCAGAAGCGGAGCTGAATGTGTCTCCTTCATCCTTGTGAGTGATTTAAGCAGCCCACAAGAGTGAAGTGATTGCACCCTCCTCACCTTGGATATGTGTCTGATGTGACAGCTTGTTGCTGGTTTGTTGTAGTTTGGGACAATCGAAGCTACGTACATTTTCCTTCCGTGGCTGTACTATTTGGTAATATTGTTTTACCCACAGTTCTCTGTGCTCCTGGCATGTAATTCACCTGGATTTTTTTGTTTTTTATAAAGCCTTTGGAGTGCTTTCCTTGGCTGTCACTGACCACATCACCAACATCTCTGAAACTGTTCTGTTAGCTTCCTCTTCACACTGCTTTAAGTTGAATTTTCTTCTCTCTGCATTTGAGTTCCTTTGCAGTTCTTTTCTTCTTTTCTCTTAATTGAATCCAGTTTTGCTGGCTGCATCTGCTCATATGCCACTTTCTACCTGAGCAAATGTCATCTCATTTTCATCTGCTTAGGAATGCAGTGCTTCTCCTGAGCTGTTGTCTAATTAATTTATACTAGCCTAGTACTTTCACTTTTTTCCACATCCTCACATGGACTCATCTGCTGATTCAATAATGGCTGGGTTAACTGCGGATTCTGGTGGCTGCTTACTAAATTTAATTTATCGTGAGAAGTTTTCTGTGTGCAAGTGTCTGTGCACTCTCTCTCCCACACACAGAGGCATGTGCACGTGCACTGGGACATAAACTGAGCCATAAATACAAACCCATGTTTTTTCCTACGTAATGGCAGCATTGCTGTCTCTCGTGTACCCCTTGTATGCAACTTGTTTCCAGAGCTGTCAGGTTGGGGGTCACTTCTCATTACATGTTTTTTTTTCCATGAGTAGTGCTTAACTCCCATAATCCAGGTTGAGTTGTGAGATTCAGATTCTAAAATAATGCTGTGAGGAGAGTTCTGAGGTTTGTGGGGGAGTTCAGCCTGGAACTGCTGTACAGCTCTCGTGCACATCTGATTTTGCTCAGCTAAGCTTGGCATTGCAGTTAGCAGTGTTGCAGGCACTACCTTGCCCTCTGTTGAAGTGGAATTTGTTTTTTAGGCTAAAAACCAGATCTTGCTCCTATGCCTGCCTGCCAGCTGCTAAGCCTGGTTAGTGGGATTTAGGGCTGGTGAGCCAATTCCATTGCTCAACTGGATCTGTACCACTGCTGAGGACACCAAGGAGTGGGCAGGGTCAGCCCCAAAATGCTCTTCTCCACAGAGCTAATGGTTGGTGTGAATTATTAAAGCACAGGAGACCTGCCTTTGACTCTCCCTCCTGCCAGCTCACCCAGTTTATACACTGGTCATGGCACTCTGTGGTGGGGAATATCCCTTTGCCCAGTCTGGGTCAGGTGTCCTGTCCATGTTCCCTTCCAGTATGGTTTCATATTTTAGTCTGTATTTTACCCAGAGCCCCAGGATAAAAAGAAAACCATACAATATGAAGTGTCCTGTCTTTTTGTATACCAGTCATTTCAGTTTGGAAATTATAGTGAAGTGGGTAGTTTCTGGGAAACCCTGACTAGATTTGAATGTAAATTGTGGAAAATATCAAAAAGTTTGGATGCTGTTCTAAACTATCCTGTGCTACTCATCCCTTTACAGACCTCTTGAGTTTTAAACTGATTTTCCAGTTTTCTGTTTCATTATGAAGTGTAGGAAGTAGTTTTTCTTTTAATATTAGACTCTGACTCACACCTGTTAAGCTCTTAGAAGGATTATTTTATTATTTCTGTACCTTTTCAGTTTGTGTGTCATCACGAGTATGTAAAACAAAATATGTATAGAAATCAGAAAAGCAATTTGCTATTTTCTCAATCCTTGCACAGAGGTTAAATTTTTTGTGTGGTTTTTCTTTAGTATTTTTTGGGCATGAGATACAATAAGGTGTGGGGACTGTCAGATGAGTTTACTCTTGTGCAAGTCACAGGAGGTGGTTGCTCTTTGTCTTTAGCAAGCCTTCCTCTCAAACACTAGTGGCAGTACCCTGATGACTAGAGGAGCCTAAGAAAAATTTCTTTCTGTATTTTTTTTCTGATCTCGCTATCCTTGATAGAAGTCATGGGATGGAAAGCTGGCATTTTTTAAGCTTGACAATGAAAGAATGGATGTTTTGGAAGGATTCAAAAAGTACCTTGAAATGAGTTGATGACTAATTCTTTCTTCCCTAATTTCACTCATCCTTGATTTTGTTGTTTAATCTCAATTGGCAATATGGACAATCAAAGCTTTGCCCTTGATTATCCCTTACAGTTTGGTTTTAATCAAGCTGCTAATGCAAACCAAGTACAGCCTGGCCTTTTACATTGTACAGCTCTTCCTTCGTGGTGTATTGTAAATCATTATAATAGCATTTCGGGCTTCCAGGGTTGGATTTTTTTTCTCTTTTGGCTTTCCTCATTCCTCTTCTCCTCTCCCTCTGTGATGTATTTTGTGTACGTGAAGGGCCCTGGGCTCCCAGTCTCTTAATTGGTTATTAGTCTTTTATAAGACATGTAACTCAACACCCCAGAGGAGCAGCTTTTACTTACACCAGCAATTCTGTTGGTTGCTGTGTGGATACGGGCACAGACTCTGAATGACTCCTTCAAGCCAAGAAATGCTCTCAGGAAAAGTGGCATTTGGTGTCCCCCTTCTCATGGCAAGCTTGTCCTGATGGAGTAGATATTCTGGCTCTTGCTGTTTGGAGAGTGTCCACAGGACAAGAGGAAATGGCCTCAAGCTGCTCCAGGGGAGGTTCAGGTTGGACATCAGGAATAATTTCTTCTTGGAAAGGTCTGACAGGAATTGGAAGGGGCTGCCCAGGGAGGTGATGGAGTCCCCATCCCTGGAGGTGTTCAGGAAACAACTGGACGTGGCTCAGGTTTAGTTGACAAGGTGGTGATTGGTCAAAGGCTGGACTTGATGATCTTGGAGGCCTTTTCCAACCTAAATGATTCTGTGATTCTCTGGAAGTACGCTGCTGTAATTCTGCTGTCTGAGAGGAAAAAGCCATCATACTTACATAAAACAACAGTGGATTTAGGCAAATTACTTACTTTTTAAATCCCTTCCTTGTCTTAAAAAAAGGTCTAATTTTCATTAATTCTCTTCTTTAAGCTGTGGCCCTTTCCAGACCAGCACTGTGTCGTTGCATCTGCTGGGAGTGAGGGGTCTGCAACTACTGCAGGTTTTTTGAAGTTGTAGGTGTCAAATCAAGCATATCCAGTGCTGCAGTGCCTCTGTAGCTCGTGGCCTGCTGTTGTTCTAATGACTGCCTGAGACCCCATGGGGCAAAGTGCATCTTTTGTGTTTCTCCAAAGCCAGTCATGGTAGATTCTTGCTAGAAGGTACAAAAAAAAAAAAAAAAAAAAAATTCCAATTCAGATGTATTACTTGTCTGCAAGGTAATTGAAGAATTTCTAATGGGCCCTGATGCAAGCAAATAACCCTTGTGCCTAATCAGCAGAGAGATGGCGACCTTCCTGCTTCAAAGAAGAAACGCCAGGCAGGGGAGAAGATTATGTATACTTTGGTCTCTGTGCCACATGGAAATGACATCGCATCTCTCTTTGAACTGGATGCCACCACTCTTCAGAGAGCTGATTGCCTGGTTCCAAGGTAAAATAAAAAAAAAAAAAGGAAAGGAAAAAAGGGCAAAAAATAGTCCTGCATTGACAGGGTTTCTTCCTGGCATTTTGCTGGTGAGTAAAGCAGAAAAAAATCAAACATGAGCAAGTATTATCCTTCTGTTAAAATTTGAGGCGTGTTCATGGATAAATAAGGGATGTATAAAACATGATGCTGCTGCTGTGACTGGGTAAAATAATTATAAGGATAAAACAAGTGACACTTAGAGAGAGACTGTGAAGAGAAAAATAATGGTCTAAATATTGCACAGATCTGTGTGAGGATAGAATCGAGCTCTGTGCACTGTTTGAAAAAAATGTACTTCTAATAGATTTAACTGAATTGTTCCCAACAAAATAATATGTGTGGTGAGCTGGGCTTCTGTTTCCCTGACAGATCATGATGCCACTGAGCACGTTTGTTATTCAAATGTATTCAGCAAGTGGCTTCTGGGTTTTAATTGTCAATATTTGAAATTTCAGCTGTGTAGCATAGCTGAGATTGGCTAGATAAGTCACACGGTGTGGGTTGTGACTGAATGGGCTTGCAGACACTTGGGGCTGGTTGTTATGAGGGTGGATTTTAAAGCTGGGTACCCACAAATACTGATGTATGTGGCTTTGAAGTGTGTTTGCTATGCTAAGTTCTGCCAGATAATTTGCTTACTTGAATACTCAAAAGCCCATCAGCGTGAAAGGGAGAGCGTGAATGGAGACCACAGTGAATATATTTCAAAAGTAAAATTCAGAGTTAAAATTGTAATTGATTTCTCAGCTCTGCTTTTTGATAATACCACAGATTATCATATGGAAAGAATTTAGAAGGATCTCATATCTGCTCTTTGTTCACTTGATTTTCAGTTGAGAACTGGTACTGTAAATGCTTGCTCTGGAACAAGGGCTTGCAGATCATAATGATGAAGCTGTGAAACCATGGTCAGCTTTGCTTTCTGGCTTTTGTGCTGTGACAGCTTAAAAGGGTTCGTTATTCTGCAGAAAAAAAATAATAAAAGGAATGGGTTTATTCATGAAATGTATTTCTATTCAGATGGGATTTTATAACATCTTCCTTTTAGTTTTTTTTTCTTTAAAGAATATTTTACTCCTAGACTTACATAAATACTTAAACCCAGCATTCTGCATAATCCCAAAATGCTGGTTGTTCTTGTTGCACCTCTACTCTGGGTGAGAAAGAAGGAGTCAAAGGAAAAGGGTACTGCAATGTCTTTTAGGTCCAGCTCCCCCTTTTATTGCAAGGGGCTGGTGTGGCTCCTGCTCTCCAGCCTCATGCCACAGGCAGATGTTTCAGGGCATCCCATGTGGGCCCAGGACTGATCCATCTCACCTGCTGTTTGCTCTGTCCCCCTTTAGGAACTCCTATGTCCGACTGAGGCACTTGTGCACTAACACTTGGGTCACCAGCACCAGCATCCCGATAGACACTGAGGAAGAGAGGCCTGTGATGCTAAAGGTAAACAAAATCCCAAACTCATTCCTGAAGCTGTCTCACTTCTAACATACGAAATGTGCATGATAATTAGGATAAAGGTGAGAGTGATGCCTCCTCCAGCCACCTAGAAACAGAGTCTAGACAAGAGTAAGGGAATAAAGACAGGTATTTATTTGAAGGGCCTTCAAGGTACACCCTGGGGGAGCCAGAGGCTGCTTCCAAAAATGGGACCCCAAGATGGACCCCAGGTCACGAGTTCTTCACACTTTTATAGGTTTGGTTCATTTGCATATCAGGGTTAATTCTCCAATTAAAGCCCCAGTTTAACGATGTAACTCCCCTCAGCTTGCCCCCCTCAGAATCTTTGGTTTATACATTTTGGGCCTAAAAACAGCCTGGCTGTCCTTGAAGGCAAAGCCTGGAGAGGCTTTGTTATGTCTGCCCAGTACGAGAGAGCAGGAATTACAGGCTACAAGGAACTTCAGAGTTACACTCTAAGCAGTACAGAATTTGAAAATAGAAAAGTTAAAACCTAAGGCATCAAGAGGATTGCTCACCCACTTTAAACCAAAAACTATTGCAGATTGGGACGTGCCAAACCAAAGAGGACAAGGAAGCTTTTGCCATTGTATCGGTTCCTCTGTCTGAGGTCAGAGACTTGGACTTTGCCAACGACGCCAACAAGGTTTTAGCATCAACTGTTAAAAAGCTGGAGAATGGAACAATAACCCAGAATGAAAGGAGGTTAGTGAGTTTTATTTTTCCCCTGCTAAATTGTTGTTTGGTTATTTATAATAACACAGTCATGGGTAGGTAATATCCCCAAGGACACAGAGGCCGCTGGGAGAGGACACTTCAGTGCTGAGAGTGCCAGCCTGGGGTTAGATTCCACCACTGTCAGAGCATCCTTGCTGCACCTCAGGCTGATCTGTGTATCTCCTGTGTAAAAGTGGGGTAAACAGCAAACAGCACTTCCCCAGCTCACTGGCCACGTAAATAAATGGGTAGTTCCGTGGGCAAATGTCTTTGTCTGGATTTCCTTTGATAATCCACTTCTGAGCCATAATGTGAGGGTGCATTGCATCTGACTTTTATGTACAGCAAAGCAGCACGGCAGGGCTCTTGACTTGTGTGAAGTTCACCACACTGCAAATCTGCAAAAGCCTTGGAAGGAGGTCTCAGTGTGACTGAGAAGCTGCCCCAGTAATCCCTTTGCTTTCTCATTTCCGTTTTCCCCTGTTCTCTTTTTCTATTTTGCATCATTTTGATGTTTACCCCTTGTATTCATCCCCATTTCATCTGCAGCACTATTAGAATGTCTGCTCCTCACACCCACCCCTGAATCAAGGGATTTTGTTGTACATTTGTCGTACATTGTAGCCAGATATATTCCACTGCCAGTGATGTAGTTCACTATTTGTCTTCAGCTGCCTGTGGTTAAACTGAATATAAGACAGCATCTCTGGCAGTGTGAATTTGTAACCTGTAGTACATCATATACAGCTTCTTTTTTTCTGAAAATGTTAATTTTTGATGATTAAACTGAATTTTTGCAGTCAGTTTCCAGTAGCAATTAGGCCAGATGGTTTAATATCATAAGAGGCAGATTTTTAATAGCCTGGGTGCTGGGGCTCAGCCTTGAAAAGCTGTGGAGCCATATCATGATTGAGTTGACCCAGAGAGGGATACAGCTGTGTCCAGGTGGGACATCCCTGTATGAACCTTGTGTCACTGTCACTATTGTCAGGTCTTGATGTTGACAGATTGGTACAACAAACATGAAAAACATTTCAGAGCTGTTTCAGAACAGTGTCATTATTTGTTTATTCTTGTGATTTCCTTTGGAAAAAAACCCCAAACCATCTCTTTCCTGTCTTATGACCTTCTAGTGTAGAGAGGTAGGAGTCCAAACAGTTTATGCCTCGTTGCTCCATCCTACAGTTGCCTTTTCTACTTAATTTTGTGGAGGTGACACACACCTTGCTGTTTTCCACCAGTGGGCTGAGGGTTTTAGAGCCAGAGTTCACTCAGAGGGTTTAGGTGAGCAGCCCAGCTCACTTGTGGATAATGGGAACTTTGTGTCTGGCTCTCACAGATGACTGAAAATCTCCTGTGAATCTTCCTGCCTCTTTCATAGCTGGCAGATTTGTTAGTTATAGACTAGACATTGTCCAAATTAAGATGATGCTGAGTTTTTCACGTGAAAGATTGCTGGTGCTGTTAAGGGATATTCTTTGAAATCTGTGGACATCTGTGTTTTTCACTGCACGCCTGGTGAGGTGTTAGTAACAAGGAGGCAATGATGACTTTGTTTTCTTTTTTTTTCCCATTTCTATTTTGTCTTTATGCATTTTCTGAAGGTGGGAGAGAAGGAATTACTACTGCCTCTGTTGTTTTTAGCACCTGCTTCTGACAAATCTTTTATTTAGCAAAGAGTGAAACAAATACAGTTTCTTGGGTCAGTATATATAGGAAAACAGTTATATCTGAATATATATATATGAAAAAGTATATATATGAAACAGTTTCATGGGTCAGTAGGGAAATTATCTAGTGGCAGAATGTTTTTATTCCTCTAGTGAGTCTATCATCTTGTTTCATGGACCCATGATAAAGCATAAAAATCCTTGCTGGGCTATGTAAGTTCCTTTTTACTGCTCCTGGGCCTTGAGACCAGCTGGTGTAGATTTTGAGTCTCTGAATACTGTGTATCAATCCAGCAGCCTGTATTTTTCTCTTGTTTTCCCTCTGGTTGTTGTTTAATGCCTCGGTAAACAGCCCTGTGATTGATTTAAGCTTCTGCTGAACCAAGGCTTGGAATCCTTAAGTACATGTCACACTTAACTTTACAGTGATGGAAGTTCCATTGTGCCAGGTAAAGCTTGGCATAAATGTGATTTTCGTTCTTAATGAATCCTAGCAAGTGTTGAGTGATTGTTTATAACAATGATTTGTCTATTCATTCTAGGTTTGTGACCAAGCTACTGGAAGACCTCATTTTCTTTGTTGCTGATGTGCCCAATAACGGGCAAGAAGTTTTAGATGTGATCATTACCAAGCCAAACCGGGAACGACAGAAATTAATGAGGGAGCAAAATATATTGGCTCAGGTATGTCCTACTGTGTTTATAACTTAACTGTATTTGCAAACAGATTGTAGGAGAGAGTGATGTGAGAAAAAGTTATTTTTGGATAACTTGGCTTATGCCAGGTTGGGTTTGTGTCTGGTTGGATTGGGTAGAAATGACACTACTTGGTCAAAGCTCATCTCTTGGTCCCTAAATCAGAGTGAAGCACAAGGGGCTGTAGAGGGCCCCTAATTTCATGTGATTCTGATAAGATTTAAGACCATGTTTGAGAGCAAATTGTTCACAAAATTTGAGACAAACATGGAGCATGGTCCCAATCTTGCAAGTGTTCCCCACACAGTGCCCTCATGGAACTCTGACTTCGTTTGCATGAGGGCAAATTCCATGTAAATAAAATTAATGTCCTTTTTGAGAAGTCAACTGAAAGAAATTTTAAAAAGGGGAAAAGGATGAAACTGGACAGCAGCAAGTGTTGTCTTCCTTTTTCATCCTTAAATTATCCAAAGTTCAGACATGTAGCTAAAACTGTTTGAAGCTGGGGATAGCAGTATAGAGAACTCAATGTCAGTCGAGTTGGTGGGAAATGTAAAGCTAACCCCAAATGTGTAAAGCTGTGATGTCTCAGACTGTGCCCCCACTTGTGTTTAATCAAGGCTGTTGTAGTGATCCTGTCAGAGGACATTTCCATTGACTGCTCTAAGTTCAGCAGAAATCTGGGTCTGGTTTTCACTCTCAGTGTTTTGGATTTTGAACAGATATTCGGCATCCTCAAAGCTCCTTTTAAGGACAAAGGTGAAGGATCGATGCTGAGACTTGAAGACCTGGGTGACCAGAGATATGCTCCCTACAAATACATGTTGAGATTATGTTACAGAGTTCTGAGACACTCCCAACAGGACTATAGGAAGAACCAGGTCAGTGGTATTGAGGATAATTTTCCTCCTGATTTCTGTAATTATATATCCTGGGTTTGACATGGCTCTCTGCACTTACAAGTGGGATTCTCTGGTAAAAAGGCCTTTTTTTGTGTGTGTAGCTTAATAGTGTGTGGATTGAAAGTTCAACAATGAATATCACAAGTTCACTTTGTACCTTTGCAGGCTCAGACTGAGACTGGGGCTCACTGCTTCATTCATGAGCTTTCTGTTATTAAAAATATGTTCCTGGATTGTAAAGTGGGAAATCTGCAAAGCTGTCTGTTTCTCTTGCTTAAATATTTGTAGAGGGATGGCAGTGAGTCAGAGCAGAGGTTGTTATATCAGGTAGCCTGATTTCCCACTGCTGGAGACTCCCTGTGAGCAAGAGGTATTTCAGAGCATGGACTAAAGGGACTGGAGATTAAAGCCTGAACTGCTGTGGGGCTTCTTTGTTTTCTTTCCAGTGTTTTACAGAAATATTTCTGTCCTGAAGGGAGCAAAAAAGAGGAGGGAAGACTCAGGAAAAAAGCTTCTTAAACATTATAAAAACCTTTCATTTTTTTCCTTTTTTTTTTTTTTTTTTTAAATGTTGCTATTTCTTGAATTTTGTATGTATTTTCATGGATTCATTCCTTTGGTTTATGAAATAATAAGAAGAGATAGTCATCCCTAATATGGAATCTGTTTCTCAGGGTACATATTTTAGGTATTCAGAAGTTCTTTTGTTCAGGCCAGTTCAGAGAGGAAAGTTTTGAGCGTTATTTTGATTGCTAACTGAGCTGGATGCCTCTGGTTCTAAAAGAGAAACCATTACTGCTCAGCAGGTCATCATGGGAATCTTTCCTTTTTTCAGGAATATATTGCTAAGAACTTCTGCGTCATGCAGTCCCAGATTGGTTATGATATTCTGGCAGAAGACACCATCACAGCTTTGTTGCACAACAACAGAAAGCTGCTAGAGAAACACATCACGGCTAAAGAAATAGAGACATTTGTGAATTTACTCAGGAGAAATCGAGAGCCAAGGTTTGAAGTGGTCCACGTAGCATTTTTGCAGTAGCTGTGAATTGCATGCTCTTCATTGTTTTGGTGTCTCCTTCTCCCTGGTTTGACCTGGCAGACAAAAACTCCACCTGTACAGAAAATATCAGAACTATCTATAATTCTTGGAATTTAACCATATCCACCTTTTAAAACTAGAGCTTACTGAAAAGAGGGCTTATACTTTACAGGACAACTTTGAAAATTTGGTCTCAGTTCAGATCGGGACAAAGAGAAATGAAGAGAAAATTTAATTTCTCCCAGCTCTGCAGCTCCTCTTTGAAACTGCCACTTGTGTTAGTTCCCCTGCTAATAACCCTGGTCTAACTTATACACACATGTCAATTTTTGTAAGCTTTTATTAATATCACTTTTCCTGCAGGTTCTGATTCCAGGTCAGACCTGAAAAGGGCCTAGGACAGTGAAGATCCCATAAACATGTCTCTTAGACCAGATTTTGTTCCAAATTAAAAATTCTGGCCTTGACCTTCACTCAGCTGAATTTTTTTATTTTTATAAGCTTCAGGTCAGAATATAAAAGAAATGGATTTCTTTATTTTTAAATGGAAAAATCTCTTTATTATTGGATTTTCAGTCGTAAAATTAGCAAAGTAATACAAATATAAGAAATGAATATACTGAAGGCCAAATATTGTCCTCTGTTACTGTGAATACCATTTTCCTGCTAGCAATTAAGGATATTGCTCAAGGCCTTGGTGCTTCACTGCCTCAATTATTTTCTGTATGCCTGTTTTGCCTCACTCTGGAATCTCATTGCCTCTCCCATGCTCAGCTGGGTGGGGCTTGGTCAGTATGAAGAGGAAACCACGAGATCAGCTCTGTCTCTGAAGGATCTGTGTTTATTGACAATTGCACATCACGTTTTCTTGTGGTGGAGGATGTCATGGAATTGGTGCCATAACCACATCATGCAACTGCTCTGTATGCACTTGTTTGAGGAGTTCAGGAGCAGTAAATGTTTCAAAATTGCCCCTTTGCCAGAATGGTGTAATCTGAACAGTAAAGACTTGATCTTGATACTGACTTTCACAGAGAGTCTTAGAGATTTTTGCAGCACTGTTGGAGTGAGTGAGAATTGTGGCATTCTGCTCTAAAACACATGAGCTACAAAATTCAAAACCTTCCTGAGTTTTGGCTCCAACCAGGTGGCTTCCCCAGAATTCTATGTAATTATGTGCTGTCTGCTTAATTTTATCTTTTTGATTGCCATGCACTTTTAATTGTTGCCACAAAGCTTCATTTCAGTTACGGGTGAATTTTTTCCTAAGTCTACCCTAAAAATGCTGTCTGTACTCACCCACAACAGTTCCCAGACTTTAGTGGGGACTGTGGTCTGTGCTAGAAGTTCAAACTGTTGGATCCTTGAATGGCTGATAGCAGATGGTCGGAGTTTGTACCTGGATTTCTAAGGAAGTGGAATATATGACCCGTGTGTGTTTGCTCACATCTGCTCCCCCCACCAGCTCTCGAGCACCTTGCTCAGTTTTAGCTACATTTGCTAGAGGAGTGGTGGGCTCAGAGATACTTAATTCCTATGAATATCATGGAAAAAGGAAACTACATAGAGGGAAGAGGCCCTTTTTATATTCTAGTGTGTCGATGGCTGCGATATGGATTACTGTTACACACAGGAATTCCTGAAAAGAGACAAACCCACCCACCTAATGAATGTCCCAGCTGTGAGGAAAGCCTCAGCCTGAACCTTGTTGAACATCAGAAGACCTAAATTTGAGAGACAAATTCGTAGGAAACTGATTTCCCTGCAAAGCTTTGTTCTTTCTGCTTTACATGGAATGACCTCTTGGAATGCAGAGTCCTGTCTGCGGGTCCTGACAGATCTGCACTCTTCTCTGGTAGCCCAGCATTCCCTGGCAGTGTTCAAGGCCAGGTTGGATGGGGCTTGGAGTAACCTGATCTAGTGGAAGGTGTTGTGAGTTGCAAGATTATGAAGTGGCAAAGATCGTATGTTGACAAATATCATGATACAGAGTCCCTCTTGTCTACCCATCCTCTGGTGCTGAGTGCTAGAGATTTCTACTGCACTTCCCCAGGAGTAGTTTAAGTCTCATGTTCTGCTGCATCTGTGGTTTCTTGACTGCAGATTCTTGGATTATCTGTCAGACCTGTGTGTATCCAACACCACAGCAATACCAGTAACTCAGGAACTCATCTGCAAGTTCATGCTGAGCCCAGGGAATGCTGACATTCTCATCCAGACCAAGTGAGTATCTTGTAATCAGAACATGCCACCTTTTTGCTGTCTGCTCTCTTAAATTCCCAGCACTTTGCTTGTGGCTCCATTGTGAATGGTTTGTGTTTGCAGGCTGGTTTCAACCCAAATGGACAATCCCTTGGAATGCCCAGTCATCTCAGATGACATTGATGAAGAGGAAGTGTGGCTTTACTGGATCGACAGCAACAAGGAGCCTCATGGCAAAGCTATCAGGCATCTGGCTCAGGAGGCAAAGGAGGGCACAAAAGCTGATTTAGAAGTTCTTACCTACTACAGGTAAAACTGCTTATTCAAAGGGAAGAAAATGTAAACGCTGTGAAGACCCCCAGTGCTGTTCTTATCCAGTTCATTTGCCCATATCAAAAAAGGAAACCAGGTCAAGCCAGAAACTGAGATTAGAAGTTCATTTCAGGTTTTTCTTGTGGGAGTCATCACAGTCTCTGCTGTCTATTCCAGGCAAATCTTGAGTTTCCTTTGCTCATCACATCTCTTTGTGTCTATTTTTTATTTTGCCTCTTACCTTTTATTTTTTGGGCTTTAATTTTAGGTTGTGCTGCCCTGGAAGCGAGACACGCTCTGAGGACAGAGCGTCCTGAGTGTCTCAAGGATTAGAGAGGAAATGGGACCACAGAATAATGTTTTATACTAAATGAAAACAAATAGTTTTTAATGTCAAGTTGCTCCCTTGCTTAACAAAGTCACTCTTGTTATTTTTTAGGATTCATATCAGAAAGGCTCACAACAGGCTCGAGATTCTGAGCTGTGTTCTTTCATTTCCAACCAATTTCCTTGAATACCACATTATTATGCCTTTTCTTTTTAAGGTACCAGCTGAACCTCTTTGCAAGAATGTGCCTGGACCGCCAGTATCTTGCCATCAACCAGATTTCTGCCCAGCTGTCAGTAGACTTGATCCTCAGGTGTATGTCTGATGAAAGCCTCCCCTACGACCTGAGGGCTTCCTTTTGTCGTCTGATGCTGCACATGCACGTGGACAGAGATCCTCAGGAATCTGTGGTGCCTGTCAAGTATGCCAGATTGTGGACTGAAATTCCTACCAAGATCACAATTCATGAGTGAGTTGGAAGTGTTTCAAACTAAAGTACAAAAGCTCTTTGTAGGGTTAGTCTCAGAACAAAACTGTTATAGATGTCCAGTGTCCACAAAACATGTGTGTGAAAAGGTATTTTGTTGCAGAGCACAGAACTATTAATTATGGTTACTCTTGGAGACTTCCATGGGCAACTTTCAATCATTAAATATTTAAATTTTATTTTTCACTATGTTCTTTTATTGAACAAGCTGGGGAAGATGGAATATCTATTCCATATCTACAAAGAGCTGAACTGAGTAATTTCAGAGGATCGTGATCGGTTTGTTTTTCCTTTAGTGACAGCTGATCCTGAATTAGAGGTGTTTAATTTTCCTTCTTTCTGTGCCTTGTATTGTAGGTATGATTCCTTCACTGACTCTTCAAGGAATGAAATGAAGACAAAGTTTGCACTAACAATGGAATTTGTAGAAGAGTACTTGAAAGAAGTTGTGAATCAACCCTTCCCATTTGGAGACAAAGAAAAAAACAAACTTACATTTGAGGTACTTCTCAGCTATCTGCATCCTACTTAAAGTATTCCTCATTTCAGATAAGCTGACATTGTTTTTTTCAAAATAAAGCCAGTTGCAGAATAAATGTTAGTGTAAAGTAGCCTAAAGAAGTGCCTGTTCCTAATTCCAGTGTTCTTGGTGATGACTGGTACTGCAGAAAAGGATATTCTTGTCTGCTGTATTTTTCCAACCTTTCCTTCCTTCCCTTGAGGTAGTTGCATTTCAGTGGAGGGAGAGGGATTTTGTGGGGGGGTTAATGGCCATATTCCTGCTCTTTCTACCATAGTAAATAACTTGTAAGAATTCTTCAGTATAAGTAAGTGCTGTTTTCTGTGTAGGGAAACTTTAGATAGGCCTAGATTTTATAGATTCAAATAGCAAAGAATAAAGGGGAAATGCTTACAGCTTTTGTAGTTCTTCCTCCAGCCTACTTCTCTTCGTTGCTTTTGCCTCTGGCCACCTGAAATCACCTCTGTGCAAACTTACCACAGTCATCTTACTCTTCTGCTGACTTCCATCTTCCCCAAAGCTGCTGCCTCTTTAAATAATTTCCCGGAGTCTTTCTTCTTGATCTTACATATTTTCACAGATGCAATTGTATCCTCTCAAGCTTTCCTAAACCTTACCTTGGTTTTGCCATTTGCTGTAACCTGACTGACCAATTGCTTTGTCTAATCCTGACAAACATTTAATGTCACTGGCCTCAGTCCAAAAATCAGTGGGGAGACTTGTGCTAGTTTGAATGCACTCAAGATCTGAATCTCTCTGGAAGCTGCTGTGTGAAATGCAACCGAAAATCACAAAGGCTGTCAGTACTTCCTTCATTTTTAATTTCTTTTTCTCATAGGTGGTACACCTGGCTCGAAACCTCATATACTTTGGCTTTTATAGTTTTAGTGAGCTTCTCAGACTGACCCGGACTCTGCTGGCAATTCTAGATATTGTTCAAGTTCCCATATCGTCATACTTCGAAAGGTTGAGCAAGTTTCAGGATGGAGGTGAGATAAGCAGCAAAGACTGTTATTCTAGTGGATGATTAGCTTTTTAAGTTGGAAAAAAATTATGGAACATCTCATTACTCTTTCAAGGTTCTGTATTCACACACAAGCCCACTTACAGGAATGCATTGCAGGGGACATTAAGATGATCAGCTAAAAAGGAACCTTTTTGAACAGAGCTGCATCCTTCATGACTTGTGGGTACTGCATTGGTGTTGCTGCTCCTTTGCTTCTTTGGAACTTTCAAATTTGGTTCTAAACCTCAGTGCCCCTTGCACTGAGCATCCTGAGGAAGTTCAAGCAGCATTTGCCTGGGCACAGGGATTATGGTGGCTCATCTGTGGCACAGGTGTTTGTTAGTCAACTTAGCACTTCATTGGAAGGGAGAATGAGATGGTCCTGGTCCCGCAATGGCAGAAGCAGCTGATGGAAGTCCAGAGGAGGCCATCCTCTGCCTGTGTTTGTCAGCTTAGAATATTCTTTTTTGAACCCAGACCACAGTGCCTCTCTGACAGCCCCAGGACTATTCTATATGTCCCACTGCCTTTTCTACCGTGGTTTAAAACTGGGTTGAAGAATGAGCATGCCAGGAAGGTGCTGAAATGTAGCAGTTTGGTTTTCCTGTGTGAGTGGAAGAGAGGTGTGACAGTCGTGTGAGCTGAGGGTCCAGGACACTTGACTGATGGCAAATTCTGTTTTAATATGTAGCTGGTGTTGCCAGCCAGCTGGCTCACAGCACCAAAATGGATGAGCTGTCTTGCTGGAAACAATTATTTTGTGTTTTCTCTGGGAGGCCTTTTCCCGGCCTTGAGTTTTTCTAATCATCATTTTGCTCAGTCACTCCCACAGATGCCCTGCAGGAGTGTGCTGTCCTTTACAAGTTTTTCCTTCTTTGAGGTTCACATACTCTGGAGAAGTGTAGACTGTCATTGTCATCTCTGAACCAAGAAGTCATATGCTTGGTTCTCTTGATCTTCCCTCCATCATTGCCAGCAGACTTTACTGAAACCCTCTGGAAGTCTTTCCTGCAATGCAGTGCACACCAAGTCATGCTGTAGCTGGCTGCAGTCCCTCCTCAGCACTAGAGAAAAGACAGTATGCCCAGACACTTGGAATTATGTTTTCCTTTTTTGTCCCTGAAAGACTGCATTGCAGACTCTCTTCTTAAATGGCTCTGGACACAGTTGGACTCCAGACACAATCTTGGCATATTGGCAATCTGGGACATGCAGATGTGGTTCTTCTGTTTAGTTCTCACTCTGCCCAAGCCTTTAATCCTGATTATACATCTTGTTCAGTGTTTTTACTCACATTCATTACCCATAAAATCATGTTTCGTCCTTAATTCCCTTTTATTTCTGTTCAAGGGTTTCCTTTCAAGCTATATAAGAGAGGAAGGAACCACCCATTAAGTGCAAACAGACCTGCTCTCAGTTATATGAATTTCCTCAGCAATTCCATGCAAATCAATGAATTTGCTTTGAAATAAATGAGGGTGAAGGAATGCTGCAAATGGCACCACCATGCAAATGGAAGCTCAGTAGCCTTTTTAGTAATGCTCAGCCATGTACTGGAGCCTTGTTGGAAACTTTTTGTCAGAAACCTGGTTTTGTCTCATGTTCTTTCAGCAAAAAAGGCACAGAACAACGGTGTGATTTTTTTTTTATTAGCTTCAGCCTTTATACAGATTATTTAAATTTCTTTCCTGATGTAGCTGTTTCCATGGCTGTTTACCTTTCAAACACTGACCAGTTCAGGTCAGGATGTGACAATCCACAGATGTTCTTTTGGTAATTACCTGTGGGTTATTTTGGTTTGTTTGAAAGGTTTTTTCCCTTTTTCTACTAACTCTATGTCTAGAAAGCCCATTGCTTTGGAGAGGTTTTTTTGCTGGTGCAGACTGTTGTCAGTCCTGTCTGCAATCTTACAGGAGTCTGGAGATATTGGCTGTGCTGTCTAGACTTAAAAACAGGCATGGAAACTTTGCTGTGGCACGACAAGGTGTTTTTATGTAGAAATAGCTGTAAGACTTCCTGGAGAGGCCTTCTACAGTCTTTGTAAAAGAAAATGATGACTTCAGATGGTCAGCCCTCTTCTTCAACCTCCCTTTTCCTTTCTCATTGAGAAGCTATAAACCACATAAACTTTGCCCTCGAGACAGAATGATCCTGAATATTTAACTGCTATGTCCGAGCATCTTGCCTTTCCTCCTGCTTTCCCTGGAGGTGCAAGCTTACCTACCCATGAGCTATAAAGACACATGTGTCACAAGGATGAACTTTAAGCAATTTAATAACTCCTAGTCACTATTTCTGAGCATCCAGCTCAGGGAACTTCACGTTCAAAGAACATATTTCACATCTGAAAATCACATTACTCAAGCAAAACAGGGGAGCACTTTTCATTAAGGAGAACCACACAAGAATCAATCAGCATCACTTTAGTTGCACATTGCACCACTGAGGGGTGGTGCTGGGCTGGAACTTCTGGGCCTCTGCATGTGTTGGACTGTAGAAGATTGTAAGGCTGAGTCCAGAAGTACAGGTGTTCCCTAGGTCCAGTGGAGTCTGGATCCATCTCGTCCAAGATCCACTAAGGATCCTGAGGAGTGAACAGGCAAGCACAGAAATTGGTCTTGGGAATTTGTTCTAGATCTCCCCTCACTCTGAGAGTAAGGACTGTTCACCATGCAAAGCTGTAGGTATATATTGGTTTTCGATTTTATGGTAATTATAAGACTGTACACCAAAGGTTTCCCTTCCCTTTTTACACAGATATCCTCTCTTATAAAACTGTGTTGCTCAGAACATGTTAGTTGTTTTATTAGTTACCTGTCCTGGCTTCTTATCGTCTCTTACCATTTACAATCCAGGTCTCTTAGGCTATTAAAAAGGATTAAAGTAGAAATTATCTCAGTCTAGGCTTTTTTAGATTTTGGAAAATGTGATGGCATTTTCTAAAATCAGAACGGTCTTTCGATTTTTTCCAGCAAATGTTTTCTTATTTGTAACTTCCTCTAAATACAGACAGATGGATTGTTCCTTGCCCTCTTTCAGGATGGTGGGAGCCCTCTCTCCAGTCAGGTAGGGGCGAGGGTGAGTTCTTGCCTTTAGAGGAGGTCAGATTCCACTCTCCCACATCCCTCCAGACTGCAGCATCCTCTCTGGCAGGTCCATTACTTATAACATTCATACCAAACCTTTGCAGAATATTGCAGGTAGGTGTCCCTCCAACACATTATTACTCTAGGGATGTGCAGGTTAACATAGCTCCTTTTTAAAGAAAAAAATAGCTTCCTTGAGTTGCAACAATCATTACATTCTTTAAACAAACAAACAAACAGATAAGATTGTTTCTGTTGTGATTTTGTGTTTATATTGTGACTGTATGGAAGTAAATGATTGATTTTGGAGTTTATAGAAGTTGTGGGGCTTTGTTTGGGTTTTTATGTTTGTTTGTTGGTTGAGTGTTTTTTAAAGCTTCCAGTCAGGGATCACAAATGTCTAGGCATCAGCTTTAATTCAGTAAGAACATGTATTTCATTCCTTGAACCTAGAGCTTTGAAGTGTAGCTCTAAACTCCAGTTTTGACAAACACTGAAAGCCAGTCATGATGCCTGAAACTGACAGTTTATTGGTATAAACAAATATGTTTAAATTTTATCAAGCAATAGGGGCGTGCTCCTGTAAATCTTTTGTAGAAAAAGTGCTACTGAATACCAGCTTAGGTTCTGTATATTTTAATTTTCATCACTATCTAAGTGTAAATTTGCATAGATTGATAGTAAATGTATATTTAACAACAAGATTTTGTCAATAGTTATGCTGATTCAGAAATGCAGTTATTTTCAGGTTCTAAGAAAAATGACTTGAAAAGAGGTTTGCCCAAATGGATAAGTCATGTAATTCCTATTCTGCAGCTGTAGTAGAGAGAAGGTAGCCCCTCTGTAGAAGTTAAGAATTTTGGTCAGGATCTATATATGTTAGATGATAGGTTTTGTATTTTAGTTTTCTTAAAATGTATTGATTTCTATGAGAAAATCAGTGCTGAATAAATCTGGGGACAGATAGGTTATGCTGCCTTTCCATTGACTTGTTCCAGGTCAGTAGCAACAAAAGCTTCCAGCATCTGATTTTGGTAATTTGAAGTCATAGGGAACTGGTGAGGTGGTTTCCTAACTGGTTTGACCAGTCCACATTGTGAAAACTGTAGTCAGGATTTTGGGAAATATATTAATGATGGGTGGAATAATGTGGTGAGTCTTGGCTGTGGAAAGCTTTCCTGGAGGTGTGCACCTCAGAATTGAAACAACCAAATTTTCAACTAGCAGTGTTGAGTCTTCTTCCCTGTTTAATATTTATTTCTTAAGTACACCCACTTATGTCAGTAAAACTACTTGTTAAGTAAGGAATTATATGTGACAAGTGTTGAACTGTTGAGGCAAGTCTGCAAAATGGGATGTATTTTTAGGCTTAGTGGAAGTTGCATAAAGACTAATTAACCTTTTACTTTAAGATGTCCTTTTCTATCCTTTGCTTAAATTTGGAGCCACTTTTGTGGCTGAGTCCTTGATGTTTTCTGTGGGTTTCTCTGTCTTGGTTTGGCAAAGATTCTAAGAAGATCACAGGATCATAGCATGGTTTGGGTTGGAAAGGACCTTAAAGATCATCCAGTTCCATCCCCCTGCCATGTGCAGGGACACCTTCCACTATCCCAGGTTGCTCAGAGCCACATCCAGCCTGGACTTGGGGCCTGCCAGGGATCCAGGGGCAGCCACAGCTTCTCTGGGCAACCTGTGCCCCGGCCTCACCACCCTCACAGGGAACAATTTCTTCCTCATATCCAACCTAAACCTACTCTTGTCAGTGTGAAGCCATTCCTCTGGTCCTGTTGATCCTTATATTATTGTAAATGTTAAGCCTTACTTCCTTTAGAAAGCTTAATTTTAATGCCACCGTAGGTTACTTTAAACAGAATCAAATTTAATGTGCATGTAGTTTTCATGTGTGATCTTATTTGATGAAGACAGATTGGGGAAAGTTGGCTAAGAAACATTTATGAGACAAGATCCTGTAAAAAGTAAGGATGTATATTTTTGGAAATGCTTTTTTATCTAGATTGCACCCTAAAAATGAATTGACTTGAAAATCTTGTAACCAACTTCTTTTTTTTTCTTTCAGTCAGTGTGTCTTAACTTTGAATTATTTTTGTGGATATTTGAAGCTGTTCTCTGTTTCTTTTTTTTCCCCTTCTAGATTCTAAAAAAATATATGGGGTATACAAAATATACTACCTGTATCCTAAAGAGGCATTTTTTTTCTTAAGGAGAAAATGAGGATTTCATTTAGTAGTGCTGTCATTCTGGCACCTTTCAAGAACATTATAATCTCTTGCAGTTTTAATTAAAAGGTAAAGTCATTGCTTTCTTAGTAAGTGCACCCTGCTGTATCATTCCGGAGTAAGGAGCCAATCTGCCTTGTCCAATACTGCTAATTTATTCTCTGTGAATTAAAATGCACATCTTTCTCTAGGTGCTATTTGCTCTTTCAAATAGCTGATTTTAGTCAAACCATGCAACTACAGCATATGTTAGGTCTGAAAGAGGAAGCAACATGGTAGTAGCAGCAGGTAAGCTACACATTTGCCATGCAGCTCAGTGCTGTTTAGTTACTGTTGTTTGGGAATGAGAATAATGACATGCCAGGAAATACATCCTTGGATATGAGCTGTGTATGTCTTGGGATGCAGTTCACAGTGCTGGGCACCAGCTGAAAAAGCCCTCAGTGATACAAACCTGGGTTATCTGCAGAGTGTGTCTGTCCCTCAGGAGCTCTGAAATTTTCCTGAGCCAGTGTCCACTGACATCAGTGGGAGTCTCTTGGTTTCCTTTGCTCAGTCTTTTTGAAAAAACAGGCTTTAAAAACTGCCTATAATAAGCTTAAATTGCTCCCACCTCTGTGATTCTCACGTTAAATGTGTTGTCCACAGCTGCCTAAGGAGATGCCTCTTTTTACCTACTCAAACTGGTGGTCACATATCCCAGCTGCTTCATGTTGTGCCTGGGTCTTTCTCTTGGTGGTGTGTTCCTCTTGCAGACCGAAGGGACTCAAGATTCCATCCTGCCAGGGGCCAGAACAGGGCCTCTCCTTCTCCTGGAGTGTTCAGCACTGGTGAAATCTGCTGCCTTCTCTCTGCCAAGGAGTGCTTGTGTTTCTGTGTGTCAGGGGAGAGTACTTGTGTTTCTGTGTGTCAGGGGACTCCTGTCCAGGCTTCTGTCACTGTGACACAGCCCAGGAGCCTCCTCAGTCCCTCAGCTCCAGCTCCACTTAGGTCACGTTTTCTGCCAGCCCTTTTGGCTTCAAGTAGAGGTGCACAGTGACTGGAAGCACCAGTGAGGCCACTTGAGGGTTGAGAAGAAGGCCTTTTCTGTGGTCCCTATGGGTCCTCTGTGTCCAAGAAATACCACGTTTTATCCAAGACTATTATAAATTACTGTTTCTCAGCCCTGCATCCGTGTCTGTTACCTGCACTTTCGTCTAGTTAACAATTTGCAGTGTCTTCTTTGAGGCATACTTTGATTAGCAGGGCTAATGAGGCAGGGGCTGCCTGGCAGACTGGAGCAATAATTTATACCAGCAGTTTACAAGAAAAGAAAGGTTATAAGAGGGAAAAGGAAAGTTAACTGTGTAAGTCACAGATGTCTACAGAGAAGAAACTGCTGTTCAGAGCAGAGTATTGCCAGGCCAAAGGGGAGGTCTCTCTGAGAGCTTAATTCTGTGGCATGAACCATTTCTCTTTCCCCCTTATTCTTTCCCTCATCATAAGACCCGTGCATTAATGGGATTCCAGAGACCATTGCTCTTCTAGGAATCAATATCTGTCTTACAGATGTAACTCAGCTAGGAGGCTTGATTCCCATGGTGCTTTTTACCCTCAAGGCCAGCATGCTGATGTATGTTTTTTTTTCCTTGGACTAATGTCTGTGGCATGAAAGCCATGCTTGACACTGCTTTGTGGTTTTGGGGATAGGCAAAAACCCCAGAACCTGCAGAGTGTCAGGAGAAGGAGAAGTTTGGTGGAGTTTCACCATGGCTGGGCAGCTGAGATTTTGTGTATAAAAAGGGAGGGCTTGTGGGTATGTTGTGGCTACATGAAGGCTGGAGTGGCCAGATTCACTCAGGGGCTGGATAGCAAATGTACGTGCATAGCATATTGTAAGTTTTTTCCTTTGTTTTGCCTCATTAGTTCTGAGGACTATAAAATATAGAAGTGATACCTCACTGTGTGTCCTTAATGCCATGCATTAGGCTTTCTGTAAGCCTTACCTGAGGTCAGCTAGTTATTGAGTGATGAAAAATGGTTTAATGAAGACATAAAGTGTGATTCTTGGCCTGTTTATGGTAGGTTCTGAAGTCTTTATGAACAAATTCTTTAGAAAACCTGTAAAAATTAATACTTCTTTCACAAACAGAGCTGTAAGTCTTTAATGCTTCTGGCAAATAATGTACATCTCTAAAGAGTTTGAAATAAAATGTGTTCCTTTAGGTAGTGAAGTGTTGTTATTATATGTCCTTAAAATGGCTGTAACTTTTCATGCAGAAAAATTAAATTGCATGAAGCAATGTAGCCAGGTCAGCAAAGAAATGTAGAGCTAAACCTGCCATTGGATTCTTAATCTTGCCCTTGGTATTTAGACATTGCTGCACACGTGGTTCCCTGCCAGAGGATCCCCGAGGACTGGTGATGTTGTGTGCTTTAAGGTGGCACTGAAGCTTTCTTTGGGAAGCTTTTGGTGGAGCAGTAGCATAGATCTCACTGAAATCCACAAAGCCAAGGACATTTGGAGTCTTGCTCTTGTGAATACTGCCTTAAAACCTGGTTGAATGCACCTACACTGACACATGGGTTGACACAAGGTCCTGTGTGCTGGTTTTGGCTGAAGTGTCAGGTGTCCTAATCTGAAGCATGCTCAGGTTTGATGACATCAGAGAGTTGTTTCTATAACTTAATAACTATGTAGACCATGTGAAGATTGTCACATTTTTGTAAAATCTTTGATTTCTTTCCCCCACCTCCTTTTTTTTTATAAGCAAGATTGAATAATATATTTGATTTTTATGGACAGGTTAATGAAGGTTGTTGGGGTAGTGGATGCACATACATTTGTCTTTTCTGGTCATTAACAGATTTCCCGAAGATCTGATCAGATCTTTCAGTACCTGAAGGGAACCTACAAGAAAGATGGAGAGAGACTATTTACTCCAAGGGCATGGAGTGACAGGACAAGGAGAATGGCTGCAGACTAAGAGGAAGTTTAGATGGGATAATAGGAAAAAATTGTACCCTATGAGAGTGGGGAGGCCCTGGCACAGGTTGCCCAGAGAAGCTGTGGCTGCCCCATCCCTGGAAGTGTCCAAGGCAAAGCTGGATGGGGCTCTGAGCAACCTGGAGGAAGGTGTCCTTGCTCATGGCAAAGGGGTTGGAACTGGATGATCTTTAAGGTCCCTTCCAACCCAAGCCAGGCTATGATTCCATGTGGCAGCTCCCATTTAGGTACTTAGTTTCCAGAAGCATCAAGCATCCAGCTAGTCCAGTCCCTAATGAAAGCTTCTGGGTGTAAAAATCCTTTTGAAAATATGGGCACTTTTAAAATTTCTGTGTAGGGAGATGAGCGCAGTGGGAAACGGTTCAAGCTAAAAATAGCTGAGCAGTTTTCAAAACTGAGTCCTAGGAATCCATCTTTCATCCCTCTGTGTTGAAAGTTCATCCCACTGAACAGCAGTGATAGTAAGAGCAGGCTCTGTCCCTCCATGGCAGCTAGGGACCAGATCAGGTGCCTATAGTTAATTTTTAAATAAACAAGGCTGCACATTGGTTCCCTGGCATCCCTTGGGAGTTTCTGTGGAGCAGAGGACTGCTGGCTCTAAGGGGATCTGCCAGCCTTTGAGGCTTCCACTGAGTATTCACCCTCAGCTTCTGCACGGTTCTCTGCAGTGTGTGTGAAATATCCAAAATTCTGTGGGCCCTGGAGAGCAAAGTGAGGGTGCTCCATAGCAATGGGCTGGGAACAATTGGAAGAAAAGGCATGAATTGCCAGCTGCCTTTGACAGTTGTTTTTCTTAGTGAATATGGTATTTTGTCACTTACCATCCATACTGTATTGCATAGCAGATTGTTGTTTACTTTTATATTCTGCTTTTAGAATTTTTGCAACCAGTAAATGACTTATCAAGAAAATATGCTTATGTAGAAAATGAAGTGTCAAATTATCCACTGTTTCGATTACTTGGGTGGTTGTTATTTTTTTCCCATAATTGACTCCTCTGAAAAGCCTTTCTTCTCAGAGAGGCCGCTGTGTTGTCAATCGTGCCAAATTGTATGAGATTATGTGCTACAGTTTTGTGACAGAAACTGATACTCATTAGGAAGTTGTGATCACTGTAATAAAAAGTAATGAAAAGGAGATGCACAGTTGTCTATTCAAAACATGACAAGCATTCTCTTCTTTCCTCTTCTTTCAGTGTCTGTCAATCTGCAGCTCCTTTAAATTACCACTTGTGCATAGCGAATTCACTCTTCCATTGACTAATCTTGTTGAGACTGTACATTCAATAGCAGACATTTCTAATGGGTCCACTGCTTATGGAAGGCTTTTGGCATCTGACTTGTCTTGGCAGAGGGAGGAACAGAGAAGAAAGGAAAGTTGGAAAAAGATTTGAGGAGATTTCCTTGCGTTCTTTTCCTCTGTTGGTCGGTCACGGCTCTGAGCACTTCTGCAGCAGTTTGCTGCTGAGAGAAGTGGTTGGTTGCACACATTAGCACCTCACAACATTGCAAGGACTGTTCTCTCCCTGCCACGCTTCACAGCCAGATATAAATGTTAGTACCTTGACCTCAAAGAAAACAGCCAAAGATGAGGTCAGCAGGTTAAGGGTGGCAGTACCATATGGAGGCACAGCTCATGCTTCTCTTCACTTATCTCTAGCAAAGTGCACATAAAAGTAATCAGGGTTCACATCTACTTGCTCTCTCTCCTGATTTAGCTCAGTTAACTAGCTGAGGCAGTAAGTTAATTTTTCCTTGGTCATTGGTATTCAGGAAGCACTTTGGAGATGTGACTAAGATCAGAGCTCCCTTATTTTAGTCATTGTGTGCACATGTACTAAGAACTTAAATCTCTTTTATTGAGCCTGTATATTTTGTCTTGCATTGTTGCAGGCTTAGCTGGCAGAGAGCTAGTCCCTTTTTAAGGCACAGTAACCTTCCTGCATGCCTTACCTCAGGGAAGCACACCCTTTCCTGCTGGGATAACTGTGTTCAAGCAAGACTGCTGCTGGCCCCTCGTGCTTGTGAGTGACAGATTTAAATCCATTCCTAACATGGCCCAGGCTTCCAAGGCTGGACAGACAACACTGAGCATCACCAGTGCTGATTATTGGGGTGTCTTTTGGAAGAGAAGCTGCTGCCCACTCCTTATGTACATGAAAGATCTCCATGGCTTCTTTCACAAAGTAGAGCAGCTCCTCTCAGTGTTGAGACACATCAGCTGCTTCACTACCGTCCATGAATGTGCTGCTTGACTGCTGTCTGCTTCTTGGAGAGGGTTGCATTTCATCAGCACCCTGCAAAAAACATAGTTGTTGCAATACCTTTCCTGAAAAGAAATGCTGAATTGCTCCAGTTGCTGCAGCATTTTAACTCTGGGAATGTTCTCCCTAAGCCTGCTCTGAATGAGCTGAAAATTATAGTCAGCATCAGGCAGTTGGTTAAAAAGTTTTCCAAGATGACACCTTGTCTCCCTGCTGTTATTGACAGAAAAAATGCAGTTTTGAATCACTACCCATTTCAGCTGTAAATACTGAACTGGATTAAGTAGACTTTTCTCTTACTGAAATCCTTTCCTATGCATTAATGAAATGCTGTTTGAAATGGCAGGGATAATAAGTACCACCTTAATCCTCCTTCACTTTCCTGCCTCTATCTTTTGAGATCAGTTGCATGAAGGTCAACAGTGAAGGAATGTTGTGGACAGAGGGTTTATCCTTATTACTGATGCTGTTGGGAAGCAGCTTCATAACTGCCTCTCACTGGTTTGTGCCACCTTTGACCACTGGTGTTCTGTGGGTAACAGGAAAGGACAGCAGTCACCTCATTTCTTTTTATTTCCTGGATGCTTTTCTAGGAAAAAATCCTTTTTCACACACTCTGAGTGCCTCAGAGTCTTTGCTATTTCTGGCCTCTCACTGTCCTTCCTGGAGGTGGAAAACATGGTCTACTCATTTATGGAGGTCATCCTGAAATACAGAGACAGTGGCTAATTCCTTTTTCACTGAAGGAGTTGAATCCCATCCCCTGCCATGCCTGTGCAGCACCCCAGTAATAGCAGAGAAATAAGCAAGATATGGTCTAGGCAAAATCCCAGCTTTCTTTCTCCAAGAACGTGAGGTCCATCCAAGATGTTGTCTGATTTCTTATCCAAAAGACACTAACTTTTTTGTTAGCTTTACACCGAGTAGACTTCAGTCTTGAAGGGTGAGCAGGAACTTTTCAAGATGAAGTGGAATTCTTCTGCCTCATTTGGGACAAACTGCAGTTGTATCTCGTTTTTGAGAATAATATCTTCTGGACTTGTCTTAGACCTAAGTGGTTTCCTTATCATTAACCCCATTGACTGAAGTTGTTTTTAAAGAATTCCTGAGCTTTCCAAATGCCCACTATTTATATTTCCCTCTGCACAACTGAGCAAAAGGGATTTTGAGATGATGTTGTGAGAGATGATGATAGCTTCTCAACTGAGGTGTATGGCAGGGGTATCACAGGCCATGAGGCAGCTGCCCAAAATCTTGTTGTGGGCTTATCTGTCAGCATTAAGGACAGAGTGAAGTGGATGATGTCATTTATTTCACGGTTTGAAGATGAAGAAGATGCAAAATGCCAATTTTACTGAAGGTGCTTTCAGGGTTGAAAGTCCTTCACGTAGTGCTGTAACTTTGCACAGGTGCACTGAGTGGTGGTCAATGCAAATACTTGTTTAACACACTGGGAGAAAGGGACTGGGGAGTGGGAGAGAGATATCTATCCTATGTTATTCCCACACTGTTTTACTTGATTTGAAAGGAAAACACACCAGTTCCATTTTGTGTCATGAAGGGTATTTGTGATGATTTTATTTGCTTTATGCCTGTGTAAGCAGTTAGAACTTTCTGTGCCTGCCTAATGTGAGGATCCAGCCTGTAGTTTGACTTCTAGTTTTTTTTCCCTAACATCATGCAAAATCAGAAGTACATTTTCCCCCTCTCTTTTGTAGGGACTTGAGGTATTATTTTCAAAAGACTGAGTCAGAGTGATTGCACACCAGACCTGATGCCAAATGGGACCTCAAACCTGACACTAATCTGCCTCATTCACTTTGAAAAAGCAAACTCTTTGTGTGTTTCCCTTTTAAAGTCAGGGCTGAAGGCATCCTCTTTCCCTACACACAGTAGTTGAGCTATATGGATTGAAGAAAGAAGGGAATAAGAGGAGGATTTTGCCAACAAAATAAAATCCAGCCTTGGCTTTTTACAGCAGATTATCTGGGAAGAGGGTCTCTTCAGTGTGAGTAAAGCTTGGCCGTGGCATGAAAGTGTACTAAAGGACAGACAACTATTCAGGCTTCTCTCAGCAAAGCTACATTTCCATCAGTCTTTTCTTTGCCTTTAGTGTACTCTAGGTCTTGGCACTCTTCCTGTGAAGAGATGCTGTCATTCCTTTCCTTTCCTCCATTCATTCCTAGCTGTGCTTTGCAAGAAAGGAAGCTAATTAATGTAGGTAGGTAGCATGATATTCTGATGCTTTCTTGTCCCCACCTTTGCAAGGGAGTCACTGATTCACTGAGATGCTTTTCCCATCAAAATTCACTATAAAGACCAGTATAGTCTGTGGGAACAGATGGTATTTCTTGGTAGATTTTGCAGTGATAGGTACCATTGCAACCAGACTGGACAAAGGTTTTACCACATAAGTGTAAAATAATTTTTTCCCTCATGAATAACTTACAAAGGGCACTGTGGTTACAGATACCACTTTGACCTTCAGGACAGCCTTCAAGCCTGGCATTCTCCTGGGACTTTTTTTTGAAGGGGGATGGTTGGCTGGTTGTGTCAGTTGGGTTTGGGTTGTAGCCTGTCATTTGAGCCACACAAAGAGACTGATCAGACTGGCACAGCCTCATCTCTTTACTCTCTTTCAGTGGGACATATAAAACTCCTCCCTCGTGCCTGCAAATTGCAGCAATAGATGGTATCAACAAAATACCAATAAAAGTTTTCCAACGATAAACATAGTCAGGCACTGGAATTGCTTGCCTAGGGATGCTCTATAATACTGGATATGCAACACTCAGTTTGCAAATATTCTTAAAAACGGGTTAAACAAACCTCTTTAAGAAATTGTCTTAGATGTGGATAATACACCTTCAGGCAAAGGAATGGGTGAGATTTCTTTAGCTCTACTTTTTGTCATTTGTTGAGCATGTTAACAGAACTCTGGAAATATTTTGGTGTATTTGCCATCTGTTGACCTGTACGAAATGATATCTTGGAAAATCAGCAGAGAAAATTTCTGCCTAATTGGGTAATTTGAATGAATTCAGGAAGTGAGGGCTTCTTTTTCAATATGCCTCTTGAGACTGGAAAGGGCTTTGACAACATGGGTATATGTGTGATATCTAGCTCTGTAAACGTGCTTTACTCCTAGCAAATATGTCTGTATTTTTGTTTAATGCACAGGGAACAACGTCATGAGGACCATCCATGGGGTAGGAGAGATGATGACTCAAATGGTGCTGAGCAGAGGGTCTGTATTTCCCATCAGTACCCCCGACATCCAGCCAAGCATTCACCCAAGCAAGCAAGCCAGCACTGCAGACAGTGAAGATGTGATCGTAATGGACACCAAATTGAAAATCATTGAGATTTTGCAGGTAATAATGAGGGGTGGAATATCACACAGCAGTCATTGCACGGTTCTTTATTCACATAGTGGCCAGTTCTGTTACCTACATTCCTACTGTTCACTGGGCTGCTTCTATTTTGTAGAAATAACTCTTTGATAAGAGGAAGGCGACTCCTCTGTGTGTACAGTTGTGGTCCTCACCTTGTTGTACCAACTTCACTTTTGAAGGAGCGGGATGCTGCAGAAACTTTCTCACTGTAACTGCGACAACAGCACTTGTCCTCTAATCTGCCTCACTAATGTTTCCTGAAGACAGCGTGTCTGTTCCCAGTTTCTTTCACACTCATTTTACACTGGGGTGGTTGCTTGATTTAAGCATTTGACCTCTCTGCTGCAGTAGGTGGATGAAGGGCAGAATTGGCCCTGGCCCCACTGAAGTTGTGCGAGGCTTTGCACTTGCATTTAATGTGTTTTGGATTTCCACTGTTGGGCTGAGAACAGTCTGTGGGCTGCTGTGATTTTTTCCCTGCTGACCTGACAAGCTGTGTGACAGCAGCCTGCCTCCTGAGATGCAGTTTTCACTTTGTGCTGTTACTGAAGTGAAGTGGCACACGTTTGCTCTGTGTATCAAATCCCGGTTTGTGCAATGCTTAGGCCCTGAAGGAATGTTTCAGTGTTTTCTATAAATTCTCTGGATTTGTTGGTACCAATGTCACTTTTGAAGGATTCCATTTGTTCTGACTGCTCATAAATGATTTAGATGACTCTAATTATTTGTCATCTGAAAGGCTATCAATTGTTAGAATATACTCAATACTGCATTCTTTGGTTCCAGGCCTCCTTTAGTTTAAAACTTACAGTGAAATTTAGAGTGTTATGAAGTTATACGACCTAAATAACACCATTCATGTGTATTGCTTCTCATTTTCATTTGTTTTTATGACAGAATTCCTCTCCATACTGTCCTACTTTACTGGTCGATGCCTAGGAGGATGATTCCAGGACCTTGTCCTGTGCATTCCCTGAGGGAATCACTTTTTATCTCATCCTTTCCTTTTTCACAGCACATTCAGTGCAAGAGCACTCAGGATTGAAGAGCACTTAATCCTAATTTCTTACTTAATCTGTGATTTGTTAGTTAAGAATTAGTCACATGGTCAAATTACTTCAGATAAGCAAGTTGTCATATGCTGGGTGAATCACAGTAAATGTGTGTGTATATGATCCTAGCCCAAAAGAAATACAAAATAATTCAGTTTCATTTAAAATGAAATGAAGAAGGATTAATTTAAATCATGTTACCTTTCATTACTGTGTTATTAGTCTCAAAGGCGAGTAACAATATTTTAGATTTATTGTACTAATATGCATAGCAAGTACAATGGTGATTAAAGCTATTCTATTCTCAGAAATATTTCAGTTTATAGTAATTTAATTCTCAACATATCTTCTTATTGCTTTAAGTAAAGACTTTTTAACTTGTGATTTCTATTCTGCCCTCAGCCAGAATTAAACAGATGGTCTGATAGACTTAGTCAACTGTGCATGGACTTGGGAAATTTTTATTTTTAAAAACCTTGCTTGGACAGTTCTGGGGTAACTTAATCATGGAACCAAAATAGACAAATCCTATTACAGTGGGTCTGGGAAGCACATTTGGCTTTAGCTGGAGATCAAAGAAACAGGTTCCCACCATTTGCTAAGTCACCTTTCTGATCACCTGTCACCTCAGCCTTGGAAACTCAGCATATGTCTTTCATCCCCACTGGTTGTAAAATATGTTAAATGATCTTAAAGGTATTTGATTATGTGCTTGCATTTCCTGTGGGTAAGAAGCATCCATGTATATAAGTGCCAGGCCTTAATTTGATAGTAATGTTTCCAGCCTAGTTATTTTCCTCACTATTCCAATATAAAAGCAGCACTTCCAGCTCTGAATTAGGATTTTTCCTCTATGAGTTTCCAGTTTCACAGCTGTGGAACAAAAGAGCTTTTCTCAGGCATCTGAGAGGTTGAGCCTTGAGCCTGTTGTGCTTGCTCTCTATCCCACTCCACTCCTTGCCTTTATGGGCCATTGGAAGTCCAGCTGAAATGTGAAATAATTGGTGTCTGCATGGGTTTGAAGGTTCTGATCTGGCTCTCAGGCACTAAGGACAAAGCAGCATGTTGGAGCCCCTGGGCACACCCAGTGATACTCAGCAATCCATAGGGCAGAGTTCAACATGTCTCAGGATGGGCTGGGTAAAGAAAGGAATCACAGAAAACTCGTGAATGTGATGGATTGTTTTTTCGTAGTGGACTTACATTAATTTACTTCACTTTATTTGTCTTGTAGTTTATTCTCAGTGTTAGACTGGACTACAGAATATCCTACATGCTGTCTATCTATAAGAGAGAGTTTGGGGAAAACACTGAAAATGTTGATTGCTCTGCATCATCCCCTCCTGACACGCCAGGGACTGCCTCAGGTAAACCTTGCTATTTCCTTTAAATGCAAAGTAATTCTGGGTAGGAGGCTGCAAACACTGAGCTTAACTGCAGCAGAAAGACACAGGCTGCTGCAAGTTGAAAAGCTTGTGGAAAAAAAAAAAAATTTAAGGAATTCCACGAATTTTTTTTTGCTGGCCTGTCCTCCTCTAACAAAAAAGTGATTCCTTTTCCCCCACTATGATATTTTGTTCTTTTATTCGTGCTCTTCCCAAAATACTGCACAGTGGCGAATGGAGAATGGGGATGGATGAGGACAGGTTTAAGTGAGGTGAACGTGGTACAGGAATGATTTGGCTTTCCAGGGAGCCTTCCCATGCACACAGAAGTGCTCAAAAGGTCTGTGTGAACACCTGCAAGTAGGGGAGAATTGCTCTAGTTGGAGGTGGGCATATGTATAATTCAGGGGTACAAAAGTCTTAAGTAATAAGTTATATTAAAGCCATTCTAAAGCAGAGTGATGGTGTGGTAAATAATTAGCTTTATGGTAAGTATTCTAAAGTTCATGTATATGCTTTATTGGGGTTGGCTCATGTAACAAAAAATGTAAGAGTTTGATTATCTGTGTCATTTGTTGGTCACTGCTGGTGGCTGGTACAGCTCCTTGCACCATGTGGCTTTGGTTCATCACTACAGTTCTCTTCCTCAGGAATAGTAATACACAATTTAACTCTGCCCCATATCCTGTTTGTTCTCTCTGCTACTCTTGCAGAAAGCAAATTTTGCGTAGTTGGGGAATGACTGGTTAGACCTTTACTTGATACCATCTGCTCTAAAGAGGAACAGAATTCCATTTTGCTGTGCACATTAAATGATAATCACTGGCTTTTTTTTTTTTAAATTTTTCATTTCTGATTTTTTTCCCAGCAATTGTTCCTGACATAGATGAAATTGCAGCTCAGGCTGAAACCATGTTTGCTGGCAGGTATATTCTCTGAAGTTTTACCTTTATGTATATTTATATACCTTTTTGTTCATATTGATATTTCTCATGGACAATCTCTGTTTATTCTGTGCTTATTTTCATAGCCCCTTATTTTTCTTTGCCTGCTTGTTATTGCATAAGCTGTACTTGAACAGAAATGTGCCAGGAAAGGTCTGAATTTCAATCAAGCAAACAGCCCAGCTGGCCTGGATGGCTGTGGGATTGGCAATGACCCCCCTCTTAGTTGTAAGAGAGTTGGTAGAAAGTCTTTGTCATATTCCCAAAGGCATCTGGGGAATGGTGTACAGGTGTATTGGGCTAAACCACACTAATTTTCTGTTTATTTTATAGTGCCTCACACGGGTGCTAAAAAAAGACTCTTTTTCTGGTGTGCCTTATGGCTACAGCCCCAAATTTCCTGGGTCAGCAGCTTGCTCTTTACCCTCAGTATTTCTCATAAACCACACAACCTGTTGTCATTGCCCTTGGTGTTCAAACTCATTGGGAAAATCATGGCAAGAGTAATCTCTCCTGTGACTCCTCAGATCAGGAGTGGACCACTTGCCATGATCTCCTGGACCACCAGAGGCCTGTAGATCACAAGTAATGCTTTCAGAGTTTTGGAAGAGATTTCAGCTATGCTGTGAACAGATTAAAAAAACCCAAAAAACATGGAAAACACTCACACTGCAGAGTTATTACCATTATCACTATATTGGTTTAATTTTACGGGTATAATTATAATTATACCAGTAAAAATTAATTCCATTTAGACAAGGCCGTAGACTTTAAAGTTTTTCTTGGAGGTAAGGAGAAGGATCCTCAATATGGGCACTGTGATCTTTCCTCTCTCAGTCCCTCATGCATTCTCAATCTTTACCAGCACAAGCAATGCCTCAGGCCTCTCCTGAACTCCCATAATGTAAAACAACACACAGCCCTTGGCATCTGCATCTTCAAAATGAACAGAGAGACCGAATGGTTTCTTGGAAACATTATTTCTGCTTTGATATGTTAAGTGTAAATCTGCTTTCTGCCGTTCCACATTACGAATATGATTCCAGAAATATGGTGCTTTTGGCAATTCTTGCTATTTTTGATCTTATTTTTTCTTAAGTGAAATTTTAATAGCAGCTGAAAAGAGAAGGAGTGAAAAGGAAAGGGTCAAATTAATCTCTGATGAAATGTAGTTTACTTCATTTAATTCGGATTTGGGATGAGCCTGGCTCAACTTATCCATGACATAAATGAATGCTTTTGCAATATAGATTTTAATCACAATGTTTGACACATTTCTTAATAGATACTTCTGCTCCATAGTGTTCATTCTGCTACAAGATTACTGCAACAGCACATAACTGTAGGATAGAAGGCCTTTTAAAATATATTATAGTCATATTTATAATTTCCTTCCTGCAGCATATTTGCTTTGATTTTAAGAGCTCTGTCAAGCTAAGATTGTGTGTAGAGGCATATTTATCTCAAAAGCTTTTATTTTTTCTTATTTCATTTACTTTATCTGGTCCTTTTCCCCCCATTTCTGTTGCAGAAAGGAGAAGAATGCAGTTCAGCTTGATGATGAAGGGGGCAGAACTTTTTTACGGGTCCTCATTCACCTCATCATGCACGACTACCCCCCTTTGCTCTCAGGGGCTCTGCACCTGCTATTCAAGCACTTCAGCCAGAGAGCAGAAGTTCTGCAAGCATTCAAACAGGTATGGATGGGCTGAGTGTTATCCCAGGAAACTGAATGCAGGGAGCCTTTCCAAAGGCTGCTCTGCTTCTTAAACTGCTGTTTGTTGCATGACTGTGTCATTTCCATAGAGGCCCAGTATCAGCAGACTTCTTTGGCCATATGTGCTGGTGTATATTATAGTTCTATGCCCCTAGAAATGGTTATTTCAGGCACTGCATCCATTAGGGAAAATGTAGGTCCGTGGTGAGCCTCTCACAGTGATCCCTCAGGGACAGAGCCAGTGCCTCATGTTTGGCAAGCAGTGTCCCCATGTCAGCAGTGTGACTTCCCTGTCTTCAGGGCCACTTAGGCTGGGTACTGTTATTTTATTATTCACCTGCTGCTTCTAATTCTAATTCAGGTGTCTTTGCACGGGGCTCCCCTGCCTGATACAGCTATGCCCAAATAGCAGGAAGGCAGGGATAGAGCCAAGCCTGTTTTCAGCTTTTATTCTTTCCCTCTGGTGCATGTGCAGGCTCCATGTGTCCGTGGATTAGGATGGGGGGATCTGATGTCATGGGGCTGCATGACAGAGACGCCCCTGTTACGTAACCTTTTATAACATATGTTGATAAGACCATCTGATGCTTATTTCAGGAGCTCTGTAGCATGTTGTCTCATCCTTATGTAAGATGGGGAGGTTTCTCTCCTGTGCAAACAGATAAATGATAAAGACCTGAAAAGCTTTTGTTTAATGTTTTTGTTGTGCAGCATAATGGCCTCCCACCAGGTATTTAAAGTTAGGCTGTGCTGGTTAGTTGCATAAATAGCTGTTATTCCCAGGTAAGCAAGGACTGAGTTGCTTAACGTGTTTTTGTGAAGGATGGAAAAGGCTAATTGAGAAATAAACAAAAAAGACTGTAAAGCACATGGAATAAGAATGCCTGCAGTTGAGCAGCACTCATAAATTCTGTAGAATAACAAGGTTTTGCCAAGCCAAGCGAGATGATTATGATGAAAACTTTATATTACAAAATAGTGAATATTTGCCTGGATGTGATGTGGTTTTAAAAAGAAGATCCCTATCAGTGTTGTCAGTGACCTTAATCTTTTACATGAGTATGATTCCTTAATAGTGTTTATTAATTTACTGTAAAGATTGCTGTTAGTTTTTTGGAATATTATCTTCATTAATAATCTTGGGAGAACAGAGAGTGTTACAAGGAAAGAAAATGTGTAGGTCATGCTAAATCAAGAACTACACATAACAGTGAAAAAAACCCAGACAATTTGAGCAGTACAGAAAAAGAAAAAAATGAGATTAATCTTAATAAATGGCAACTACTCAGATAGTGAGAAATTCCATGAACCTGAAAGTCAGTTTGTCAGCTATATTCAGAGAAGTTTTTCTAAGCTGGCCTAACAGTATTGAAGTTGTTATTTTTCAATATTTCATTATGGTGGTGTAGGAGATGATTAAAACTGCTGGCCATTCTGACTTTTTTTGTGATGCCCTAATCCCTTGTCATACCATCCTTTTTTCTTTCTTTTTCTTCTGAAGTACAGTGCTGAAGCATTAGCTATTTGTATCTATTGCTATAATAGTGTGTAACTGTATCATTTTAATACCATGAGCATCATAATCAGTGCATCAGAGCTCACTCTGCACAGAACTCAAGAGCCTGTAAATCTGCCTGTGCTGAGAATGTTTTGCAGTGTATTCAAGAAGGTGAGAGGATGTTGTGAATGTTGTAACTATCCTGTTTTGGGCAAACTACAGCCTCTGGCTCTGTTGAAGGTTTTTGATGAATGGGGGCTAAAAGCCTACATGTGCCATGTTTCAATTGCATAGGGAAGGTTGCATAAAGCACCTGAAAAGAGAGGCTTAGAATGGGAACTGTCAAGCAAATTACCCAGCCATAAGTGCTGGTGCTACTGCTGTAATAGCTTTACAATTTTCTCCATTTCCAGGTTCAGTTGCTGGTGTCCAATCAAGATGTGGATAACTACAAGCAAATCAAGGCTGATCTTGATCAGCTACGTCTGACTGTAGAAAAATCCGAACTGTGGGTTGAGAAGAGCAGCAATTATGAGAGTGGAGAGGTGGGCGACAATCAAACCAAAGGGGGAGAAGAGCCAATGGAGGTGGGTTTAAAGCCTTTGCTGTCAGAATTGTTTCAATATTGGTAGGCAGTTTAATGAACAACTGCAAAATCGTGGTCTGGTTAAGCAAAGTGGCAAAGCGAGAATGTGAAGTATTGTGGCTGAGCTTTAGGAACTGACAGAAAAGGGAATAACACCTCTGTTATCAAGGTGTATCAATAGTCTCTCCTGCTGCTTTCAGTGACTCCATTTTTATGTCACAGAGCTGCCTTCCTTTCTGGGTGCAAGCCACAGTGTGCAGCAGCACTCTGGAAATAATCTGGGAGTTGTGTGCTGGCAGTTGGGTTGACTTGCTGGAAGAAAAGAGGAGTGGACAGTGTCCTGCAATTAAGGGAGAGGAACACAATCAAACCCATGTTTTCAAACATCACGAGTAATTCCGCTCTTCACCAACCATGAGACTGACCTAAGAATGTTGAGATTTTGTAGGTGAACTAATGTTTTGGTTTCTTTGGCCCTTGTCATACCACTTTCTCAGGACATACTCTGATTTGATGTATAACTTGAATCTAGGACCATGAAGACCTCTTTTTATTTTATTTTATTTTATGTTTTTTTAGATTTCATTGTTTGGATTTTTAAAATTTTGCTTTTCAGTGCAAACTGAGGTCACCATGTAATCATTTCATTCCAGCATGAGCTTTTAAGAAAACACAAAGTGTTGCTGTGACTGAGGTTTGTGGCATAAGAGTTGATAGAGCAGGCTTTCCCACCAATATTTATTCCCACTTTCCCATTTTCATCAGAGGAGGTGAGGAGAGATCAACAACTGCAATTTCTGACACAGAATTTTCCTTGTTCTCTTTCCTGGTGTCAAGAAAGATGGGTAAGGAAGCCACCAGGGAAGTAGAAAGCCAAGTAGAGGTTATACAGCGTTGTGAAGGCCACACATTAGGAAAAAACTGGAGCCATGGAGAAGAGAGAGGATGCTTGCAAATACCTGTGACACACAGGTAGCCTTTTAGATGGGAAAGCAGATTTTTGGTGGCTTCATGCAGGGGCAAATCCTACACTTCAAGGAAGAATCCCAAATTCTTGCAACCGTGTAGGTCCTACTCTTTCTCTGATCTATCTTAGCTGATGTTGTGACACTACATCTTTAGTGGTGTCAAAACCAGGAAGGAATCTGGAGTTGGTGCTTAAGTATGTGGTATTTCCTTCTTTCTTTCCTCAAGCACAGCTCTAGTAGGAAAGAAAATGTTCCTTTATGTATTTAATGAATTGAAAAGGTAATGAGGAAACAGAAAACAGAATTGCATTGGGATTACAAAGTTTTTTAGCTATAATACATTTTTAAAGTGTAATTTTTTCCTATGGGTAACCCTGAGAGCAAGGAAACTCTAGGAAGAGGGGTCAAAACAATGGGTTTGAAACAGAGGCATCTCTCAATGGGATATTTTGAGTGGTTTTTTCCCATGAGGCACCTGTGGGTCTGTATGGATTAGCAGTGCTTCAGTAGATGCACAATATTATCTCTGGCAGATCAGAGAGATTATTGTATCAGAGCAGTAATACGTAATCTGCTGGTTAGATCATCTGCTGCTAATTCCCTGAGAGCTCTGCCAGGTTACAATAGCTCAGAATCCTGTCCATCATTTCTTTCCCCCCTGCTAAATTCTTATTTAACAGTGAGGAGGTGTTTTTACCTGGCAAAAAAGTAATATTAGATAGTCAGTACTCTCTTTGAGGCCTTAAGTCAGGTGTGGGAGGTGTGATGTTGGGCATATCTCCAACATGTGAAGCAGGTGGCTAGCTATAAGCAGATAAAAATCCCATGAGATCCACGCTTCCTTGGAATGGATACTGGGTATTCAGAGCTGGATGAACCTCTAGGTCTTTAGGGAATATGCATCATTTGCCTGTGTTTAATTTTTCCCAAACAACATCAAAGTGCACACAAGGATTTAAATGACATTCCAGAACAGTCTTCTGTTAAGCCCAAGTTTCTGTTGTCCCATGAAGCCTGTTGAAAGATCTGCATAAGAATTTAAAAATACCAAATTTTTTTTGCCTGAGTCTTCCTGGGTAATTGTTCTCACCTTACTCTCATAACCTGTGGGCCTTTTCTTCTTCTTTTTTTTTTTAAGCCATATGACTCCAGAAATGGGATTTGTAGAAAAAAGGCCTTGTTCTTATAAAAGTATCCAGAGTTTTCTGCAGGAAAAATGGCAAATCTTACATCCATGCAGGACTGTCTTGATAGGGACTGGAGATCAGAGTTAGAAATAGTATTTGGACTTAGGTCGGACATAAATGAGACACCAGTAGGGTTAGGAAGAAATGCTGAAATTGAGCTCACGTAAGAGCCCTTCTTGAGAAGGGGAAGTCAGATAAAGCCTCTTCACTTGGTTCTCTCTAGGAAGGGTATTCTGGGTCTGTGTAGATACCACAGACCATGGAAAGTGTGATTTTTATTGTCTTGTTCCTGGAGGATGCTTTGGTGGTGTAGCACCAGAAACACAGCTCTGAGGAGGAGAAACAGGCTCAGTGAAAGGACTTTAAGGTGAAGCTGGAATAGTGGCACTTGTGGAGTTCCTCATCTCTGCCATCTGCTGAGAATGTTCAGCGAAGTTTCAAGTGGTCTAAACTTTCAGCACCTGTAAGCACCTGGTGTTCCCTTATTTCCTTTCTTTTCTACTCTGTGGCACCTTGCTTTGGTTCTGGGAATGTTTGAACAAACATCATACGTAGGTTGAAGTTGTGAACTGAGAATTCTGCGTGTGTCATTGTGGTGGTTTAGCAAAACTTGCTTTGTGGGGGCAGAGAAAAAAAAGAGAAAAAAGAGCTGCTCAAAACTTCTGTGACCAGCATAGAGCCAATAGCTGATGGGCAGGTTACTAGGCCAACTGAATAGGCTGGAAACACCTCTGTGAAGACATATTTAAGAAAGGAAATTTTATGTTCCTTCCCCTGGTAAGGAAATACAGCCTGTGGAGGGCAAAGCTGTGCCGTGGGGACACTGACAAGGGCCTTGCACCGCTGTCCTGCCAGGATGAGGGAGACTATTCAGTGGTGGGGAAATGCTCAGACTGAATGCTGCAATCTGGGTCTCCATGGGGGGCTAGCAAGAAAGGATCTAAGACTGATGCAGAGTGTTATTCCAGGAATTTTATGGATAGAGAAAGTAGTCTCTTTCAGATAATATAATTTCCTAAAGGTGGGGTACTCAGGTGAGAATGTTTCTCACTGAGATCTCTGTGCCTGCCTGTCCCTTGTGGAAAAGTGTGACAGAGAATGTCTATCATGGGGCATAACGAGGCCAGATATGCAACTGAGTGTCTTTGGGATCCCAGTGGTGTGATTATCTCTTGGTAACTACATCCCTGGCATACTCTTATGGGTTCAATAAACAATTTTGTAGTTTGTTAAGAGAAAGGATAGATTCTGCAGTTTAATGCTGATCAGGACTTGCAGATAAGACATATAGTTCACATGGATTATATAACTACTTTGATGGAGGAAGAATGTTGATAAAACTAACAGGTAAATTAATCTTGGTTAACCCACGATCCCAGAACGGAGGAGGGTGGTTAATTATAGCAAAAAGCCTGAAATATTTCCCAAAGTATTGATTCAAACAGCTAGAGAGATGGCAGCCTGCATACTAACAAACCTAAACAAATAAAATCCACTCTTGTTACATAGATCAGCATGGCTGAACAGCAGTGTTGACATGGTTATAAACAGCTTCCATGGCCAAGTGGTGCAGCTGTTCTTACCTCACTGGAAATGAGGACCAGATGGGATTTATAGAACTCCTGAACTTCACCATCAGCTAAGAAAGTTCAGAGAGAGGTTTCAGGACGTATAAACATTCAGCTTGGCGTGCTACATGTGTGTTTTAGTGTATTTCTCTTTTCTAAAACAGTAGGAAGTTTGAGGACACAATGAAACTCAGAAGTGCACCTGTTTCTTCTTTTTTTTCAATGCTGTTACACTGCTTTATGTCCTTGTGGTCATACTGTGAGTCAGTCTCACGATCTGCTAGAATTTTTCTTCATGCTTTATAACTTCAGCGTCCAAAGTCCAATATTTCAATTTTTTTAAAATTTTGTTTCCAGTTAAGAAAGGCTTACCACAGCTAACAGCAGAAAAGCCCCCAACACTGCCAGTATTCTTAGTGGCAGTATTTGTGTACATGTTCTCCCCTGTTTTGATTGAGAGATATGCATGGGAAGGTGCGTGGGTGTTGGCAGTTCCTTGCTGACTTGATTTCTCTTATTTATCATACCCAGCTGGGGCTTTCCAGGAGCCAAGGCCCAGAGCATACGGCATCATGACTTGATGCTGCAGTTTAACATATGGTTCCTATTTGTTTTTAAATCTTTTCCTGCATCATCCAGAGATAGAGGCAGAAGCATCCCCTTCGTGGGAGGAACATCTTTAATTTCCACATGCTACTTGTTCCTGTGCTGTTGAGAACTCCACCCTGCTTAACTGCGGAGGTTGTCTTAAGCTCTTTCTCCACTCTTTAGTGTTCACATACACAGATTTTGTAATCTTTCCAGCTGTATTTCAGATTCTTGGAACATGTGGCCACTACTGAAATACACTTTTGGTCCATCTTCTTGCAGTATTTAAATTCCTTGGTGTGTCTAGTTTGTGATTTAGGGACATAGTCTCTTTCAGACTGATCAGAAGCATGAAGACAGAGTAATGGCCTCAAATTATGTTGGAAATTTGAAACAAAGGAAGGACTTGAATGTAAATCTTTTCACTCACTGGACAACTGGATAAAGAATAACCGAGTCTTTCTTTATTATCTGTGTTATATCAATTCCTCATGAGCTGCTGTAATACTTTGTCACTTGCTGTTATTAAATGCAATTAGTTCGTGTTGAGGAAATTGCAATTAATCTCCACTCGTCATATGTTCTTTCTTACAGGAGTCAAACATTTTGAGCCCAATACAGGATGGGACCAAAAAACCCCAGATAGACAGCATTAAAAGCAATAACTACAATATTGTTAAAGAGGTTAGTATATCTGCCAAGAAACTTGCTTGACATACCTGTTAGATTAGTAGATTTAGTGATTATTTTGAAAGAAAGTGTCTTTGGTTTTGTGCGATATGACTGGTTCTTTTCTTGCTTGCGTGCTGATTTATTTGTTTGGTTATTTGTTTTTTTATTTTTTATTTATAGATTTTGATTCGACTCAGCAAACTTTGCGTTCAGAATAAAAAATGTCGGAATCAACAGCAGCGTTTACTGAAAAATATGGGTGCCCACTTGGTAGTCTTGGACCTTCTGCAGATCCCCTATGAAAAGGTTATTTTCCTAATTTTAGTGGTAGAGAATATGAGCTCAAGGAAGGGAAAGGCCTCAGCAGGCCCAAGAATCAATAGGAATGTTTTTTAAAAGCTGCTTTGTCAGCTGTGGTACAAACATGAAATGCTGGTGTCATTTTCTACCTTAAGAATAGTGAGTTTGGGCTCAGTTTAAATACAGCTGCCTGCACAGTTTTATTTAAAATTTAATATTTAGGGCCTTGGGTACCTGGATGTCATGGTGCTGTCATTCCTGTACCCATTCTGAAGTAGGCAAACCTTAGGACCAAAGGCTTTCAGGGATCAAATCTGAAATTGCTTCTTTGTTTCTGTGGTGCATGTCTTTAAGCTAGTTCCACTTGCCATTTTTTTCACAAGATAAAGTCATTTGGAACTGATTTGGTGGAATTGAGCATGCAAATGAATGAGCTAGATAGGCTTTGAAAGAGCACATCTTTCTAGATCTTCTAGGAGTCACTGAGAGGAGCTAAAACCTTTGCTGGGCTATATTTTACTGTGTGTTATGGTACAGACTCTGGGTTCAGCTGTCGTCAGTAAAATAGTGCTTGTCCATACAGGTGGTTTATAAAATCATACTTAGAATACTCCATGAGAGGAATATAAAATGGGGATGAAACTAGAGATATATTTGTGTGGGAGTACGTGTATGAACACATGCACACATACATCTGTTTCTGTATGTAGCTATAGAAAAGCCAAACCTTTGCCAAAGCTTAAAATTATTGCAGAGAGACATTTTTGTTTTGTTTTGTTTTTTATTTAAATCAAGCACCTTAGCACTTTTTAAGACTAGGAAATTATAACCACACATGAAGAAATGTTGCTTTGATTTTGTGCTCCTACCTGTGATTCCCTATGGTCAAGTTGATTCAGAGTAAGGTACAGCTGCTAATGGACTCTGAAGGAAACTACATCTATTCCTTTTGCCACAGGGAGAGCTCCTGCCCTATAAAGGCTCAGGAGAATTGGTTTGTTCCTGGCTGAATTGATGTTGTGTGGTTTTAACAAGTATGTTTAGGTACAACCAGCTGATTTTGTTTGTCCTTTCTTCCTGCAGAGTGATGAAAAGATGAATGAAGTTATGAATCTAGCCCACACTTTCCTTCAGAATTTCTGTCGAGGAAATCCTCAGAATCAAGTTCTCCTCCACAAAAATCTCAACTTGTTCCTAACTCCAGGGGTAAGTATTTCATTTGAAGTAGAATATGATAATTGGAATTAAATTTGGGTTTGCTGAAACATCCCAGTGCTAAATAAATAATTTCACTAAATTATGCCTCCCCTCCTCTCTCCTCTCTCATTTCCCTTAGTGTTGCTTTTTATGTCATTGGCTTTAATGTTGCCATTTTAAAAGTGGAAAACAAAAACCAAAAAACCTGTGGGGTTTACTGGAAGGATCTACGAATGTGTCACATCACTGTGTTGAACTTGACTCTGGTTTTATTTATCCTGCCTCACTCACTGATGGACTGTAAAGTCAAGACTGAAGATTCTGTGACTGCTGTGACCTTGTGTGACAACAGAATCAGACCCAGCTAATCTAAAGTTTGACCTTCTCTTAAATCATTATTTGCACAATACACCTTTTTATCACAATCCCTTTGTATATATTTGTGTGTGTTTACAGACATATTCATATGAAATGACACTTGCTCAGTGGATCTACTGAGCAAAACACACTTTTATTAGAAGGAGTTGTGAGTATGAGGATTGCAGACCCTGGCCTGTGCACATTAGGAGCCATTTGTTGTGCTGTTTTTTCTTTATGCTCTTTTGTGACATTAGTGAACAGCTCTGAGCTGACCACAGTGGGAGCCAGAGCCTGGATTCCATCACATCCAACACTGACACTTAACTTGGGTGCCAGATGTGGAGCCAGCTTGCACTTGTATTTCTGTTCTTTTGAAGCTGATTTCCTGATCATCCACCCCAGTTACTGTGCTTTTGTGCACATTGTGGAGCAGACTCGATGTGGATTCCTTTCAGATGACACTAAACAGACATGTATACTGTAGGAGCACACCTGATCCTCAGGAGCCTTTAGTCCAAGGGACCAGCCTGGACCAAAAGCCCCAAGAATGCACCAAGTCTGGGTGCTGTGTCCTCAGCAGGATCCCTTCTGGCTCCAGATCTGTTCCTCTTGTTCCATGCTGCTCACGGATACACAGCCCTGGGCTCCCTCTGGAGTTAATGTGGAAAGAGACATTCTCTTTGAGACTGATCAGACTGCTTGTGCAGGGATTTGCCTGCTGGAAATGCCTCCTCTGTGGGCCCCAGAGAGAGCCAGAGCAGCTCATCATCTCATTTGGTGGCCTCATTGCAAAGTTTGATAGTGAGTGGGTCCAGTGTGGTCTCAGGTGTCTCGTATTCCAAAGCCCCTGCAGAGTGCTCTAGCAGAGCAGTGTGTGTGTGTGTGTTCAGCTTCCACATGGACACAGGTTTGGTTTTTGCCCACTTTAGGACTGTTTGTACTCATAGGGAAGTGTGGAGAAATCCCATCAAAACTGAAAGCTGGACCTTGACATCACTGAAAAGGATTTCTCCAGTTTCCCTTTACCAGTGAGCCTTCCTCTACTCAAGAATCCCGTGCCTCTCTCAATCTCAAAGCAAATCTGCTCTGCTCATGAGGTTGTTTTTGATCTGTTCAGCTCCTGGAAGCTGAGACCATGAGGCACATCTTCATGAATAATTACCTCCTGTGCAACGAGATCAGTGAGAGGGTGGTGCAGCACTTTGTGCACTGCATCGAGACCCACGGCCGGCACGTGGAGTACCTGCGATTCCTGCAGACCATCGTGAAAGCAGATGGCAAATATGTGAAAAAATGCCAGGACATGGTAATGACAGAGGTAAGCAAAGGCTTCACATGTTAATCACTCGTGTATTTCGAGGCTGTTTTTCCTGCTCTTGATACCAATGAGATATAATGGCATCCTCGCTTTAGAATTTTAAGCGGCGTCACAAATAATGAATATTTTAGCAGACGTTTTTGGGAGTTTGATCTAATTTTGTAAGGCCATCTGTATAACTACTAGAAAGAAAACATGAGTGTTAGCATGGTGATACAGAGATGTCTATTTGTAGATGATGTAGCATGGAAATCTCAGAGTTACATAAACCTTCATTTTCCTGTAATGTAATTTAGGATCACTTTTACCTACTCTTGTGGCATGGGTTTGCCATATAAGAGGCTCTTACCTCTATGGATTTGTCTAAATAGTGTTGTAGACCTTGTTTTTAGCATGTAGCAATTCTAAATTCTAGTTTCTGCTTTTTTTTTGTTTGTTTGTTTGTTTGTTTTATTTTATTTCAGAGCATTTCTGTGAGGGTCAGTAGAGCTGCTCTAGCTTTAACTAGCTGGATTCAGACTCTGACCCAGTAAATTCTACCAAGTGGTTTGTGGACAAATCTTTATGCCAATAAATTTCTCTAGGAAAATACCTAATTGACTTTCTCTGCAATTAGGATTTGATATATTGTGAGCATGATAAATGAAGTCTTCAACTTGCAGGCACTTGTGCATTTAACTGTAATTATGTTAACAGTTCCTTGAGATTAATAAGTGGGTGAAGTTGAATATGGTGAAAATTCTTGGTAGGATTAGAGTCCAAGGAACATTTTTATTTGCTTTACAGAGTGCTTTTTTTTTGGGCTTGGTTCGGTTTTTTTAAGAGATGTCTTCGCAAAGAAATCCGAGATAAGCTTTAGTTTTTTGTGGTATGAACAAAACTAAATTCCACTGAAATTTTATTCCACAGCAACAAGAGGAAAAACTTCTAATTAAGAAAGTAAAGCTCCTGCCTACATGGATAACCTTTAATGAAATTCACCTCAACCTTTTCAATTTGAGTGAAGTATTTTAACATGCAGTATCAATTACAAGCCTTTGATTTACATAATTCAAACACTTCTTGTGCCTTTGTGGTTTTAGATTTTACTGCTTTTACCAAAGGCTCTTGTAGAGGTTTTTTTTAATCATCAAACAAAATTTTTAGATTTTTCTCAATTTAAATGTATTTTGCTATTGACCTATCGCAGCACAAAGATAAACTGTCATATTACATTTTCAAGCTGACTCCATGATGAAAGTAGAAATGAACTTGGATATGGCACTCACATCATAAGTCCTGCAGGAATTTCCTGGGGGGAGGGAGCAACCCTGTTTTGACAGAACAGAGTATGATAATGATCTATTTTTCAAAAAGTAGGAAATTACAGGTACGTAATTATGATTTCTTAGAAAAAGGATGTTAATTGTGAAACTTGAATGGCACTTGAATGGCAATCCACTCTAAAGGGAACAAAATGGTTGGAACTTGCCACAGAGTCAGGACACTTTCTCTCTAGACAACTGAGATGTACTTTGTGACCTTAAACAAGTGGTGTAGCTTTTCCTGTGCCTCCAGATGGGGCACATAAACAATTTACCACAAGACAAGATAGAATGTGACTGTACAGCTTGTCTCAGCCCCTCCTGCATTTTCTTTCACCCACAGGAAGTATATTGGAGCTTATTCCTGTTTACTGGGAGTGAGGGATAAACCTCATATTTACACGTTCTAGAAAGTGCATGCAGATGAAGGAGCACCATGGCAAGAGAATACTGTCCTAAAATACATTGGACATCCCCAATCTGGCTGATTCCCTTGTTCTCATCTCCTTGGTCTCCATGTCTGCAATGATGTTTACCAACCTGAAAGGTTCCTTAGGGCACTTTTTCTCATTACAAGCAGGCTTTGAGGTTCCTGCAAGAGCCCTGCCTGTCAGAGCAAACACTGTCACAGGAGGGAAAGCAGAATTTACTTTGAGCCCCATCAATGTGGCAGCAGAGTTTTCCATTACCTATAGTATTCTGGAGTAATATTTTGCAGAGCAACAGCTGCTCTAATACTGGCCAGCTTTATTATATTTCCCTAGAATTCTTAACTTGCTGAAAATATACTTTAGAGGCAGAAAATGCTGCTGGATTGTTTTGTCCTAAGCTCTTGTCCCCTTAAATTGTTTTTTTTTTCTGAACTATGGATTTTCCAGAAAACGTCTGAAAAGTCATGGGTATAGAAATACTTTAGAAACCCAAAGATAAATGAGAAATAGGAATTTCAGGAAAGACTGAATTCACAATTCACTCCAGCCAAATGTCAAAGTAAAAATAAGCAAGAAATGAGGAAAGCACAGAAAGAAAAGCTGTGAATTCAAAATTTGAAGTGTTGAAACCCTGGAAAGTGTAATGAAATGTTTCTTGACTTTTCATTCTGGGAGACTAATTTTAATTCTTGTTCTTGCTGCTTTCCCATTTCTTAGCAGCTCCAGCAACCTTTATGACTACCCTTGAATTGAGTAAGCTGGGATTTCATGTCACGTATGGACTGGAATAGGTCAAGTGCCTAATTCACAAAATAAGTGCGATTTTTGAGCTGCCAGGGTGTGTTCTGTACTAGGAAGGGTTTGTGGGAGCTTATTTTCACCCACGTTGAGAGTGGATTATGCTTCAAAGGACAGTGATGGAGAGAGGATTCCAAACAGGGTTAGAGCACAACTCTTCAGTGAGATGTGCTGAGATGGGGTTGCTGGCATCCAGTGCTGCTCTGGATCCTCTTGAGATGAGCAGAGCACTTGTATCAGAATCAAATATTTATCACATAACACCAGTTTTCTGTTAAATGAAAGTGCTGACATGACACTGACAAAGTCATGACCCACCTGCCAAATTTGCATGGGGTGGGAAGAATCTGCTTTGTTTCCAATACTGAGCAAGGGGGGGATAAAGCTGGGTTCAATTCCAGGTGAGCCACAGGCTTTTTGTGTGAGGCAGAATGGAAGATTTAATCTCACTGCACTCAAGTGCCTGTCTATGAAACAGGGATAATAATGCATCCTGGCCTCCCAGCTGGAGGTGAGGATAATTAATTAACTTCACACAAACATTGAGATGGTAGGAATAATAAGGATGGCATGCTGTCTTAGATAAAGACAGAGCTACACAGAAATTAAACCTCAAATTCACCTCGCGTTAGTGCATTCCTCGGTGAGTTCTTCCAGATTTGCACTTACATTGATAAGAGCAGAAGTTTGCCTTGGGTATTATTTTGACATGTTCATTTGGCAAACCACATCAGAGTAAATTTTGTTTCGTGATTTGGATTTTAGCTAGAGAGTCTTTGCATACTTAAAATAAGAAATTAAGAAAATGATAGCATCATTTAGCTTGGAAAAGACCTTTAAAATCATCCCAAACGATTGCAACACAGGGTGCTCAACACCTTGTGATCTCTTTCTCAGCTGATAAACGGTGGTGAAGATGTGTTGATATTCTACAACGACAGAGCATCCTTCCCAGTCCTGCTGCAGATGATGTGCTCGGAGCGAGACCGAGCCGACGAGAGCGGGCCCTTGGCGTATCACATCACTCTGGTGGAACTCCTGGCTGCCTGCACAGAGGGGAAGAACGTGTACACAGAGATCAAGTGCAATTCACTGCTGCCCCTGGATGATATAGTGAGGGTAGTGACCCATGATGATTGCATTCCTGAGGTACGATTCATGGCAGGAGGAAGCAGACTTAGAAACCCAGACAGTGTTTTGTTGTTTCTAATGTAGTGACAAGTTGAATGTTTGCACAGGAAAAGGGCTGGAAATGGGTGGTGCTTTTTAAGAATATTCCTTATCAGAATAAGTAAGGAAGGATAGACAGTATTTATTCCACAGAAAATTCCTTGTTCTTAGTGATTTGTTTATCAGCTTTTCAGACACCTTTTTTTTTGTTTTGGGTTTGTCCAGCCACTGTCAGAATTAATGCTCTCGTAACTTCTGGCTGAAGCTGTGAAGACCCAGCTGAGTGTTAGGTCAAGCCAGTGTTTTGCCTCTGCCTGAATTTCTTGGAAATGATGGGTAAAATTCTGTCCATGCTGAAGTCAGTGGGAATTTGGGTGAAGTCCCATTTTATTAAACTCAATTGCAGTCCCACAAATGTTTTTATTCACTGCATATGAAGGCACAGTTCTTCATGTGTCATGCTGAAGTAGGACTGTGATATTACCTGGTGGAAAAATGGGGCTCAAAACAACAGAACTGGGGCCTGCAGGAGTTAAAACTCCCTCTGTGCCATGAAAATTGCCCTTGTGATCAAATGATCCTATTACTAAAAAGAAATATGTTTGCTTTGCCCAGAAGTTCCCCTTAAGATTAATTTCAACAGATGGTAATTAGAAAAAAAAGCCCAAACAAATGAAACCTAAAGGTCTGATCTGAGTTTTCTCTTCACTGCATTAAACATATGCAACTATCTCTTCTCCTTTGACCGTGACAAGAAATTTTCAGTGCATTTGCATATGTTTATATTTAATCTATACATTTTGGGCACTGGAGATCCATTTTTATGCTGTGCACATGCAGACTTGTCATGCCAGAGAGGAGTGCAACTGCAGTCCTCCTCCTAAGCCTTGTGCTGCCATTGCTGCAGTCCCAGTGCTCCACAACCTTTCTCTGCCATTTAGATCCCAAATGCAAGTGCTGCATTAGGATTGTGGAAATATAGGGACTGCAGTCCCAGCTCTGCAAAAGGCTTTTTATTTTAGATTTGGCAAGCTTGTCACAAGGCTTCAACCCACTGCAGTCAAATGGCAAGTGCAGAGGTGTCCTGCATTTGACAGCCCCTGGCTTTGGAGCCAAACCTTGCTGGTTTTAATATCAGTTAAATACCAGAATCATTATTGGTTTGTTTTGTGGGGGTTCTGTCATTAGAGTAAGGATGTTTGCAAAACCTTTTCATTTTTCTTCCTCTGGTCTTTTGGGCATGTGTTGCCCTGCTTCTCCCTAAATCTTCAGAACCAAACATATGCATTATTATGGTTATGAATGTTTGTTAGTACTGGAAGTACTAACATCTTTATTGTTCAGTATTTTTGCAGGTAGAAAATATTACTTTAATTGTTTTTACTGCTCCATTTGATAGTGATTGTGTTTTGCTGTGTTTTGCAGGTTAAAATTGCCTATGTTAATTTTGTTAACCACTGTTATGTGGACACTGAAGTGGAAATGAAAGAAATCTATGCCAGCAACCATATCTGGAAGCTATTTGAGAACTTCCTTGTTGATATGGCAAGGGTAAGCTTTACCAGGTGTTAAATATTACAGAATAGTCATGGGTGACAACTGAACTGGCAGTAAGTTTTTTTTGTGTGAACTTCTTTTATTTTGTTAACTATTTTTATTCAGAGTTGACAATAGGATAAGTGTGGTTGGTTGGTTGGTTGGTTTGTTTAACAAAAAGTCATTCCTATGTTCTTTATGATCATTTAACCTGCTAATTACTAGCAGCCTTCTCTTTCTAAAAGGGCATCTTGGAACCCATGTGCCTTTCTCTTTTCTTCCAGAGAAGTAAATTGGGTGTATGTACATGGTTGAGAGCCTGTGTACATCTTTTGGGAATGTGTGTTACATGTCATTATGGTGGTGACTAAAAAACCCCCACATCTATAATCTCTTCCTTTATTCTGTTGTTACAGTGAGAATCAGGGATCGAGATCTTCTTTGGCTCATGTTCCTTCTTTAGTCTCTGTTTTTGTTGTTTATTCTCCTGTCACTGCATTCTCATTGCTGAAGTGAAAGGCAGGTGTAGAGCTGTGTTCCCTCAGAATACTGATTCAAATATAAATTACAGCTGCAAGGTGACAGGGCACAGTCAGTACCACAGGCTGCCATTCCTGTGGTCCTCAGTGAGCCTCACGGTGTCAGTACTTGTTGAATTAAATTTTAAGTTACAAATTGAATTAAGCTTCCTTTCCCAGGGATTTTGAAGGCAGAAAACAAGAGAAATCTTATGACTTCCACAGGGATTAAATACAATAGTAGAGCCATGAGGGGAAGCTAGTGTGATGTAATGATTATAGCCTGCACTACATATGCTTTTCTAGGAGGTTAATGCTTCTTGTAATTATAAATAATTACAATATTAATGACAAGCAATGGTGTTGCTCTTTCTGCTCAAGAAGTAGAACTGGGTTTTTGGGTTTTTCCCAGTCCATGGTCCATTACATTTTATAATACTTATGTTCTCACTCCTTGCATTCTTCATTTTGTTGAAATGAAGAAAAAAAGGTAAAGAAACTCAGTTTGGTCCTGCAGCAGACATTGACCCCGGAGTAACAGTGTGCCACAAAATAATTCCTGTGAGACCTGTTGGGAGAAAATATCGTGAATTCTGGCTAAAAGAAGAAGGAATGCAAAGACCTGAGCTGTACAATAGGCACTGGGACCTGTTAATTTCTCTGTGAAACAGAAACCTTATAAATGGTTAGGTTTGTTTCTTTTGTGGTTTTTTTGTGGGGTTTTTTTCCCTTTTTTTTTTCCCTGGGGGCAGGTTAAGGCAGGGATGTTTGTATTCTCCTTTTTTTGGTGGTAGCCATTTTCAGCAGTAATTAGTCCTCTACAAACCCTGTGTTCTTGCTGTTTTGTCTCTGTGGTTGTGTTACACAGTGAAAGCCCTTCTGGACAAAACAACCTGGGTTGAAAATTAAGATGAGAAACATCCTTGGAGGAGTGTTCTGACTTTTAACCTTACTGGTTTTACCTCTAGAAGTGTTTTCTTCTATTTAATTCCCTTTCTGGGCTGCCCTTTCCTGACGTGTCCTGACCCTGGCTTTCCAAACAGACTATCCCTCCTCCCTAGCTCTTGAACGTGGCCTATTTTCTGTGCCCCTGGGCTAGAAGCAGACAAGTAGAAAGAGGGCTCTGTCCAGGTTTCCTCTCATGAGCCTGGAGACAAACTGCACTGTGCTAAATGCTGGGGGCTTGTCCTGATGCTGGTGACCACTGAGCTTGTTTTCACATACCCCTCTCCTAAGAGAAATTAGACCCCAGGTCATCAGAGGTGAGGAGGGAATGATTAATGCTGCATTTTGTGTGCGGGTGCTGTTGGCACTGAATGGCAAAATGCAGGTTTATTCTGCTCTCCTGCAAGCGTGTCAGAAGTGCTCTGGCCTGTCCTGCTCTGCAGCCATGGAGAGCTGTATTTTCCAGGTTATGGAGTGTATTTGTTCAGATTTGGTGCTCTGGGGCCCCGACAGAGCCCATGTGTTGTAAATGCATCAGCGTTCTGTAGCTATCAGGACAGTTAGAATGCTGTCAGCCTCATGAAAGATGTTACAATAGCTTTCAAAGCATTTAGAAAAAGAGCCCTTTGATCCTCTGTGTTCCAGTGAGCTAAAAGGGATGCTTTTGCGTGGGGGAAGGGGAAATGCTTTTCTTTTAGCTGCTACAAATGCCTGTCAGTGGGTGAGTTTGTGAGCTTTGAGTCTGTTATTGGAGAGCACCAAGGTGAAAGACGGAGAGTGTTATCCTCAGGTTGGATTCCTTCTGGTTTAGATATCTATTAAAAAAAAAAAAAAAAGAGTAACTGCTTTTTTTAATTATCTGTTTCTGGATTGAGGAAGGAAATATTTCGTCCCCAGCTGTCATCTTCCTTTCAACAATGTGATACATTGCAAAGCAGGCACGAGGCGGATCCGTGTAGAAACTGGGTTTGCCAAAAGCCGTCGCGCTTTCAAAGACACCCTGCTTCTACAGCTTCTGCCAACCTACTTTCTGCTGGGTGTGACTTCCAGCCTTGTGCTGAGCAAAGTGGGTGCTGCTGAAGGAAAGGCTTCCCCTTCCTGCGTGTGGCCCAGCCTGTGTAAGTCAGCAGCTGTAGTCTGAGCAGGATTAAAGGAAAGAGCTGGGATCTGACAGCTGTAAAGTCATTCTGGCTTTCTCTGCAGAATTTTTGAAGTATTATTCATGTGAGTTTTGGTCCCAAAGCCTCTTAAGGGGTTTTAAAACACTGCTTTCTCAATCCTCATCTCCATTTCATGCATTTCAGGGTTTTTTTTCTTCCACGGAGGAAGATCTTTCAGTCCCCAAAGGGCAGAGGGATAAGAACAAATGAGAGGATTTCCAAATTCCTTCTGCGCTGGGAGTTTTTCAGACTGGTGTTGGAGCAGAGTGGCATCCCCACATATGGCTCTGCTTTTCAGGCAGCTGAAGGGGAAAGCTTGAAAGTGCTTTGGAATTTAGTTTTGGTGATTTCTGCATTCGCTGTGCCAGCACTGCACAGCTCCCTGTCTTCCTATTGGGATTGCAAGTGCTGAGGTCAGAGCTACTGGTTCCAGCCAAAATTGGCATGCAGATTAATTAAAAACAAAAGAACTTCCAGAGGTTTTGAGTTCTATGACCTCTTTTTTAAAAAAAAAAATTAAATAAGTTTTGATTATTAACTGAATCATTTACCCTCTTGAGGACTGGGGGTGGTGGTGGTGCCACACTTTTCCCAAAACGGAAGGGCTGACAAGTTTGCTGTTTCATTTTAGCCAGTGTTGCTTCTCTGACCAAAATCTTTCCTGGGGTGATAAAAAATGCACTCTGTGGAGGCATCACTGGTTTATCAGACACATTTTAGATGAGCAGACAAGCAAACTCCTCAAGATGCTTCATTTGTCTAGGTCTGAAGTTATCTTTGGTTATTCCTCTGCCTACTACATGACAATGCTTGTGTGCTAGACCCAAGGTGCTTCTGTGCTCCCCTGAGCTCAGTCACACCCTGAACGCAGGTGCTTTTGGATGTCATATCAGTAAACTTCCTTAAAACATTCCTGGTGAAATTGCTGTCTTGTGGTGACAGTGGCAGTGTGCAATTAGAGAGAATCTTTGCCCTGTGTGAGATTCAGGTACTGTGGATTATTTCTCTGCTTCTGTCACCAACTTTTCCCTGTGACCTTAAGCAATTCACTCAGCTTCTCTGGACTCCCCATCCCTGAAGAGATGTAATGGTAAGAGTGTACCACTCAGGTTTGGGATGATGTGTTAAATACAAAGATTGCAATGAAAAGGCTACCCCTGGAGTCTGTATACAAAATAAATTCTGCTTTTGCATAGATTCCCTAGAACATTGCAGTCGTCTCTGGCTTGCGTAGGTGAAAGAGAAAACAACTCTGCCTCCATGTCTTGTTAAACATGACTACAACTGCTTATTTAAAGGCTGTTGAAGAGGTAGTATGACTACAGTCTGTATTACTTATTTGTCCAGTCTTGCCTTTCTCACTGTTTTTGGCTCTCTGTAGACTCCTTTCAGTACTGTGTACACTGACATATGCAAAGTCAACATATCTCTGTATAGATGTTCACAAGAGATGTTGAAGAGAAATAAAGGGAATACTGAAGGATGTAATCCACCCCAGTAATTTTTCCCCTTCTTTAAGTGTGACATCTTTACACAGCAACAAACTTTAAGTGTCGTACCAAAGGGAGTCTTCAGGAACCTTTTGTACAAATCTTCCCGCTTCCTCCCACCATTTAATCATCCTTCTGTGCTCCAGAGTTGTCCTGGTATCATCCATTCCCTTCTTTCATTGTTTTAGCTTGGCTTCTGTATTTTCCCCATGTGGCTTCCCAAAGAAATGCTGCCTCTCTTCCAGTATCATCCTGAAGCCTGTTGGTATTGAGTGTGCTGTTTCCCTTCTTTCCCTTCTTTTAAACATTTTTCCTGCAAATGAGCTTTGCCTTTGCCACCCAGTTGTGGTGATTAATTGTTGAGAGAAGCTAAATGTTGTATGAAATCTTTCTAACCTCAGTTGTTTATGTCTCATCTGTCTCTGAAGCATCTTCCAACCAGCCCTGCAATGGGAGGAAAGGTCCATTTTCTTCTTGAATCTGTCTAAATGTGTAAGTGGCACGCAGTGTGCTGATTTAGGGAGATCTTTTCTTCATGGTGTGGGAAAGAACAGGCAGGCAGCCAGAAAGAACTAGTTCAGAAGAGAAGGGTATTGAAAAGACAGTCTGGACATCCAAGAAGAAAGATAAACTATAACAAATCCAGCTTGAACTCTAACATAGTCCTCTCTGATAGAGACTATATAAAAATCTTTTGGTTTTACATTAAGAAGATATATCAGCTGTGTTGTAATAAATACAACATAATGAAGCTTGCTTATTGGGGAGAACTAAATCTCATTGTTTCCTCCTCCTTCCCTGCAGGTTTGTAACACAACCACGGATCGTAAATACGCAGACACATCTCTGGAGAAATATGTCACTGAGCCTGTCATGAGCATTGTGAGTGGCTTCTTCAATTCACCCTTTTCAGATAACAGCACCAGCCTCCAGGTAAGGAGAAGAGACACAGACAAATCACTTATCCAGACCGTTAATGAGATGCCTCTTGCTACCTGCATAGGAATCTTTTCATCCTCCTTTAATTTCTCTGTCCCCTCTCACGCCACTGACTACCGGCTTAATCCCTCTTTAAATCACTTATTCTTCATTTTAATCATTTGCATCTCTGAACCAGTAGACAGCTCAACATGGTCAGAGTTACTTCTGGCTCTTGTGAATTCATTGGAGGGGGTATCCTTGCAGAAAAATCTTTGTGTGCAGGAAAATGCTTCTTGTGACAGAAGGGACACACGCCTGAGAACGGGAAAGACTCCTCTGTCCTTCTGGTCTGTACTGTGTTTGCTTGATATCAGTAGCAATCTGAGGAAAAATTGCATGATTTGGCCTTTTTAAAGGTGCAGCATTGATTTCTCCTCCTGCCAGACCTAAAGATCAAAGAGAATTTAGTGGAGCTATAACTTGAGTCTCCAAGCTAAAATCCCCTTGGTTTATGTTGTGTCAAACCCTAGGGCAGCTGTGAGGAGATCCTTAAGGGTAAAATGGTTTGTTTGTTTTTGTTTTCAGACACACCAGCCTGTTTTTATTCAGCTGCTGCAGTCTGCTTTTAGAATTTACAACTGTACCTGGCCAAACCCAACGCAGAAAGCCTCAGTGGAGTCCTGTATCAAGACTTTGGCTGAAGTGGGTAGGTGCCAGGTTTTATTCTGATTATTGCTATTTGTGTTTAAAGATCAGACTTGAGGTTTAACAGTTCTTCATTTGACTCTACCATCCTGAAATTGTGACAGTGGTGATTTCAGAAATCCCACTTTCTGAGTCAAATTATTCCTTCTTTTCTAACCCATTCAAATCTGCCCCATCAAATAGGGTTATTTGGGCAAAACTGGTAGGGCAGAGGGATGAACTTGCTATGTGAGTGATGGTTGAGCTTTCAGCAATCAATTTTAATTTGATGGTTGAAATTCTTGATGATTTTAACTTTTTAATACCAAGCAAGTTATGATATTAAATCACAACATAAGCAAAGGCGTCCGTGTTGAAATACATTTTTTAAAAACTCCTTATCCTACATTAAAAAATATTCTTCACCAGAACATAGCTAAGACTGGTAGAAGTTCATTAAGTTTAATTTCTGTAAATACGATTTTAAAGTCTTCTGCCATGACAGAATAAAGGATTATTCAATATAGTTTCCAAAAGTCAGTGATACCCATTGCTTGTAGAATAAGATTCTGCTCAGTGTGAATGAGAGCTGAGTAGAGGCAGAGATACATAGAAACTGGCTAAATTCTATTGTTGATACATTTATTAAAAAGTATTAAAAAATAATGATAAAACAATAGAAGAGGGTCCCAGAGGCATCTGTAGCACTGTAACAATCAACTCTAAATTTAGATTTTTGGAATAGCTTTACAGAAGTATCATTTAACATTTTAGCCAAAACATCTCATTAACTTTCTGTGTGAATGTGAATAAGCAGTTACCTAAAAATTTAGCAACCTTCAATTGTTTTATTTGTTGTGCAAATGATTTAATTATGGATCCATCTGGCAAGAGAACTTTGGAAGTTGAAGACATTTTATTTCCTTTATGCTACAGCTACTACAGTCTCACATAAAGCTCCATCTCTACAAATCCTTGTTTGTGTGTTTAACACTTATGTCCTTGCTCTTCTCTGGCATTTCTGGAGACAGTCATCAATAAATTACTTCCTTTGGGAGTCTGGGGAAAGGGGGAGAAGTAGGGCAGGTGAGAGTATGTTTGAGACCAACCATGCCCTCTGTGTACTTGTAGACAGCTCAATGTCTTCATTTCTGTAGAGCTGCATCTAAAATCAAATTCTAGCTCAGAGAGGTCGTTGTGTTATCTCATCAAGATGAGGCTGCTTGGAGACATCTGAGCGTGGGTTTATTTTCCATTTGGCTACGTGCCCACAGCACACAGCTGATTCTAGCATGAAAAATTCCCAGCAAATCCTAGCAATCCACAGCTCTGCTGATTGCTGGATGAGTCAGGCCAGGCTCTCACTGGGCTTTCTCTTCTCCCAAGGAGCATGTGCTAGGACAAGAAGAAATGGCCTCAAGTCGCACCAGGGGAGGTTTAGGTTGGGTGTTGGGAAAAATTTCTTCATGGAAAGGGTTGTCAAGCTCTGGAACAGGCTGCCCTGGAAAGTGGTTGAGTCATCATCCCTGGAGGTATTTAAAAGACGTGTAGATGTGGCACTTAAGAGACTTGGTGTAGTGGTGGACGTGGCACTGTCAGGTTACTGCTTGGACTCTTATCTTAAAGGTCTTTTCCAACCTAAATTATTCTATGATTCTGCCCTGGTGAAACAGTCAAGCTGAACTTGTCCCCACAGCAGCTTCATAAGGAAACCACGGGACACCCTGAGGGGATGGCAGATCCAGCTTCATGCCAGGTGTGCCAGCACATGAGGGGGCTGGTGGGCACTGGTGGGCAGTCTTCTGTGTGCCTCTTGTTTCTGGGGCCTTCAGGAATGGCTGATTCCTGTCTGGAAGTCTGGAGTTTGCTTCAGATATGTGACTTGGTTCCCTATTTGTGGAATTTAATTCCTACCTCCACTACAGTCCTTTCTTTCATTCTGTTTTCTTTTTTCTGGAGATGGTTTTCAGTTGTTTTTTTTTTCAAGTAAGCTCTTGTGCTGTCCTATGGGTCCAACATCCTTCTTGCTTCTCTGGCTTCCCACCCATGGGCCCCCAGCTCTGCTTGAGCTGCTGGTGAAGGGCATCACTCCGTGTCCTGCTCTGGGACTTCCCTGCAGCAGCAGCAGGAACAGCCAGGCTGGGAACTCCTGGGGTGCCATGGGCTGGCAGCCTCAGAGCAGCTCCCTGAAAGCACACAGCATCCCCATTGCTGATTTCCTTGTCCATATCATAACAACTGTTTGGGGATTCATCACTAATAGCAATATCCAGCATGGTAAAATTGTGTCGTGTTAGACAATTGCCACATGTTTTTATTGAGTGTTTTATGTTGACAGTGCAGAAAGGGAGAGTAAGGGAGGAGGTGAAGAGGATTTCCCCAAAGAGCAAGCTGGCTGGAGAAGAAGTGGAGTTTTTGACAAACATCCCTGTGCAAAATTTGCCTGGCCAGCAGAGATTTTAACCGTGGGTGATGCTTGGTGTTTTTAGGCACAGTGGGAAACATGTCCTGGGTTAATGGAGTAGGCCTGCTCTTCTCCATGGAAATATTTGGAAAAACTGCCCCAGCTGAGGATACCAGAGGCTTTTACAGCCAAGGCTCTTCTGTGATTGCAGTGGGTGCCTGTTGCCTTTCTCTGTTGGGTGTTCCTCTGCCCAAAATGATGCTTCACTTTGAGAAGCCAGAGGCATCTTCCATAACAGAAACACAGCAGCCTTCTTGTGCCTCTTTTACTGGCTCCGTATGTGGACCCTTTTTTCGCTCTTCTGACTTGAGAGTCTGACAGCTTTAATGTTAGGGACTTTTGTGTTTCACATCAGGGCTTTAAAAAACCTCTAAAAATATTTTGCCTATATCAGAGAGATGGAGTATTGAACAGATTTACAGCAGGGACCAAAGACTTCTGATGGAAAATAAGTGTGGTATAGAGCTGAAAGAACAAACATGATTTTTTTTTTTTTTTTTGTTGGTGGGTCATTGCCCTGGATTTACAAATGAATCTCGGGGGGAAGGAAAGATCATACACAGATTTCCCAAGGTATCAAAGATCCATATAATGACACACTTTTAAAAGACCCACTTCTGAGCAACTTTAAGCAACATGCACTCTGCTCAGTGCTTCCTGGTTTGCTGCTGGCAGGTGGATGCAAGCACTGCCTCAAGAGCTTAAGATCATTACATCTGCTTTCTGATGAGCACTGTAAGAATGTGCATTACCTTCCAGGTCAACAAAAGGATCCGTTGCAGAAGCTTATTTCTTATAACCCTGCTACTTCAACTCCACTTCACCACCAGGGAAAAACTGCATAAGCTTTTCAAGCCTCACTTGCTGCTTTGTCTCCTGGCAGTTTCCTGCCTCCAGTTCAGCAGGAAGCACAGAGGTTTGCTCCTCTTCTTCAGTAGACTCTTCTGTGGCTCCAGGAGGTTTGGAACACGGATACCAACGTGCACCAGGTTTTTATTGCCCAGGAAACATTTGGCTGCTTGGCATGAATAGAAACACTTGTGAAATTTTATTTTATTTTTTTTTTTTTTTAAGTGTGACTTGTTCACATGGATTTCTGAAGCAGGTTATCACATTGGGGAGAATGAACACATCCATATATCACTTTTGCCTTTTCTCTTTTATTACATAGGACCGAGCTTTTGCTTGAAAATACAGTCCAAAAAATGAATGATCAAAACAGCTCCCATCTCCCTGGTAAAATAGCAACAAATGAAAAATGCTTTAAAGGTCTCCAGACCTTTGTGAAAACAGAGGAAATAAGGCATCTAACCATTTAATTTATTTCAAATTAATTAATTAGCAAAGGACTTTCTGTTCATGCATTTTATGATCTTTGCAAGGCTGAGAAGAGTGGAGGCCAGTCTCAAAGTCTGCATTTTAAACCAGCTACTGTCTTTCTGTGAAGCCTGGGGAATATCACCTGTCCTCACAACCAAAGATTGTATATCTTAAATTGCATATTCTAAATGGTATTGAAGCAGGGTCTTTCCTGACCAATCCTTCAGGACCCATGCAAAGAACTGTCTTTGCTTCTTAATTAAACAGAGATTCTTGAACATCTCTGAGCATCAGTTTTCTTTTCTGTTACAAGGGCAAAAGCAGTTGTCTATCACTCCTGTCTCTGTAGTATCCATTAGTTTTCTCCTTCATATTTTTAAAAATTGAATCTTTCCTCTGGTACTGTGTCTATCCCAAGGATGTGGTCTGTCTGTGCCTGTGCTGTGACCACCACTAATGAAATAATTAGAATTTCCCAGATGAGTAAACAGTGCCAGATAGGAACCTGCATTTTGTTACACTATGTCTCTTGGCAGACCCTTTAAAAAAAAAATCTGTTAGCAAGCCAAATTGCATTAGTCACTATCAGATTATGTTCTAGGATGTTGTGCAGGAGAAGCAAAAGGAGAATTCTTGTTTCCATCCTACAGAATCTGAGGTGAGCCCTGTAAGACTGCTATTTCCTAAGTTCAAAGCTGGAACAGGTACAGAGGAAGCACTGCTGGGGTGGGCAGGGGAAAGGAGAACTGTGTTACAAGAAGGGAATTCAGAACCCCCACGTGTTTTGCCTAGCAAAACACAGACCTGTGTTGTTGCTCTTTAAAAGTACTTAAGAAGATAAATAGTCCCAGAGACGGTTAAGCTGAAGGACAGTGCTGACCCAAAACCAACTGGACATAAATTACATTAGGTTGTAAATAACCGAAATAAATTTAGATTGTAAATCAGAGGATTGGGACCAACTTTGGAAGGATGTCCTTGGTCAGTGGGCTGAGAGAAAGTGGAGGGAGGAGGGATGGCAGATAAGCTGCCTTCATTTTAAATGGGGCTCAATAAATTTTTTCAAAGATATTAAAGAGCATGGGCTGTCTGTAACAGAGAGCAGATGGTCTGAAGGTGTAGTGAAGTCCTTTCTAGTTGAGTATTTATTCCCTAATTTAAAGTCACCAATACCTCCTTGTACAGAATCCAAAAAAACCTGTCCTCTGGTTCTTCTTGACCGCGCTTTTATGCCTTCTAAAGCCCTTTACTTTTCCCCGACAAATTACAAATAGGAAACATTAAACATAAAATCTAGGTCACATTTTATTGCTTCTTTGGAATTATGATGTGTATTTTAATGTCCATATAGGTGAATTTTATAGAACAATTTTTTCAGTCCTGAAAATATGTTTATTTCACTTCCCATTTGAATTTTAAAATCTTTTTTTCATTTTATAAAAAGCTAGACCTTCATTTTCAATTTTTAGTTCAAATAAAATAATTATCCTGTTGTTACTTTTTTGACAGCAAGAAGAATACATTTCAGATGAAGCACATATTTTATTCTATTTTAACTGTTTGTGTTTCCCTAATTGCAAGAAAAATTCAATGATGATCTTTTTACAGGCTGATAAATATTTTAGTGTAGATTTCCTGTTGGAAAAAAACATCCAAGTGAAGGGTACGAGATTGGCAGGTTTGTGTCTTGTCTACACGAAGCTTTTATTTCCCTTAAAAAGTCTTGCTGTCTCTAGCATTAGTGTCTCTCCATCCAAATGCATTTGTTAAACAGTCAGTAAATGATTAAGGAGCTGGAGGGACTGATTTATGGAACGAAATTAATTGAACTAAATATGCATCGCTCTGTTCCGTGACAACTGGGAAGTGTGGGAGAACATGATAGAGCTGTCTGCGACTACCAGGGGGTGTAAACTGTGAGCAGAGCAAAGGATTCCCAGCCAGGTGCAGCTGGGGCTTTTTCCTGACCCACACTGCCCATCACACTCCTCCTCGAGGGGCTCTCAGGGATGAAATGTCTGCGTGTCCTCCTGAAAACCCGCGCCAGGGATGCTGCAGGGTTAATTAGCTGTGAAGCCACCACACACTGGTGTATTCTGTACATACTGCAAAAGCTAATGGAGTGAAATTTAAAATTAGGGAGCAGTAGGTGGAAACAGTGAGAACAGCGAGGTTCCTTATGGCAAGATAGATTATTCTGAAGAATGAGCTTCCAAGGAAAATTACAGGCAAGGGCCACTTCCTGGAAATCCTTAGGACTAAATTGGTCCTCAGACTCAGGCAGCAGCACAGTGAAAGGACGGTGCTTCAGGAGGCATTCCTGAAATAGGTCCAATTGCTGTGCTTCTGTGAAGAGAACTACATGCAGGTAATTTAACAAAATAACACCTGGGCCCATTTCAGCCTCTCTGGGAGCAGCTGGACTCTGCTCCTGGGACTTCGCTGGAGCCTCGCTCATTCGTTGAGAGCAGCTGGATTTTGACCTGCTTGGTTCTTGACATTCATGGTGCCCTTTTCTTTTGAGTCTTTGAGTACTTTTTCATTGTTTAAGCAGTAAGGGGAAGGAAAGCTGCTGATCACTGGCTGCCCACAGAACCATCCAGCACGGGGCAGGGCATTTTGCTGTGACCTGGCTGAATTTGTGGCACCACGTTTCTTACCATTGCCACGGGTTGCGTTTGCTTGGCTCCTGTTGGCTCTCTTGCTGAGAGATAATTGGGAGCAGTGGATTGAGAGTTAGTAGTTTAAAGGATTTTCCAGAAATTCCATCTCCTCTGACACTGGCAAAATGGTGTTGTGTATTCAGGGTGTAATTAGCACAGTGGCCTAGGTAGGAACTGGGCACTGTATCAGCCTGGGAGATGCCCTCCACTGCAGGGCAGAATTTACCTGTGCTGAAGATATCAGAGAATCACAGAATATTCTGAGCTGGAAGGGACCCACAAGGATCATTGAGTCCATCCTGGTAAGTATCCTGCTGGATACTTAGGTACAGCCAGCCACGTAGCTTTTCCCCAAGTTCACTAGTCAGATGAAAGACAGAATTTTACCCCCTCTTGGCTCCTTTGTCTACCAGCTCTAACAGTACTTTGCAAGTTTGAGTGCTGTCCAAAAGTATTTCTAAGTGGAACAAAAATAAACATGCTTTTAAATATTTGATGTTGATACTTTAAGGGAGATTGACACATTTTGAAGAGGAAAGCAGCCTACAACACCTAAATTAAAAATAAATATTTATGTTCACATTTGTTCATCAGCTTTCCAAAATGTAAAAATATGTTTCATGTTGTTTTAAATAATGAAATGTGAAACAAATGAAAGATAAACTTTCTACAAGCTGAAAAGAAATAAGAAGACAAAGGCTTTGTTTATAGCTTAGACTTCAACAGTGCCCTTTGACAACCAATACAAATCTTAATTACAAATGGAATTATACATGTAAGAACTGCTCAAAACAAAGGAGTATTTTTTTTCTCTCTCTGGTTTTCTTTGTGATAGTTTTAATTAGCTGCAACTCTTTGAACAATCATAGTCCTTGACTGCTCCTCAGACACTGATGGAAGTTGTTAACTTCAAATGGCATCTATAGGACTGCAGAACTCTGGGTTTTCCTCTGAACAGTGTGCTCTCCATTGCTAAATTTATTCTTCAACATATCAGGATTCTGCATACATTCCACTTAGTTGAGAAGTGAGCATTGTCCAGTAGCATTCTAGTGATTGACATTAGGACACAATAAATTGGATTAATAGGCTGCAGCACCCTACCCACACTGGCAGAACTTTAATGGACTTCTCTAGTAGAGTAGGCAGCAACAGGGCAAATGTGTTTTAAAAAACAGCCCAGTCGAATGATATGGAAAAACAATCATTAGAAATAATGGCCAGCCATACATGGCATTTTCCACATGTTAATCAGGAACCTGCCTTCAAAACAAATGGAGAGTGGAAAGGAAAAGTCAATTTGTGTCTTCCCAGCTTAACCTAATTTTTTTTTTTTCAATTCCCTGTGGCCAACCATTTAAAAGAAAGTGCCTACCAGAAATGGAATTAGAGAACTCTCTTCCATCCCAATGGAACAGCCTGATCCACGGGGGGAAGCCCCAGTCCTGCATCAGGATCCAGCCTTGCAGTGGGAAGAGGGGAGGGTGCCCTGAACCTGCAGGATCCATTACAGCAAAGAGACTCCCCCTGACAGAGCTCCCTTGCCAGAGTCTCTGAGGTTGGGGGTTGAGGTGTCACAGCCAGATTTAGGTTTGTAATAAAAGCTGTCATTTCAATCAAGTCCTGAAGGGAAGAGAAAGTTTGTGCCTGGGATCTGTGACTCACCGTGCTTGGCAGCACTGCAGCCTTCATTCATCAGAGCTGTGTGGTGCCTCTGCCTGCACATCCTCCCCTGGGGCAGGAGAAATGGGCTCTTGGGGACAGAAGGGCATCTGCTCACTTCACAGGTTCAGGACCTAAAGCTGTATAAGTTTTAGAGCTGGGAGGGAGAGGTGGGATATTTTTGATGCCTTCCCCCACTGTGGAAAGCGTGTGAGTGTGGAATGGTGGGGAAATGCCTCAGAGAACTGCAATTTGAGCTAATGGTTTTTTAAAATTCAGCTTGTTTCAATAAGGAAAACCGAAAAATTACTTATTATTGGTCATTATTACAAATGGATTAGAACTGCTCCATTTTACTTCAAGGTTTTTATTAAACAGAAGCTGTGCCACAGAAATTAAGTGAAATGTCATGGAATACAGAGCCTAATCACTGGAACATGACCTGATCTTTCAGAGCTATTGCTGTATTGATCATAGACTCACAGAATGGTTTGGGTTAAAAAGGACCTTAAAGATCATCCAGTTCCACTCCCTGCCATGGGCAGGGACCCCTTCCACTGTCCCAGGTTGCTCAGAGCCACATCCAACCTGGCCTTGGACACTGCCAGGGATAGGGCAAACTCTTGTTTATTGGTTGAATTTCATGCTGAGCCAGAGAACGATGTCACTCTCATCTCCAGTGGAATGAAGAGGAGCAGCTAACACAAAGATTTTACTGGGGGAGAGGGCAGATACCTTCTAACATTGCCTTTCAAAATTCCTTTTCAAACAACAGTTCAGGATGCAATAGTAGTTTAATAGTGGATGCCCTGTAAGAAATCCTGCAAATCTCTCCTCATTTTTTTTTATTCTGATACTCTCTCTACTGCAATTTCCTGCCTCTAAGTCTAAAAATGAAAAAAAAATAGCATTTTTTTAGCTATTGATTAATTTTTTTTTCACTATCAGTTAGACTATCAGATGTTTATTAACTACTGTATTGCAGCAGCATCCAGGAACCATCCAGGAATCCAGGGTTTAGCAACCCTAGCAGGATAGGAAACCCAGGGAGGAGAGGAGACAGTCTTTTTCAAATTTAATTTGTATGCACTTGGTTCCTCAAGGTCTTCACAAGAGAAATACACAGTAAAGCAACAGAGAGTACTTGGGATAAATTGAATAAATGTGCATATGTCCACTAGAAAGAAAAATTTCAGAATTTGCTTCTGAATGGAGTCAAACTAACTGTTGAAATAATAACACATACTCCTTTTGTTACTCTTATTAATCTCTGGATTTTTTTCAAGTTAGTAGAAAAATTATTCTGTTTTAAAAAATAAATGTCTGTGTCTATGAAAATATATACTGGAAATGATCCTCATCTCATTTAAAGTAGTACAGCTTGCTTTCTTTAACTAGATTATAGCTGATTTCTACCACATAGGTATGCTTATTTTTAAGGGGTCTTATTTTTAGGCTCCTTATTTTTAAAACCTGTTGAAGCACTATCACCCTGCCCCTTAACTTCAACAGGATCAGGCTTTTGCATGCCATGATCTCGATAAGATTTTCAAGTTTTTGCCACTGTAAATGTCTTTTTTTTTTTTCCTATTAAAGCAAAGAACCGTGGCATTGCGATTCCAGTGGATTTGGACAGCCAGGTGAACACCTTGTTCATGAAGAGTCACTCCAACATGGTGCAGAGGGCAGCCATGGGGTGGAGGATGTCAGCCCGCAGTGGACCTCGCTTCAAAGAAGCTCTTGGCGGGCCTGCCTGGGATTACAGGAATATCATAGAGAAACTGCAGGTAGAGAGAGAGCAAATGGCTTGGGCAGCAGTGGGAGTGCAGTTATCTCACACGTGCCAGGTGTGGAAAACACCAGACACAGGCCCAGTGCATTTTTAGTGCTGGGTGAGAGGAGCCATTGCACTTCTGTGTGGGGGCAGCTGAAGGCTCAGCTCTCCTCTGGTGTCTGGTCAAAGCAGGGCCTATTGATCCAGGATTGGCATTTGGCTCCTACAGGCGTCAGAGAGGGGCAGGAGGTATCACAGAATGAGCTGAGCTGGAAGGGTCCCACGAGGATCATCGAGTCCAGCTCCTGGCCTTGCAAGGGACAATCCCCAACAATCCCACCCTGTGCATCCCTGAGAGCATTGTCCAAATGCTCCTGGAGCTCTGGCAGCCTTGGGGCTGTGACCATTCCCTGGGGAGCCTGGCCAGTGCCCCACCACCCTCTGGGGGAAGAACCTTTCCCTGATATCCACCCTAACCCTCCCCTGACACAGCTCCAGCCGTTCCCTGGGTCCTGTCCCTGGTCACACAGAGCAGAGATCAGGGCCTGCCCCTCCTCTTCCCCTCCTGAGGAAGCTGCAGAACTGCTGTGAGCTCTGACCTCAGTCTCCTCCAGCTGAACAGACCAAGTGCCCTCAGCTGCTCCTCGTGTGGCTTCACCTCCAGGCCCTTCACCATCTCCATGTCCCTCCTTTGGACACTTACACTGTGGTGCCCAAAACTACACACAATATTCAAGTTGTGTTCTCCTCAAAATGCTCCACAGAGCAGCATCTTCTTTCTGCCTTTTTAGGGCCACATGTTCTGGCTGCAGAGGAGACACTGGAGGTTTTAGGAGCCGCTGTGTCATGTTTGTGTCACTGGAGATTGCCATGAGATGGAGATCACCTTGTGCATGTAGAGCCTAAACAGCATCAGAGGCTTATGACCCAAGAAAACAGCAGGACCCAGACAAATAGAGGGGCCCTAAACACCAAGGACACAACACCTGAGGTGTCACATTACCTGTGTGTGATGAGCATTGCTTTTCCAGCACACCATCATCCTGACTGTTGCCACAGGTTTTGTGAGCAGCGCTGCAGAGGAGAGATTTGAAAGAGAATAAAAAGGGGCACCTTCTCCCCCTTGCCCTGCATGAGGAGTGGAGTGAAGAAAGGCTTGAGGTGGCTTTACAAGCACCTGGCTTGCTCAGGGCTCTTGCAGCTGGGCATCACACTGGGTCAAGCAGTGCCTCACGCTGAACACAGCGATGCTGCTGTAGTTCTCTTGCAGTTATGGATGTTCTCCTGTCTTCCCCAGGACGTGGTGTCCTCCCTGGAGCAGCAGTTCACCCCCATGATGCAAGCTGAATTCTCAGTGCTGGTTGATGTGCTGCACAGCCCAGAGCTCCTGTTTCCCGAGGGCAGCGATGCCAGAATAAGATGCGGTGCTTTCATGTCCAAGTAAGTGGTGTGCAGAGGGGCCTGTTTGCTTCTTTGGGAAAGATGGCAAAGTTTTAACCTTTTCAACAGCACTTACCTCTGGTTTTCAGCAGAGAATTAAGCATGCAGGTGTCTGAGTTCACTGTTGAAAGCCTAAAGTGAGGTCTTTTGCTCCATATTTTACATTTCTCAGCAGTTTTGTTGTGTGGAGAGCACAGAGAGAGAGAGGTTGCTTGCCTTACCTGCTAGAAATGGGATGTTGGTGGCTTGTTAAAGTTGTGGCAGGCTCAACCTGCTTCTGTTTTCTTAATGGGCTACTTTTGCTATTACATTTCTCCAAATCTACGGCAGAAACTTAGATTTTCCATAGTAGAATTTTCAAGAATTCATAATGAAGCAGTCAGCTGCTCAAGGCTCGTGGGTTTTTTGTTGGATTTTTTTTTGGTACAGCAAATAGATATTTTTATTTTAAACTGCCAACAGCTCTTTGAAAATGCATTTCACTGGGACCCCTATCTGGTCTTGAATTATTAGTTGTTTTATTTGCAGTCTGTGCATTGGAATAGAGTCTTGCAAATTTTTTATTAGTCCTAAAGTGAGGTGCCCTACCCGCCCTTGAGAAACTATAATTTAAACAGAGATAACTTGAGGGAAATGAATGCATTTGGCAGCTCTCCTGATTCCTTGGCTATTTGCATATTCTGCAGAGGTAGCATTATAACAATATACTTTATATGTTTGGAAACATTTAAAAAAAATTAATTTTGAGATTGTCCCATCCCATGTCCTCTGTCCAAACCCCTGTTTGAAGCCAGCATCAAAATGCAAAACCAAAAAAACCTGTCCAAGGCCTTCAGATTTCCTCCTTTCCTATTTTCACAAACATTTCCCCAGCAATGTGTGAACCAGTGCAAAGACCTGTGCACAGATCTGTTCTGCACAAAGACAGAAAGGCTGCTTCTGGTATTGGCTTCAGCTGACTGAAATCCAAACTCCTGTCACAGTCATAGCTGGAGACAGAAATGTACCTTGTTTTCTGGCTTGTCAAGTGGTTGTGTGAATAAACAACAATTATGTTTCATCCAAATGTCTGTATTTCTGAACGCTTCCATGTAAGGTTTTTTGGAAATCCTTTTGGCTGAATACCATTTGCTAATCATATCATAAATATATTATAACCATCATAGAAGTTGGAAGGTGTAAAGGTTGGAGCTTTTAAAGTTTGCAAGGTGCATGGTGAACACTGGTTGCCTTTAAATAAAGAAAGGATGAAATAGCAAGTCTGGATCTTAATCTGGAAGCCCTCATAAAAAGTAGATGTAGAATTCTGCTTTCTGTATGGACAGTACGATATGCAAATTGACACAAAAATCTCCCAACACCTTGAAAATCCCATTTCCTTTTTAATTATGATTTCTCTTGACCACTTTTATTTCCTTTCCTTGAGGAAAAATACAGTGATGGCCAATTTTCACATAAAGAAGCTGTAGTATGGTTTAGCAACAATGGGCAATGCTCTTTAAGTTTTAATGTTTTATTTTCAGGTTGATTAATCACACAAAGAAGCTAATGGAGAAAGAAGAAAAGCTCTGCATTAAAATCCTTCAGACATTACGAGAAATGCTTGACAAGAAAACCAACTTTGCAGAAGAGGTACTGCTACCACTTTAATATTAAATATAGAACTAACAGCACAGTGTTAAAGTGTTGGCTGTGGGACAGTAACAGAATCTGACATTATTTCAGTTTTGTGCATGTTTTAGAGATAATTTGGTGTCTTAGGAACAGTGTGGTGAGGTAGGAAGTTGGTTTGGAACAAAAGAAACTCTCTGCCTTACACAGTTTTGTGTGAGGGACTTGATAAGAGTCAAGGCAAGCAAGATGAAATGAACTTGCAGTAGCAAGTATTAGGAGAGTTCTTATGTATTGGATATTCTCTATTTCTGGAGATTAGTCTTCATTTGTCACAGCTGACTTTACCATAAAATCAGTGGAAATATAGGGATTTTTAATTGCAATTGTACAGTTTTTTCCCTGCTGTCTGTGGTGCCAGACTTTTGTACTCCACACGCTTTTTAATGCTCCCAAATGTGTGAAAGGAAATCTGCAATGTTTAGGCAGAGCTGCCAGTTTTGGGAAGAAGTGACATCGTCTGTACTCTGTAAGTGTCTAATTATTTCTTGCATTCCTCTCTCCCCTCATTGCCCAGTTTTCTCTTGCAAAACCAAGTCTTTCAAATGCCTCTTTCATTTTGCCTGTTCCTTTGGCTATCAGTAGGCAGATTCAGATTTAGATGTCAGCTGTCCCTGTTCTTTCTGAGCCTGATCCCAGTGCCTTTTGTGTAATTTCCTCTTATCCGTATTTCTGGGTATTCCCCAAATCCTTTCAGCATTATTCATCCTTAAATATGAATCATAGAGCTAGCATCTAATCTCTCAGTGCTGACATCAGCCCTGCCCTGTGCAAAAATAACCAGTGTAAGCAGAGAAAACCAACCCCATCTTCACCTCCTGCTTGAAGAAAACTGTGGTTAGGCCTGGGCAGACAAATTCTTTTTAATGTCATAAAAAGAATTTCACAGGGGAAGCAGATATTATTATTCTTTATTATTACTCACACTTATTCTAATAGCATTCTGGGTGCATAACACCACTGCATCACATGGAAAAAATAATTTGCTTTTGTAACTGACCTTTGCTAAACCTCTCCAAAAGAATTACATGACCCACCATAAGTTAACCTCATCTCAGGACTACAGGGGAGGAAAAAAGACAACACTTTTAATGTAGGACTTGAAACAAGCAAGAAGATTTGCTTGTTTTAGTTGCTCCTTGAACCCTGTTGTGGGTGCTGATAAAGGGAGATAGAATTAAGAGGAGGAGTTGATATCAGAGAGAATGTGCTCCATCAGTGTGTAGGGGCTCTGCTTTTCAGGAGTGGGTAAAGGAGGTGTAGTCCCAAATCCCTCATGTGACCTCCACCACCTTGGGGGTGCATGGTGGGTGGAGAAGCTCTTTCTAAACAGAATTTCTCCCCCGTGCTTTCTCTGGAGTCCCATTGGTTTTACACTGAGGAACGTGATGAATCAGTGCAAACAAATACGTGAATAAACAAGCTTGGATGTGCTTTGCAAGTGCTTCTCTGGCTTGCTACTCTTATGAGTCATTGTTCAATGCCATGGACTTCAGAACAGTAAAAATAGCACAATGAGGAGCCTCATGTGCGTGTTTCCCATCTTTTTTTGAGCTGTGATCTCACTGCCTGCAAAGTTATTCAACTGTGGTATGCAGAGATTATTAAAAAAAAAAAGTAGTAAATACAGAATGGTCATAACCAGAACAAAGCTACAGAGGGATGTGGGACATTTTGACAGGAAGCCTGAGTTTCCTAATAACCCATCACAGTGTATTTTCTATGATAAACCTGACAGAAATGGTAAACCTCCAGTTTCTGCAGACTTTCCCACAGTGAGAAAGAAGGATGAAATCACGAAATAAAATTTCCTCCTCTCTCTTTGCTTTAATTCCCACCACTGAGCACCTTCTACTGTTTTTGTCTTTCATGTGACCACTGGAAGGTAGCCTATGTCATCTGCTGAAGGAACAGGAGGCAAAACAGGAGTAGGGGCTTATTTCACTGATTGTATACCTATTTCTGCATCCACTATGTCAGCTCTATTGTTGCACCTCCCCTTGGTGGTGAGTTTCTGGTCTCTGGTGCTCTCCTGGCTCCATCCTTGGGCTTCCTTGCAGGCAGCCTCTGAGGCAGCACTTGCTTGTGCTTTGTCTTGCTGAGCACTGTAGCATCTAATCATGCTGGGAATCAAAGTTTAATTTCAGGAGTTTGATTGAAGGTATATAAACGACACATAAAACCTCCTGGCCATTGATTGGCTTTCGTAAGTAATTGTGGGTGATTATTGCAATCTCCTGGGAGTTCTGCATTAAGTCCTAGCCCTGTTTGTATTGATTAGGTCACTAACTGGAGAGAAACCTGATCCACAGCCCCTCTCTTCCAGAGCAATGTTAAAACACTTGGGGAAGCAGTGTGTGGAGGGAGCTCACATTGCCTCTGTTCAGATAGCTACTGTAGTATCTAAATGTATTTATCTAAAAGCCTGCTTCAGACTGACTACTTGAGAAGAAAAGCAGGAGGGACAGAAAGGACTGTGCTTGGACTAGATCTGCCCCATCTATATTTGGGTTTATGATCGCTGGCCATTTTTATCCCCATTTTACAAAACCAGAAGGATCTTGGACTGGGATTTTTGAATTTTTTTAGGCCTATCTTTTTATGTTTCACCATAGTGCTTGATATCAGTTGAATTTCTGTGTGAATGTTGCCTCTAAACCTATTTACACACCTCAGTTTGAATCTGAATAACATTTCCAAAAGCACCTGAGACATGCAGACTGATGTGTGCTCACTTTGCAAATGATTGGAGCAGTTTAAAATCTTTAAACCTTGCTGCCCTGCTTAAAGTGTCTGTCCATACAACAGAGCTGGTGGGCCAGGAAGGGTGGTCCAGCAGCTTCAAAGAAGGTTCAGAAGCTTAAATTAAACCCTCCTCAGTGAACTGGATGAAGCTGTTGAACTCTTGACCTAATTGAGCTCATATGGTGACTTCTTGCCTCGCTGCAGCTGCTGGCATGGCAATGCCTTGGGTATGGACAACCTTCTGATTTCCCAACTCTTCATGAATCAGGTCAGCACCTCTGGGGTAAAAATATCCTCTCTGATACCATGGATGTATTACATCTGATCAGATGTGCTATTGGATGGTAGGGGAATTACAGAATGTGGCAGAATCCAGGCCTGTGTGCCCCTCCCTATGGCAGCTCCTCCAAAAAACACTACAGCAAATGAATGGAACCCTTTAGGAAGGGGTGCCTGTGCTGCAGAACACACACTTTCTACTTTTTCTCACTGTTTTAGGTGTTGAACTAAATTATAAATAATTGAAAACTGCATTTTTAAGTGTCAGTAGAACAAAGACTCTGTAAGCTGCTTAATTGTCAGAAATACGTAGTTGTGCTTTTTGCCTTTTTTGGAAAAACTCATGAAAAACGTTGGTTTTCTCTTAGACATTTGCACTAGTTCATGATTTAAAATCACAGAAGTAGCTTTGTGGCTTTTTGTTTTGCAGGGTTAATGTTTCTGCATTCCACTTTAGATATGAAATGTAAGCTGTCCTCTCCCCTTTGTCTGCAGCAACACCACCAAATATACACGTGAAAAAACCAGTACAGCTTGGGAGGAAATACAAATGTATTTTATTCCTGTAAGATGTGGTCCCAGATACAGCCACTGCTGGCTCTTGGTCATTTTGTGCCAGAAGAACTGAATGTTTTCATGTGGAGCTGTTGACAAAAGTCCAGTGAGTTTGTCAAAAGCAACAGTGCCAGTTTATTATTGTATTTATCTACCACTCAAGCTGAAGCCAGTGGGAGCTGCAAGTCTTTTTCTGCTGAGGTAAACGGCCTCAACAGGTTTTAGAAGCCAGGAGATGTTGTTGGGAGCCACCAGAGTGTCCCAGCATTGCAGCTTGTTGAATCACAGACATTCTCAAGCTTCATTCTATTCTATAGCCTCATCTTTTCAAGATGATTTGACATATTTGCATGTGCAAATAAGGCAGCATTCAGATAAATCGCATTTGTAGGTAAAAAAAAAAAAAAAAAGGAGGAGGAAAAAGAGAATAATTCTGAAAAAGTGTTGATTGCTGAATGTATAACACCTCAAAAGAACGCATATTTTAAATGGGAGAGCGGGATCCAAATTCCTTTATTTGTGTTACTACTCACATTTTGGGTTAGTGGCACTGCAGGCATTTTGAAGAATTACATTTAATTTTTCCCTGTTTCTGCTGTCACTTTTATTTGTGCTGATGTATAAAAATACCTGTGCCCTGGCCTGTTTTTCCCTGTTGTCCACAGGCCATTCTCCTCACTAAGCTCAGGGTGGCTGTGAGGTAACAGGGGGTCAGAAACACCACAGAGAACATGTACACTCAGTGCTGTTTATACGGAATTTTTTGAAAAAATCACTTATATATTTTAGCCTGTAAAGGACACTTTTGCAGGATCCTGCATTAAAAACTCTCTCCTTAGGAAGCCAGTTCACAGGGAGAGACTGGAGGTGCAAGGAGGAAGAAGGCTTGGTTACCTCCAGCAGTGCCAGCCTGGTTGTGACCAGCACTTCTGGTATGGTCAAAAACCTGCTGTTGTGGCTTTGTCATGGGAGTTCAATGATGAGTGGAAGCTCAAACACAAGTGGGACAAACTTCTCGGTCTCAGAGATGCTTTGTGGGAAGGTGGTGATCAGCTGCAGACCCAAAGCCTCCACCAATTCAGTGCAGCAGAGGATTCAAGCTTTGCTATTGCCCTGAATCCCCTGAGCCAATAATTGCAGTGGCAGGAGCAGCAGAGCTTTCAGATCTGCAAGACTAAACACTGGATGTGGTCAGAACCTTAAAGTGTGGTAATTTCTCATTAGACCCACGCACTGACATTTTACAGAGAGAGAAAACCTACGGAAAAACAAACGAGCAGAGTTTCACTTTCCCCCCTCTAGGCTTCAAGCTGGGATGATTAAGCAAAGGGATAGCAGGAGGCATGTGATGGTGTTGTTTGTTCTAGCCAGGTGTTGTCAGCCACAGTGCTCAGAGCCTCGGGCCATCAGCCACTGTTGTGGTGTTATTGCTGCACGTTTCTGGGGCTGTGACAGGCAGCATCCACCAGAATATTCTGAATCAGCATCTCTGCTCTTTGGGGTACCCCTTATCCCTCCTGTGATGTGCATTGTTCTGGACTGAAGGACAACACTGCTGGACAGCCCCCAGATACTCTGCTGGATTTTCACTCACATTTCTTGCTGGTGCAAAAACCTGTGAGCACTTGGTATATGAAAAGCGTGACTTATTTTTAAGGGGAGATTTTTTTTTTTTTCTGTAAGTAACAGGCCCTAGAGATTTGCTCCAGCTTTGGGCTGTCACCTGCTTGTGTCACCTTCAGAAGCCTGTTCAGAGCCACTGCACTTGGGCCAGTTGTGAGGTGCTTCCAGGGGACTGGGCCATGGGTAGTTTCAGGCAGAGTGCATTGCTCTTGTTGAGCTGGACAAGAACTTTAAACTCAAAGTCATGTGTCAAGGACAGGTAATTCAGGAGACAGCCCTCCTGACCCCCTACAAAGTGCAGGTCCTGATCTGGTGAAGGGCAGGAGCAGTTTGCTCTGCTGCAGGGGCAGTGAACCCAGGTCTAACTACACTGCAGTCATGATTTTGCCCTCTCTTTAGTAAGTAGAATTGTTAACTCACCATGATGCAAACGAAGTATCTCCAGAGACCTAAAGGTACTTCTGTCTCAGGTGATAGTTCAGTGAGCAATGGTGTTCACTACTCACTGGTACTTACTCTTTTTTGTTTCAAAACTTTGGTTATTTTTCCTTTGTTTGTTTGTTTGTTCTTCAAGTCACAAATCTAATGGCAGGATGCCCAGGCTTTAAAAACACATGGTTGTAAACACATTTCATCCAAAGGTTGTAGTCTCTCAGCAGCTCATATTTATCAAATTTTAAGAATATGGTATGTTGTTATCCTGTTTTCTTTCAGAAATATTAAGCCCCAAATCCTGATTGATAAATTATTTTGGAACTTGTATCATCTGCCTTTCTCACATACATAATCTCTCCTTTAACAGAGCATCTGATGCTGTAAAATATATTTTGTAGCTACTGATTTAAACAGCATCAACCAAACCAATAAAACTGGAGTAGCTTGTTCCGTGCTCTGAACTTCAAATGACCGATTTCTACTCTGGAATTTCCCCTTTGCACAGAGAATGGGACATAGGGGGTTTGCCCTTCTTATTTCACATTCATTCCTTCCTATGGATGGGATCTTAAGAAGAGCAAACCAGCAAGAAAATCATAACTGCCTGCAACCTCTCTGAGATCCTTCTCTATTAATATTGCTATTTGTTAAAAACAAATTAAAAAGAGTGCAAGAGAAGAGAGCTGTTTAACAAATGAAACTGTTAGAGCTCTGAGGATGATTCATCTCACCTTACTCAGGTACAATATTCATGGAACTGATCAGAATACTTTTTGTGAACAACAGCAACTGGATTTTATTTCTGTTGTTGCTTTGAATACAGGTGAAATGAATTTCACTAAAGACTTCAGTACATCTAGAAGTTAAATTCCATGCTCACTATAGCTCTTTGAATCAAATTCTACATCATGAAGGCATCAAGATCAAGGTTTTCTTAATGGCTGGTTTTATTTCTTTATTTTAAATTATGAATAAAGCAGATTTTTAGGAATTTAGTGGAAGGCTCTAGCAGATCCTAGATTGGCAAGGGACTAGGTAAATGAGCAAAGATATGCTCTAAGTTAATACGTGAAATGAGTCAACAGTTTTATCAAATGGTTCATGTCTCCAGGTGTGTGAAGTTTTGTGTGAGGATAGATTCATATGCATAAATATAAATATTTATTTTAGGTTACTTTTTCCTCTTCCTTTGTTTTTTTTTTTTACCTCCATGGTGGAGTTACATTTAGAAGATAAATATTAGAATGTTCATTCGGTGTCTTAGCATATTGTTTTGTTTTTAATGGAGTAGATGTTCTTGCTTAGAATATAAAGTAACTGCTATGTGTAAATCCTCTCAGAGTTACTTAACAAGAGGAAAAAGATAATTCCCATGGCCACCCTAGTTTTAGTGATTGGTGGTTGTTCACAGTGCCCAGCTGACATCCCAAGGGGCCTTTGGCTGTGCTTATTTGCAGGGCAGGAGCAATTCCCATGGGTGCAACTGGGGTTTCCATAGCCTGGGAGCAGCTACACTGAGGTGGGAAGGGAATCCAGAGGAACACGTGAGAGAAACAAATTGCAGACACCCTGAAGTTTGGGATGGTTGCAAGGTTTTTTGGGAGTTAGGAGAATAAAACTGCATAAACCTTTTTCCTGACTATGATTCTGGAGGATGTTTCTCCCCACACACTTCCCACTCCCTTTTCAGAATTAATTCCTATACGAAAAGGCCACATTTATGAGTAGTTGCAGTACCACTGCCAGGTAATGGTTATAATTCTTACTGGGGAGCACAGAGAGTGCTGCAGTATCACAGAGACCACAGTGTGGCAACTGTGGACTTTTCAGAAGCCTCTCCTGTCTGTGGGAGCAGGTCAGCTGCTGCTGCTGCTGCTGCACAGCTCAATTCCCACAGCAGTCAAATGTCTGCAGTAGTTGTGGAGGGGGCGAGAGAAAATGTCTCCTTTGGTTTTGAATTTCCTTGGAAGGGGAAAAGAGTTCTAGCTGTTTCTGGGTGGGTTTTTTGTTGTTGTTGTTGCTGTTGTTGTTGTTGACTGTCACAAATTTGCTGCTGCTTTATTTAATATGTTTGAGCAACAACCCTGTTTGTACTTTGCAGTCGCACCAGAGATAGCAGTGAGCAGAATTCAATGCCTTGTATTAAGGATGGCCAATGAATATTTATGATAGACCTAGGGAGCCAGTAAGAAAAATGAAATCGGCATGATGCCACTAGATCCAAATCTTTGATCTCTGTTTTAAGAGAAAATACAATAAAGCAGGGGATAATGGACTCATTATAATGGAATGGTTAGTTATGGTTACTTAGGGCAGCGTGAATAGGTGGCATTACATAAACTGCTTTAGTCCAAGATTTACGATCCAGAAATGTGTTTCAGGCACTGAGTTTCTACAGAAAACGTCAGTTTATGATATTGTTTTGGTTTAGTTGGTCCAAGCACAAAAAATTAAAGATACCTCCCTTTCAGATACCAGGATGGGGCACGTTCTTACCTTACTAGGGAAAGCAAAAGCACTAAGAACCAGCAAGGCCCTTCTACTCAACCTCTTTCTGTCCTTCTGCTCCTCATCCATCACCCTGTGAGCAGGTAGAGGGAGGGCTGGGCATTGCAGAGGCGTGGAAATGAGATTCCACTCCCTGCCCAGGCTGTCTTGCCAGCTCCCAGGTGTGAGGGGACACTTGGGGTCATCAGGAGAGAGGGGACAGCTGCTGGTTTGGCATCACCAGGAGCACGCAAGGGTGGTGGCTGGAGATGTGAGCCACATCTGGATGCACCCACCTCCACTAGGAGCAGGGAGAATCTCCTGCAGCATGCTGAGACAGCTCCCAGGAAGCCCTAATGAAGGAGCTGGTATTTGACAGGGACGGGGAGCAGAAGCGAGTGAGCTATTTTTCTTTTTAATGGTCGCAATTACTTGCTTAACACCCCTGCCACACTAAGCAAGATGCAGAGGAGGGTTGATTCCAGGCCATAGATGAAAGCTGATCCTGAGGTCTCTGTCTAGCCAGGCAGGAGGAGGAGGAAATGGAAACTCACTGTTTTCTGATTCGTTTCAAACTGATGTAATTTCTAAGGGACTTCATCACTAATGACATCTGGCAAGGGATTAGTCTGTAATGTGGCTCATCTCCCCCTTCTCCCCCTTTTCAAGAAAAAGAAAATATATGCTATATTGAACTTCGGAAAACAGCTATTAAGCAACCACAGTAACTGCTTCTGATAGGATTTTTTTTTTTTTGTCTGATGAGGATTTTACCCAGCATGTTTGGCCTTGGAGGAGTGCCTGGATGGTATTGCCAGCTGGAATTGTCAGAGCTGCTTTGTCTTCTGTCCCAGGAAAACAGAAGCCTGGCAGGCAGTCACTCTCGCTCTTATTTCATATCCCTGCTTAGTCAGAGTTGCCAGCCCCAAGCACTGAAAACCCTGAGTCAGGCCACAAACAAATCACGAGATTTGGCTTGAAAATCATGAGATTTTTTAATTACAAGTACTTTATTTGGGATTTCTCTGAGTCTCTGATAGGACTGTTCTTCCAATTTTATTGTTCAAATCCCAGAGTTCGAAGTATGCTTTGTTGCATTATGCATGTGTTCATTTACTGAAATAAAAGCCAGGTTCATTTATGGTTACCTGCCCTCTGGAGTTCATGGGGAAAAGACCAGAATACCTAAATGATGTGTGATAACCAGGCTGCTCAGTGAGGGGCCTGCTCTGGAGCTGGTGATTGCCCTGAGGATCACGAGCTTCCTTTTCTCAGTGTCACTTTGACCCAGAGGTTTTTGCAGAGAGCCTGGAAATGTTCCTTGCAATGAACACTTTGTGCAGGTTGTGCGCCGTTTTCCTCGCAGCAGCTGGTCCTGGGTAGCACAGGAGGCCTCAATAAACCCTTTGCTCCCTGCTCAGAGTTCACACGTGGGGATCCTTTCTGCTGCCAGTGGTGCCAAGGACAGGCACTGCACAGGGCACTGTGCTCAGCAGGCTGGGACTGGTGTCAGTAATTCCAGGTACAGAGCTGTCACTGGGGCTTGGGGACAGGGCCTTGGCACTCTGAAAATTCCTTCTGGCAGACTTGTCCAAACCATTTTGTCCCCAGTTACTGAGTGGTTACATTAGCAAAGTCTCCTTATATTCCTTTTTCCTGCAAGCTTTTTACCCTCCCCCCCCCCCTTTTTTTTTTTTACTTCTTTTCTCCTCTTTCTTGCAAAAAACTTGATTTTTGGACTCCTTAGCTATCTACAGTAGCATTTGTGTCCCATTAGCCCTCCCTCCAGTAGGGCTGGATGCCAGTCTGCCTGTCTCTGCTGCAAAAGAAATTTAGATAACCTTGACTCTCAGGTCTTTAAGACTCCTTAATGCTTCCAGGGGAACAACAAGCTTCCCTTGAACCAGGTGTTTTCTCAGCTGTGACCAGTTAGAGGTTCCCAGCTCTAAGGTTCCTCCCAGGCCACTCTACTGGGTGCAGTTTAGCATTTTAAGAAACCAAACTCTTCTAAATATACAAATATTTGACTGCGGCTCTCTAAAAATGAAAATCTTTGCATTTAAACAAATGCTGGAAGCCCTGCACATCGTTGGGAAGTTCTTCTGAAGTTTTTTCAAGGCGGCTAAAAATGTTCCTGGAGAATAGACTCTGCAGCCTGAGTATTCTTAATTTTGTAGGAGACACACATTAACTAGGTTGCTTTTGTGAGGATGTAACAGTGGTAATTCACTGCTAGCAATAAAGTGTGTGCTGGTCAGTAAATTCACCCTGGATGGCACAGAGGATTGTTCTGGTTATATGTCACAGTCTTTATTAAATTTGTCCTGGTTGTTGCTGGCACTTTGTGTAATCATGATAATTCTCAATAAAACCAACCATAAGGACTTAGAAGGGACCGTTTGAAAAATGGAAGTCGAACCATTTCTTTTTTTCCTTCATATTTAAGTATTCTTACAGCAAGTAACATCCTGCCTGGGAAAACCTCAGATTTTATTGTTCGAGTTTGGATTTTTGTTCTCTGTGTGGGATTGTTTTCATGAAGGAAACAACCAAACAACCCAAAACATCAGTCAGAGCAGCAAGTTCAGGAGATTGCTTGGGGTTAGGGTGTGCTCAGGCAGAAATGAGTAATTTATATTGCAGAAACCTGGGCAAAGTGGTACCTATTTGTGCCTGTGCAGGGCACCAGGTGACAGCAGTGCTGGCTGTGTGTGGGCACGGGGCTGGGAGGTGGCAGCTGAACTGGCTCCTTCTGGAGTCCCACCTGATGCTCAGCGAGGCTCCTGAGAAGGGTTTGCTGTCCCCAGTGTGGTCTGCAGGGAGTCACTTGACTTAGATGAAGCTGTTTATATAAAGAGATTATTTCCATACCTGTGATACTGAAAGAGCTTGTTTTAACTCAGTAGCAAACTCTAGCACTCTAAACCCTGGTCTTTTACTTCCTTTTTTTTAAAAAAAAAAAAAAAAAAAAAGTAAAAAGCCCCAGGAAGTCAACTATTTGATATATACTTAATTCATCATGTATTTAACCTTATTTTTAAACTATAAACAATTTGAAACTAAAGAAACAATTCCTTTGTCTCTTTAAACTATCTGTTTCTTTCCTATTTTTGCACATACTTTTTCCTTTTTCTCTATGTTTTTTTCCCTGATTTTTAGCTGAAGAAAGACTTTATTTGGGAGCAGGAAACGAAATGTTGCTGGAATAATGTTTTCTTTTGATCTACCCCACAGTTTATGGCTTCTGTGTCTTAAGTTCAGTACTTTGATCACTATCTGTCTGTTTTGCTGCTGAAGCCCTGTGCAGTGTGATTTTACTATTTAGCCAGCTGGGGCTCTGCCCCCTGCAAGAACCGTGAGGCAGTTAAATCAGAGTAAATTAAAAGCGTTTTTTTAAGCCTCTTCTGCATGATTCTCAACTCTTTAATTTCGCAGATGAGAAGTGGCTGCTTCCTTGCCCCTACCAATGCTGTGCCCATCCAGCTCCATCTTCCAGCAGGGGCCTCCAGAGCCACAGGAGGTGGCAAAGCAGCACCAGGCAGCTGCAGCCCTGCACAAAGGGGCTCTTTCACACACGTTCCTGCTAGGAAAGCACATGTGCAGCTAAAACAAGTTCCACTGCCCATCTGACTTGAGCAACAGCCACCCTGGGGAAGCTGTCTCATTTTTTTTTTTTTTTCCTGAGATTGGTCAACAGATATATTGCCCTAATGCTTGTTTCTGACTTGGTGAGCGCTATGTTTAGGCCCAGAACTTTGGTAATTCTAGATTTTTTTTTTTTTGTGGTCAGGAGGGTTGCTGAAGGACAAGGGAAGGGAACTGACATCCCCTCTGACAGGGTACTCGAGCACAGCGTTGCCTCTTGCCCTGAGCTTGCTGCCCAGTGAGGTACCACCACCGTGGGCACGTGGCAGTGCAGCACAGGGTGCTTTTAAGTATCACAAGCTCACTGTTGTTTCGGGCTCCTCTCCAGAGGACTGAGTGACTCACCTTGAGAGAAGGTCTCTCTGAAAGTGGAAGCAGGACTTTGCATATGACAGTGCAGAACCTTGCAGGTTGGCAGGGCGCCCGTTTTCTCCTCCCTAAATCAAGGAGTGTGCTCCTGGGCTTTGTGAATGAAAGATTTGTTGGGGGGGAAAATGGCACGAAGTCTTTAAAAACCCCCTAATTTATTAAGCTTGGCTTACTGTATAAATTCTTGTTCCGAAGTTGGCTTCTATTGGAAAAAACCATGCTTTTAGAAATTTGCTGAAATGTTGGCATACATGAAAAGAGTCGCTTCTTGAGTTGTACGGACTCCAGAGACTCTTCCTGCTGTGTTGGCCAACTCGATTTGCAATGCCTGTTCTCCTGAAGGAGGATTTCTGGGTCAAGGTAGCTCCAAAAATCTGCACCCCAAGGGGATGATCCAACAAAACACAGAGCAGCGGAGCTTGTACGGAGCACCCTCCCCTACAAACGTGTGTGTGGCACACAGGCACTGCTGCCCAGCGTGCCTGGGGTGGCTACCAGCTTCCAAGGCAGCGAGATGGATGTTGGTAGGACACCTGGGGCGTGTGTTAACCCCACACTCCTCCCAGCTGTGATCCATGGCTGTCATACCTTTGGAGATGTTTGTATCTGTCATCCCTGGGGGGATGCAGACCTGCAGATGGTGACACTGGGAGGGACCCCCTTGCCTGGAGGGCGTCTGGCCCTCGTCTTTGACAAGGGGAGGAGCATGTTTTATCCCCAACAGCCAATATATATCCATTATCAAATACCACCTGCCTTATTTGCACAAAATCCCTCCAGATAACACTGGAGGCATTTCAAAACCCACCTGGACGCGTTCCTTTGTCACCAAGGCAGGGGGGTTGGACTGGACGAGCTCCAGAGGTCCCTTCCAACCCTAACAATCCTGTGATTGTGTGAGTGACAAGGTGATGAGCATGCATTGGACACGAGAGGCTGGTCCCCAGCCCTCCCCACACGTGCCAGGAGGGTGATGTGGGAGCGAGCCGGGCACGGCTGGGAGCAGGACGGGCAGAGCGATGGCAGAGCGATGGCAGAGCGATGGCCCAGCGATGCCCCAGCGGTGCCCCAGCGGTGCCCCGGCGCCGCTCCCGCAGGGCAGCGCGCTGTGCCGGGAGGATGCGGGCGAGAGCAAAGCGCCCACTTCCACCTTTAAAATTGGCCCCCGTGCTGTAATCGCCTTTGCCCGGGCAGCGATTTAATGAGCTGTTTGTGCATGTGACCGCGGCGCATGTGAGCGGGGCCGCCGGGGGAGGCGCGGGCGCTGTTATGTAATGGGCGCAGTGTCTGGCTCCGTGCGGCGGCCCCGAGCCCGCGGGGAGCAGGAGCTGAGAAATGGCTCCCGAGGTTCCTGCGGGGCTGGATTTGCATGGAGCACGCATCCCCTGCGCCGCCCCAGGGAGCCGGGAATTGCGCCTTATGCAACGCGGCGGGAGCGGCACCGGGGGACGAACGGAGCCCCCGCTCCTTCCTTCCCCGCTGCCCCCTCTCCTTCCTTCCCCGCTGCCCCCGCCTCGCCGCAAGAGCACGGAGCAGCGTTTTGTTTGCTAACCTGGCCCTCTCCCGCTTTGCAGGGGAGTTCTGCAGGCAGCAGAGGTGCCTCCCCGCCTTTGGGGATGCGGGATTTGGCAGAGGATGCTGGAGTGCAGGTGGCCTGTGAGGAGTTTCTATAAATTATTTTGTGTGTGATTCCCCGGTGGCATTGTACAGGGGTGCCTGTGTGAAGCTGCAGATGTTCTTGCCATCAACTTCTCACCTTTTATCCAGTTCTCTGCAAAAAAAAAAAGAAGGTCCTTTGACTGTGGGGAGGAAGAAAACCCCACCAAATGTGGGGCGTTTGGGGCAGCTTTAAATTTCAGCGACAATTTTTATTGATAACCAGCTGAGGAGCAAATTGACATAACAGAGCTGAAAGACAGAGAAGTGCTTCCCCCATCCCCACCCTGCAGCATTCACCATTTCTCCAAAGTACCATTTGAAATCTCATCCTTCCTTCTCTGATGGAAGCTAATGTTCATTGTCTTGCCCTTGAAAAGAATAATAGTGCTGCCCAGGAGCTGTGAAGAAACCAAACCCTCCGAAATTTTGAGCTGTATTAAATCTCCCCTACTTTCTAAGGGCCAGAATATACGGTTTACAGGCAGTCTGATTGCATGGCAGTCAAAACATTTCCCTCTTAAACATTTCCCCTGCCACCACTACAGTAAGAAAATAGCCGTTTATAAAGCTGTGCTTGCAACAAACTCCAATGCTGTTTGATAAGATTAGGTGTATTGGTTGTGCATCTGGGGAATATTCAACAAATAATATCACTTTGTATGATACACATTCTATTATCCTGTATTTATTGTATTTCCAAGAGGAAGTTATTGTTGGAGGTTTTTTTTATTAATAAGCATCACAGAATGGTTTTTTCTTTTGGTGGTTAAGAGGTTTTTGTCTTCCCTTCTGTTGCTCTTCCTCTATTCTTTCACTTCACCTCTCTATACACAGCAGACCCATGTTTAAATGTACATTGTTTTGTATAGTTACATAACCCTGTCTTGCGAAGAGCTGAAAAATGATCCCTGGCTTTATCTTCTGACTATTTTTTAAAAGTAACAGGTTTTATGTATAATCTAGCACAGTCAAAAGACAGAGGGAGGCATGCTGCTGCTACATAAGGATCATTTTCCACAAATCAGAACAAAAATAATAGAAATTATATCCCAACAAATATCATATGCTATGCTTTTGCTAGCCAGTGAGTCTTAAAACCAGAGAGTATAAATGTGTTTGCTAACGAGTGGATATTGAGTTGATTTAATGAGTTGGTGATGCAGTTGGTGACTGCTCATTATCATCAGAGAATTTAACTTGCTGCAGCAACTCAGAAAATAAATGAGTACAGCTCAGACTGGACTGTGCTGTGAGCGAAATGAGAACTTTTCCTCACTGCAGCTTGAGCTGTCTTTGGTTTTTCCTGCTTCGTATCAGCCATGCTGAGCTGTATTTCAGGTCCTTTAACCATCCCGTGCTGATCCTTCCAAGGATGGGTACAGAAGTGGTGCCAGACTCTGCCTCTCATGAGCAGAGGGAGTGCCCAGACAGGTAAACAGATTCAGAGGTCTTGACAGCTGGAGATTTAACAACAGGCCTCCTCTCAGTAAAGGGCCATTCTTCTCCCAAGCTGTGGGGAGGGAATATTAGGGCTCTGGATATCATCTAACAGGCATTAGAGAAGATAAAGGAGCTCCAAAGGTGTGGAAAGCTCTGACTACAGCCTGAGCAGGTCATTTTTGCTTATGAGCAAAAGCATGCCAGGAGTCCTGCTTGACTCTGCCAGTGCTAAAAGTGTTTGACTGGTCAAAGGGAAACACCTTCCTTAGGTACCACTTACAGAAAGAAAACAGCAAAACTCTTCCCATTCTGTAGCCTATATTTTGTAGGGCTTCATTCCTTAAATACCAATGTGCCCTCAGAGCTGTGGGTTACTAGATACTGCAGAAGCTCAGCACATAGAGAATGACATTTGTTTTATTTTGGAGTTGTTAGAAAATCTGTATCCCTGTAGGGTGTAAATACAGTAGAAGAGGGTTTGTGTGTTTGCGCTTCTAGACAAAAGTTCTTTATCCTTAAAATCTACAGTTACAGAGAAAACTGATTATTTTTTTCCCTCCTTGGTGCAGAGTTTTAGAATCTGGTTCTGATTGCTCGGGCTTTGCTGCTATCGCCTGATTTTTACACAGTGCTGGAACTCAGAGATGTATGCAGTGAAACTTTAAAACTGTGTTGAGTTTTGGAAATGTTCACCTGTTAAAAAAAAAAAAAAAAAGAAAGCCAGCCTACAGAGAGTTTTAAAAATAGCCCAAGTCCTCCTGGAATTCAATTACAGATGCCTGCCAGCTGCTTCCCCTGCCCGGGACACGCATTTCTAGTTTCTCTGTTCCTCTGGATGTTCCTTGCGGGGGAACAGCCCGTGTGACATGAGTGATGAACAGAGAGATTGGAGAGAGAGAGGTGCTGGGGTATGGCCCCCTGCCATCCCTCCATCCCACCTGCTGCTTGGGCTGTCCTTTCATAGTCACGATTTGAGCTGTGCGATTGTTGTACAATGTGGATGCCGGCTGTGCGGCCACTGCTGGGACTGGCACTTTATTCTCATGCTATGTGCAATGACTTTTTCAAAAGCTTTTTATTTAGCCCCTGTAGCACTGCGTCTTACAAAAAAAAAAACATTATAAGAATCCCATCTTCTTGGATCTGTATTCTGGCTGAGTTCACAGGCACACATTATGTCCCCCATTTGCTAAAACTCTGAAGTACAGACCCTGAGCTAAACTGCAGGCTTCATTTCCCCTGGAAATATATGCAGATTGTAATATATTTGCCCATAAGTGCCCATGCTGGATTCTCCCATAATATGGACCTTGCCCTTAAGGAATTGTTTTCAAATTTGTGGTGTAGGATCAAAAAAACAACAACAAAAAAAAGGCAGAACACCAAAACTGTGCTTACTTATTAAATTACATGGACTGTCTTTTGTTGTGTATCATCTTTTTTTTTTTGGTCTGGTTGCAGATGATTCAGCTGTCCAGTTGCAGGAGAACATTTTCCAGCAGCATAGTTTGGATGTAATCCTCTTTCTGGTATTGTCCTGTTTTCCCCCCATAGGCTTTCTGTGTGTGCCCATCTGTGTGTGGCAGTGACAGGAGCTTTCCACCCAGTCTGGCTGTCTGCAGGATCTCACTGGTTCTGTGCTGCCTTGCTCTCTTGGGTATCGTTTGACTCTTTTGATTGGGAAGAATATGGTTTGAGGGTTTGTAGCAGAAATTCATTTACTAATTCATAGGGGAGGGAAGTGGGGGAGGAGAGGGAAGGGAAATAATTCTTTGGTACAGAACAACAATCCTCCAAGGACATAGTTACAGTATTTCTTGTTAAAGTACAACGTGTTTGTTTTCAAATCGTGTAGAAAATGCAGTGATTCTGTGGCTTAGGCTGTTGCCTGCTTAGCACACAGCTATGCTGCAGATACAGCTGTTCTGAGCTGAGCACTCCCTGCTTGATGTCTGGTCCCACTGATTCCAGGAGACAATTCTTATTCACAGGCCTTCACATAATATGACATGGCTGTCTGAGAGCTGGAGACACGAACGCCTTGTTTGATTTGAGATTTCTCAGTGATTTTTAATTTTGGTGCAGAGATCCCAGCAGAACTGATTTTAATTAAGAACCTGATCCGTAGCTCTTAGATTTAATGATGGGATGTGCCTGCTTACAGTGTGCAGTGCTGCTCTGCCTTAGGGATCTTTAGGCTAGCTCCAAATTAACCCATTTCACGAATTAGTTTCACAAGCAGAATTTTGCAGCTTCCCTTTCTGGTGCTGTCAGATTTTGCATTTTCTCAGGTTCCTCTCCACAGTGATGCATGGATGCACCCACAGCCTCTCATGAACTGAGGTCAGATTTGGTGTTAAAATCAAGCAGTTCTTTGCTATTTGATATGTAGATTTTTCTTTCATCCTAAGATTTTAAGTTAAGCTAAAGGTCAATGCTCCCAAATTTTATTTTTAAAGGAGGCTGATACCTGTGTGATAAAAGTGATGAAGCTGATGTCTGAGAAGCAGAAGTGCACACAGCAAGTGACTGGAGCTGACAGATTTCAAAGGGCTGTAGCTGGTTGTGTAAGCCACTAGCTTGGATGGTTTGATGTAATGCTGTTTCCAGACACTGTGGGGATTGCATGTGCCAGTGCTGGGTGTTGCCAGACAGAAACCACAGCAATTCACCCTCGACATAATTACCACCTACAGCAAGGCTAGCAGCTTTTAAATGAGGAGGAGTGGGATTCTTTATGTAGGAAAACACCGAGGAGTTTATGTCTTTCTGTAAATCCACCTAATCTCTTCATTAGGAGGGCAGGGAATAGTGACAAACCTCAGCCAACACTGTGCATAATGAAGTGTTTTTTAAATACTCCCTTTGATGTTAAACTGTAGCACAGGCAGAATCCAGAAAAATCAGGTGGCTTTTCTTGCAGTTCATACAGCAGTAGCAGTGGTTTTGGATATGCAGCATAGCTCTGTGACATGGGAGGCTTTAATGTGCATTTTGAGTACTTGGTTTCCCTTTCTCTGGATACTAAAATTAATAATATTGAAAGCATAGCTCTAGCCACCTACAGGCATTTTCTGGATGGTTGGTTGCTTAAAATATGTAGCAACATTGTTAGAGGGGAAAATGCCGAGTTAAAAATTTGTATTTAATTCTTTACTTCCTTTTCTTACCTACTTTACTAATTCCTTTCATTAACAGATTAAGAAACAAGTTGTCTAACAACTATAGAGGTTGTTTGTGTGTGGATGTGGGGGGATTGTATCCTACATGGAGTGCAGACATGCAAAAACAGATGCTTGGGATTTGATTGTTTTGCTGTGCTGGTAGGAGTGACAGATCAGGGGAACCTGAGGTGGCTTCCTTTGCACCTGATCCAAATCCCATTAAAGCCAGTAAAAGATTTCTAATGTTATTAGAGCCATGATGGGATCACTCCAGCCACACTTTCCTTGTTCCCTTGCTGCTAGCATTGCCTGCTCCCTGTTCCCAGTGGGATCAGTCATAACAAGCAGGAAGTTTTGCCCCCTTGCCCACCAGGAAACTGGTGATTACTGGTTTAAAGCTTTCCCAATGATTGCACCTGCTCCTGACCATTACAGAACTTGCATAGCTGTACTAGAGATGCTGATGGGGAGGGGACCTGAGCACCCACAGTGCTCTGAGATGAGCCAAGTGGGCCCTTGGTGCTGTGTTATTTAAAATCTGCTGACTTGGTTTGCAAATAGAATCAATTACTTGGCCATTTATGTGATCTCTATTATTTCTTCTTGTAACTATGGGCACAAAGAAAGCCTGATATTGAAAAAGTGGTCTCTTGTGACACAGGTCTAGGGTTTCAGTCATTTGGATGAGCCCCTTTTGATTTGTGCCACGAAGGCTGAAAGATGGTTCTGTGCTGGCAAAAACTCAGGGTGCCTTCAGTGCAAAATTCATTACAGTGTAGGAGAATGCACCCACTGCCAAAAATATTTGACAGAGCATGAAAGGAGTCCACTTTGCTCTGTTAGGTATGTCTGCAAAAAGCTGGAGGGGTACCTGCTGTTTGCTCATGAATCATTGCAGGGATGCACATCTGTGCTCAGCTGAGTCTCACGAGCTGAATGCCCCCCTCTGCATCCCATCTCAGCTCCAACTTCTTGATTGCTCCTTAGCCTGTAACTTGCAGCTCTCCCAGCATGTTGTTCGGCTGTCCTGCCTCATGGAAAGGGTTTGGCCATCACAGCTTTGCAATAAATACATCTATGATCTTGTCGAAGCATCTTAATTAATGTTGTAAGAGCCAGCTATGAGCGCTGCTTTTGATTCCTGGCTGTGGAATATTTGAAATGATCATAAATCTCCTTGAGATGGATTTTTCATCCCCTGAAACATAGCCCCAGCCTCACCTGCACCTGAACTCCTTTTGTGTGTAATTTAATACCAGAAGCAGGAGAAAGCATCTCGAGTGATTTCCTGGGAACCTTTGCTCGAGGTGAAGGAGGAGACAGATGCATTCACTGCCTGAAAAATGGTTAGCTGTTGGATCAATAGATCAGGTAGTTTGGTGTGAGGGAGTGGATCTCTTTTGCCACTATTAGAATGGTATGAAGCAGATTTTCTTTTCTCATTGAGACTGTCTGTCTGACAGGTGCAGTGGTAGTTAGGCCAAGAGGTGAACTTGCAGTTGTAAAGCTACAAAATCTCTGGCCTCTCTCGAGGCTGAGGGCATTCAGTAGATACACAGCTCACTGCCCAGCAGGCACAGTCAGCATCTCCCCACAAAGACCCAGCGTTCTTGGAAGGATGTGAGAATACATTATAGTATCTCATGTGAAAGCTCTGTCCTTCAATGCAATGAGTGTGGGTGATACCATAAACCCTGTGGTAGTATTCACAGAATAACTTGCGCTGTCAAAGGGAAAATTTAAAATAATTGCAGTTTTTTTGACTCTGACTGCATCTCCCTCTGCCTGTGCTGTGTTGGCTCAAGTCTGGAGTCCTAATTTAGGTAAAACTTTAGGCAGGAGGACAATATTCTGAGGCAAGCTGCCTACTTGCAGGTCCCATTCTCATCAGTGCGAGCCAAGCACCTCAGCATCTTTCAGAAGCAGACTTTAAATTAAGGCCTGCAAGATCTGGCCGTGTCTCCTCAATCCTACTTTTGTCTTTTGCTTTAGGATAGAAGATTTATATTTCTATGTCACAAAGCAGCTCACAGTGGTTATCTCAGAGCTCATTGTTATTTTGCAGTGTTTTTATGAGGCCGGTAGCCTAATGCTGCAAAGTTGTTTGTAATGTTAAGCTTCTACACCTAAAGCAGTGAGGTATCCATGGTAACTGTCTTGCCTGTACACAGTCCCTCAGCAGCCTTTTCACACAGGTCAGAGCACGCACATTCCCAGAAACTGACTCAATTTAGTCTGCCTTAAACATCAGGTAATTTTAAAAAGACACTGCATCTGATTTTTTTTTTTCCCTTTGGTAATAGAATTTTGTTTTAATTAGCCATTCAAGCATTCTGCTAGTGAAAACAAAATAAAACACCTTTGCCACTGTAAATATGTCTGTTGTTCAGACCTATTCAAATTAAACCTAAGTCTTGTGCTAAAAATATTAAGGGCTTTGCAGCAAGCAAATTCCAAATTAAAGTTTCTGCTTAACACTGCAGAAACATCCTGCTGTGAAGTTTACAATGGCATTTTTTTCATCTAGGTCCTCTGTCAGTACTTGGTATACTCAGTTTCCTTTGACTTCTCTTGTAGTTGAGTCCAAGATTAGACTCCGAAAATTATCCTCCTTCCTTCCCTGTTTCCTTGTCGATTTGCAGAATACATGTTCATTAAGATGAGTTTCTGTTATCTGTAATGATTTTTTGCAGTTGTCTGAGGTACTTATCTGCATATACCAAAGCCTGAGGAAAATTCTCTGCAGAACCAGATGCTGTGCTTGGAACTTTTTCATCTGCTGGCTTGTTTCCATCTTAAACTCTTCCCATCTTATTTTTTTGGACATCATTTTGCTTCATCTTGGTTTGTTCTGTCAATTCCAATGCTTTTGCTATAGTGAATCATCAGGTGTGTCTCTGCTGAGAGTTTGACTTAGTGACTCAAGTGTGGAGGAGAAGGAAAAGGCTCCACTTTAAGGCTCAACTTTTAACCAGATGCTTCTTTCCCAAATGCTCACTTGCCCTTTCCCAGTCTCCTCCAGAGCTGCTTTGTTAAACAAGAGGCATGATTACCAGAGTTACTGAGGGGCAAAAGCTACAAATCAAGTGTCACATGGATTATAATGTGTCCTTAGTACAGCCAGGGGACAGGGAGGGAAAAGGCAAATTCAGAGGGGACAAGGAGGAAGAAAAAAGATGGAGGACAGCAAAGCAGGAGAGACAAAATCCAGATCCTGTCCTGGTCTCCTGCATCATCCCTTCTTCACTATATAAATCTGTCAAGCTTTTGGCTGAGTCTCAGCAACTCATGGTGCCACAGTTAGAATACTAATACTTGCTTCTACAGACAGGGAATTTTAGGCCAGAAAGGGACATTAAGTACGTAGGTGGAGGCATCTGGGTGGCACTCAAGTCCTTTGCAGTCAAAAAGCCATTTCACTGTCAAGTGGACCCACAGGGAGACAGAAAGGCACTAATATGTATAGGAAACCAATTTATGTAACAAAGCCTTTGCAAAGTGGTAATTAATTAAAGGAACTAAATAATGGTGATGTTCTGGTCAGTGTTACTTAGGACTAAATGAGGGATCTGGTGTTCATAGGCTGTCATCAGAACTGAGAAGTCTTATGCTGTGGCTGTCTCTGCCATGCAGAGACATTCTTTAATGTCTTAGAGGATGAGGTACTTTGGACTTTGTTACTACAAAATAGAAGAGTCTTCTGTGGGAGTGAGAAGGAGAATTTGGAGTCACCTGGCTGAGTGTGTGTTCCCAGGTCCACACCTGCAGAAAGTCCCACTGGGGAAGGGAGCCTTGAGCTTCTCTTTGAGAAGCTGCCTTTTGTTCAAAAGCTCAAGTGTTTCTACCTGCCATTGGTTTTTTTTTATAAACCAGTAGTATTTTGCTAAGGATATTTATCAGATAGATGAAATGCAGACCTTTTCACGTTAGGATTTTAGTAATATGTTTTCTTGTTATGACAGTTCAGTGTTTAGCCTGTTATAGTCAGGGCTCCAGCTGATATTTTGGGTCACCATAGTGCTCTGTGTGTCTCCTCATCAGAGATTTCATAAAAACTATTTTTCTCTTGAATCTACATTGGGTTGCACTGTTTTTTGGATCCAATACAAATAGACTTGCTACACTTAATGTTCTCTTTTAAACACATGTGGATTGCTAAAGAGGGTCAGACCAGAGGATTAAGAGTGTTTCTTGCTGTGTGGCCATCACCAGATGCTTCAGAAGGTCTAAGAACCCCCACTGCAAACAGACTTCAAGTTTTCTATTCTTCCTGAAGTCTTGGGATAATCCTTAACAGTAAGATCATAAATCTGTGGGCCCTAAAGCAAGAGATTTTGTCTTCTTTCCCATAGTTGTTTTTTTAACATTTGCTATTGTAATTGGTTTTACTTGTTGTCTATAGAAATGCCCAAATCCTCTTCTGAGTCTTGCTGAATTCTTGGCCTTGGTGACTTCCCATGGCCATCTAATTATGTGTGGGCTAACAATTACTTCTTTATCACTTTTTCATTGACCCTCTTTACATTCCATTGGGGGCCACTTTTTGGGTGGGAGAAGAAACAGGAATTCCCAACCTCCCCATCTCCACCCCAGTAAAGCTTTGCTGCACTTTTGTCATCTCTTTTCCAAGGTGAGCAATCTCAATCTGTAATAGCAGAGTTTTTCCATACCTTTGTGTGCTCCCAGCACTTCTCTGAGCCTTCTAGGAAATGGCAATCTGTAGAAAACACAGAACTTAGATGAAACTGTGTCACTGATCTAAATTGGAGCACTAATTTTGCCTATACCATTTCCCACCCTACTCCATGTTTTCACAAGGTTTTTTTCTGCATTCAGAACAGAGAATTTTGCCAGTAATCAGAATAGCCTGAGCAGTCAGTTCTGTAGCCCCTAAAACTGTTGGTGGGTTTTGTTTTGTGTTCATTAAAAGCACTGACTTGGTGCCACTCCTGTGCATTTTAATTCCCAGTTACTGGAACTCTAAAGCTCATCTTGGTTTTCATAGTGCTGTTGAGCCCTGACGTTGGGATGTTGCATGGCATTTATCAGAGAGATGTCAGGAGTGAGGATTTCAGTACCCTTGAAACAGAGGAGAAAAAAAATTGCTGTTACAGGACTTCCAGAGCAGGTTTCCTGCAGGCTCCCAGTCAATCTGTGCTGTACTTAACACCTCTAAAGAAGTATAGGACATTGTATTTCCATAGCTACATGCTGTGCCTGTGGGAACATTCCAGTGGTAATATATTTCTCCTTGGAAGCAATAGGCATTTAAGCATTATAATGGCAACAGCTTCATAATAAATATATGCTAAAATCTGGTATGATGAAATAGCTAATGCACATGTGCTGCAGTCTTATCTGGGACATAAATAACTCGGCAATTTTCACAAATATTAAATACAAAGGGGCAATTTTGTATTATGGGTGAACAGCTTGCATATTAAATTTTATATAAACATGAATCTGTCTTTTAGTAGTGGGAATTTGAAAAGCTGAGACAGGCTCATGAAAATGTGACTTCATCTCCCCCTTGTCTGTACCTTTGAACAGCTGATTTAATTTCAAGCAAATTTTGGTCATTTTTTCAATCAGTTGTAGAGTGGCTTCAATGTTATTTTTTTCCTGTTCAACGTAGAAGATAACTTTTTCCTGATCTTGGGAAATTTAGCACTTAGAAATTGTTGTTGCTCCTGAAATAAGATGACAGCCAAGAAGCTATTGAGCTCTGGTGTGACAGCCAATATACCTCTGGAAGTTATTAAAAACAAAATGTTACTCTCTTAACAACGTTTCAGTTTCACGCAGCAACTTTGGCTAAAAGAAATAGTTTATGAACCTTCTCCTCCAGTGTTGCACAAAGTCAGAATTATTTCCATGGCAGTCTTCAAAGGATGTTATTGGGTTTATTTGTTTGAACTGATGAAATTGTAGACTCCAAGAGTGAAAAGCTAATTCTGGGCTCTAATTTAAAAGGGATGATTGAGAACTGCTTTGGAAACAGAGAGGTTTTTCCTAGTGAAAGTTGCCTTCAAAAATCAGAATGTCTGTCATTTGGAAGAGAAGCACTGTCATAAAAAGTTCAGCTATGCCAGGAAAGACCAGCTCCAACACCGAGTCACTGCAGGTTTGTGAATCAATGGGTAAAATCGAGGATAATCCCTGAAGGAGCCTGGAGAGGTGCTTATCCTGCTCACTAATTAATGACATTAATGGGAGCTGAGGTAGCCTGACCTAGCCCAGGCTCTGACCCAGGACTTGATTCCTCATTACTGGAGAATAAACCTACCAAAGGCCTTTTTTCCAGCCTCCTGAGGAACTCAGCACTGGGGAGGGAAATCACAGAGCCCAGCTCTTCTCTGTGGCAGCACAGCCTTTGCCAGGGCAGGAACAAGAGCTTAGATCTCGAATGATGTTGTTTTAATCACAAGATGATCCATTTCTCATATTTGATCAAGAGGTCCTTTCCTTCTAGTGTGGCCTTACCTCCTAATCCTATATTGCCATTAATTCTTAGTGGCTTGGGAGTGGATTTGCTGTTTGAGGAAGAGGAGATGTGGCTCCTTGTGGTGACAGCCAAGTGTCAGCAACTGAGAGTCAGCAGCAAGGATCTGACAAAAATCACCAAATCTACCAGAGGAGCTTGCTTAATATTTATTTGATATTTGCCACCTCTGGCAATCAAAGTCATGAGTCAGGCTCCTAAAAATGATGAAACTACTTTGGTTTGGTTTCTTAACAATCAAAACCCCATCCACATATTTTAGGGGTTTCTTTTCTTTTTTTTTCTGGCCCTCTGGCTCTGGCCACACAGATTTCACATTTCCAAGTACTATTCCCAGGACCAGGAGCAGTAGAAATTAGCGTGGTGGTGGAGTGGTTGCTTTTGTTCTGGACTTTTTTTTTAATGTAAACTAGAATTCTCATACAAGCACAAAACTTTAGGGGTTGAAATTCAGGTGCCAGCTACCATGAAAAGGATTATACAGTTGGGAAAGTTGACATGAATAGAAAATTCCCAATCAAGTTTACTGGAAATTTATTCAAGCTGCTACTACTACTTCTTCTTCTTTTTTTTTTTTTTAACTGGGGAACATGAATTATAAATATTTTCAAATTATCCCTGTCAAAATGGATAGCTAATAAAGCGCTAGACTTGTAGTGTTGTCTAACTTTGCTCTACTTTTCTGTTCATCTGAAATGCCACCTAATTTCGTAGAAGTAGTGAAATCAGTGCAGAAGCTGGCTTTGTTCCAGGTGGAAATTGTTCTCTGCTTAGAAAAGGAGGATGCTGTGCAGCACAGAGTGAAGGGACAATCTGCCCATCACTGCAGTCACCACTTAGGACATCTCCTGCTGTATCCTGACCCCACCCAGATTATTATTTTTTGGAGCTGATTTGTGCTGCTTTTCCAGCAAAGTGGATGCTAAGACAATGTTTCCACACACCGCTGATAACACTTTAAATATTGCTGCTGCCCTGAACTGCTGCAAGGTTGGTTCCCTTCCATTGTTCCTGGTTTGCTGCGTGGATGGAAGCTGCTGGAAAATGTTTTGACCAGCTGTTTTCCTCTGCAGTGGCCACAAGTGGATTTGGAGGCTGACACACACACATATATACACACCTGGGTTTTTTCCCCTTAATGCCTGAAATCCAAGAAATCAGCAACAATTTGGTATCTGTTTCCATCTAAGAATGCAAGAGGTGTTTCTCAGAAGTGTCAGGTGTGTTGATCATTTTGTCAGGCTGGCTCTCAGGGCACTCTGGATACAGGGTTGCTGATCATTGTCCAAAGCACATCTTTAAATCATGGAGAGACAGAATCTGGCAGTTCTGTGTGTTGAATATAGTGGTGTTCAGGCAGAGGTGAGTGGTGCTGGAGGAAAAAATGTTTGGTTTTGACGTGGTCTTGGGATTGTTTTGAGATAATTCGTATGCCCCTTGATTATTTTGCAAGAATGCTGAGAATTAGTTTCTTTTAATATCACTTTAAAAAAAATAATATAGACGTATAGACCACTTCTAACGGAATAATTCATATTAGCTGTGAACATTTCTATTTGTTGGAGAAAGTGACACAGTTTAATGACATGTACACAGTAAAACTACAAACCATTGAGAACCAATGAGAAGTACTCATTTAGTATTGGGTTAGTATTACCCACAACTCATGTCAAATTCAAAGAAAAATTTCCAGAAGCCTGTAACCTGGATTGCAAAATAATTCTGATAAACTGGTTTATGAAATGCATAGGTTCCTGCAAAGGTAAGCAATGACACAAGTACAGATTCTGAATTTCTGAAATGTCATCATCAGTCTTCAGGGTGAGCTCATTGTGGCCTTGCAGTGCCTGAAGGGAGCCCACAGGAAAGATGGAGAGAGACTCTTGACAAGGGCTTGGCATGGCAGGACAAGGGGGAATGGCTCCAAAGTGACAGAGAGTGGGGTTAAATTGGATATGAGGAGGAAATTGTTCCCTGTGAGGGTGGTGAGGCCCTGGCACAGGGTGCCCAGAGAAGCTGTGGCTGCCCCTGGATCCCTGGCAGTGTCCAAGGCCAGGCTGGATGTGGCTCTGAGCAACCTGGGATAGTGGAAGGTGTCCCTGCCCATGGCAGGGGGTAGAACTGGATGATCTTTAACATTCCTTCCAACCCAAACCATTCTATCATTCTATGATTTTGTGATCTTTACTAGTAGACAAGGAAGAAGGCGAGAAATCAGTGGAACTGGTGACAGGTGAAAATGAGCAGAAAACTGAAATATAGAAGTGCCTCCTGAGCCAATTTGAAAGCCCCGAGTCAACAGATGAAGATTCTGCTGTATCTGATCCAAAAGAGGTCGGGCACTGCATCTGCAGAGCATCCCTTAGCTAGTAAATTGGTATCTGTGATGCTCTGGCTTTGAAGTTCAACACAATAGCAACATGGCAAAAGAGAATAATGTCATGAAATTGGTGTCTGGCCACTTTTATTATTTTGCCTTGCTACCTGTTTCAAATTGCTCGTAAAACGTCAAAGCGCAGTAGTGCTCATAAGTATGCATCTGGAAATTAAGTGTCTGTTTTGGTAAATATTCACATTAGGGCACTTAGGGGTAATTTTTTTTTCTTGCAGAGCGTGAGGAGCTCCACACAGAAATCCTGTTAACAAATAATAGGATTTGTGTGCATAACTCCCCGTGCATCACTTTGAAAGTTTACCCCCTGTAGCATAAGAGTTAGATAATTTTAGTCTTTGAAAATTGTGCTTCTCAGATCCGGTCTTTTCCTACAGTCTGTCATTGAGGGTGCACTCATAAATGCTTCTGAATAATCGTGATCAAATCTTACATTGTTTTCTTTTGGTGGTGGAGAATTTGAGTTATTGTGTGTCTCAGTGCTTTGTCTTGTACTGGAGGAAGCCTGAAAGGAAAAATTACAGAGGTGCAGACATGACCTGGCTTGTGAGTGCACTGTTTATATGCACAAGTGACAGATAGAAACAATTATATTTGCCCACAGCAAAGACCTGTTCTCTCCATATATAAATGCATATATACATATCTAGAGATCTGATATTTAAACAAAAAGAAAAAAAAACCACCATTCAGCGGCTGCTAATACTTTATGGCCCAATAGAAAAATTATATAATTACAAAGTCAAACTGTGTTTTTCAAAGTGTTTTCTTCTCAGTCTAAGTCAGAATGCCCCAGTGCTGAGGTTTTCACTAACCCAAACAATTTTTCTCTCCTGCTGTATTCCTAGTGGAGACACTTTTTAGAGGTACTGCCAAAAAAATCTTTCTCTTAATATGATGCTTTCCTGAATTTCTTCAGGGTGCGAAATTGGACAGTTATCAGGCAAAACCTGTGGGGTTTTTTGCAGTGTATCCAGTATTTTTTTTCCTATCCATATTGAAAATGGACTGGCAATAGCAGTTGTTTTGCAATAGTTTGGCACTTAAGCCTCCAGCTTTCTATGGAACCTGGAACTGCAAAGGAAAGAAGAATTAAAAGACTGCTTAAAAAATTGACTCCTTCTTAGAACAACTGTAGTTTGGTTTTAGAGAAGGTCATGCTTGGTTTTTTTTTATCTGAACCTGTTAATGCATCTCTGCATTAGTTACAGTCTCAAGTTTATCAGTTAGTATTTGTGATGTAGGCAATTTGTATTGAGACAAGTGGGATTCCTCCGAGTTTTGTGTAGGATTGAACAATGGCACATTTTAAATGTGGGGTGTCTCTGCCTAATGAGAGACAGCTGAGAGGTGTGGGTGGCCAGCTCTGCTCTCCTAAGAGAACTGTGTCGTGAAGTCTGGTGCATATTTTGGGTTGTTTTTTTCTTTTTAGACTTGGATAAAAAGCTTTTGCCTGGCAAAGTGCGTGTCTGCTCCTTCTCCTACTTAAGTTGCTGGTGAATCTCCCGTTGATTTTAGTGGAAGCAGAACTGGACACCAGCTGGACCCAACTTCATATTTGAAAGTGCTTTTTTCCCTGGGGTGAATAAACGCCCCAGTGTGCAAATAACTCTGCTGTTGGGTGTCATATTTTATTGGTGAAAATATATCACTTTCAACTATCAGTTGGCTATGAAAACATCTTGCTGCAAGAAGATCAAAACCAAGAAAAAGCTCACTCTGTGTAAAAACAAACAAACAACTCCCCAAAACAAACAACTTCCCCCAATTCGTGAGCCCCCTGGAAGTTGCTGGCATCATGAAAACAGAAATTTTCCACTTTGTGGACATAATAGGAGTCAAGACTCCGGGGCTGTCTTCCAAGCCCGTGCTTGTGCAACACCATGCGTGTGGTAGCCGTGGCCTCAGCTGATCCCTTTTGGAGATGGGGAGATTTCTGTGTCATCTTGCATTTCAAGAGCAGGTTGAATCATAATTTAAAGGGTTATAAAACCACGCGTGGTATCTTCACAGAAGCCACTTGCACAAAACTCCTTCTCCCATTATGTTTTGTCTCCAAGAGAAAAAAGGGAACGAAAGGGGTGAAAAGCAACGACAACAACAACAAAAAACAGCAACCAAAAAAATAATCCTGAAGCAGGCACTCAGACCAAGCAGAATAGAGATTTCATTTATAAATAATGACAAGAAACATGTAGAACTAAGTGTCTTTTAAACAGCCTTCATAGAAAGCCAGGCTTCTAACCTCATCCAAATTTACTACAGGAAAAGGCAGCATGATGTCTTCATAGATTATGTGAGATGACATATTTTTGTCACCCAGCTTGTTCTCCTAATGTAGACCACAAGATCTTCAAATAGTTTCTGTCTGAGAAGCCACCTAGTCGTGGTTTAGTAACTGCCAGCAGTACAGACTATCACACCTCTTCTTAAGCTGTTCCAATAGCTAAATGCCACTACTGTTATATAAAATAAAAATAAAATTCATAACCCACAAACTGAACAACCCAGCTGTCTCTACCTCTTTTCTAGCTGAATTTCTCTGTTTTCAGCTTCTCACCAGTGTGTCTTGCACCTTTTATCTTTAGACTGAAGTCATCCATTATATCAGATTTCTTATGTAGATAGTCAGAAACAGAGTTCATGCTTAGACTGATAAACTCAGTAGATTGAAAGCCTTGAATTTCTGATGAAAAGGCTTTTTTTTAATTCTCTAATCACTCTCATGGAGCTTCTCCAAACCTGATCCAATTTGTCAGCATTCTTCTCGAACTGTGGACACCAACTTGTGATGTGGTATTGCTACAGTAACGTGCCCCTGCATGTGAATAAGTGAGAGAGTCTCACAAATCCCACATAAGAGCTCTTGTTACCCTTTGCAGAATTGTGGGATTTGGGGAGTTGTCATTGTACTGATTTTTCTCCTAGGCCTTTCATTCTTCCCCAAAGTCATGACCTCCTAGAACAGAATCCTCCATTTTTTTTTGGTGTGTTCTATATTTTATTGTTATTAAGACATACAGAGGTTTGGACATAATGACACTCATATTGTTTGCTTCTAGTCAGTTTAATAAATGATGCCTAAATTGTTAGCGGTGACTTGACCTCATCCCCCCTTTTTTTGTGTGTCCTTTCCAAACACAATTAATAATTATTTTCTGTATTATTTCATTTCATTAAGAAAAGCCCCAAATGAGGCAGACAATACATACTTCATCATTTTGCCTATTAGAAGCCCATACATTTGTTTATGATTTCTTGCTTTAAATTGCACACTGAATTCTGTCAGTCGCTGAGTTGTTAAGCCATTTGATAACTGTCCTTCTGGGCTTACTTAATCAAAATTTTTGCCTTACAGGATTGTGTCACACTGCACAGTTTATCAAACTTTACCGGAATGATATTTTCATTAGTAGCAAAAGCTAAAAAGATAATCTTCAGAAGTTTCAGAAGGTCTGTTTTGGCGAACCTGTATTGAGGCAATCATTACAACATGATGCCAATTTAAAACTGCCACCAGTATGTATTAGCTTTTTTTAATTGTGTGTTAATGGCATGCAGAATCAGCCATTCCTTTGCCTTTCCCAGAACTGATATCAAACTCATGGCAGAGGGTTGGATATTGTTAAAAAGGGTAAGAAGTACTCCCAGGTACTTTTGGAAAAGTATCATTGCATGTGAGATGTCTCTCAGTTCTCTGGGATTTTGTGTCTCTTCCAAACTTTCTGAAAACCTGTATTAGTAGACCAGAGATCCCCAACAGCTCCTCTTTTATACTTGGCTGCAAGTTATTCAAATATGAAGATTTAATAAGCCTCGTTTTCATGCCTCTTCCTGGATTAATGCTGAAATATGCTCGCAACATCATCCACTGTATTACAGAAATACTGGTTGGATGTAGCTGCCTTTTCTGTGTAATCACTGATAATCTGAGCATTTCCACTCCATTAATTTAATACGGAGTGAGAACCAGAAGGGATCACCAGACCCTCTAGCTCAGCCTCCAGAACGTCATAAGTATAATTCCAATTCCTTAAGAAGTGTGCAGTTCTTTAAGGCAGAACAGATAAGTTTTGGTGGTGTAATAGGGAGAGCTGGTGCTGATGCAGGTACCCATGATAAGCCTTAGGTACCTCTCTCAGCCATCGATTCCTGGCACATCCTCATGTGGAACCGGCCTTTTGCAGGCTCAGAGAAGGCAAGTGAATAAACCATTGTATTAAGAGATTTAAATCAAGTTTAAAGACGAATGAGTATAATGAAATACGGACTGAGAAAACGTAATTTGTTTGTGTCTACATGTTCCTACTGGAATAATTATTCCCTATTGCAAACTTTTGCCTGTCAATCCCCAGCTATTTAAAACTGCAACAACAATATCCAGTTGTTGCTTTCTTGTGTCCTCAGTCTTTATCCTAGCTTTTGTTAGGGACAATGCAGTGGTATTCATCAGCAACAATAAGACTGTTATGTTTCATTGTGTTTTTTCCAAAGCTATACAATGTTCTAGCCATTATGGAAGGGTTGCAGTCAGCTGAGTGATGTTTACATGCCACTTCCATACCCTAATAAGAGGTATAAAAGAACGTGTATTGTAGCCAGCAGGGGAGAGATTCAGCTTGGAAGGCCAGGACTTCTGCCTCGTGTAGAAACAGAGCCAGGAAAGATAGCACTGCACTGCCTGGTGTGCTTTTATTTTTGGCCTCTGCTTTAGTGCCACGAGTGTCAGTAGTAGCTGCTGCAAACTGCTTATTCATGCTGCTGCTGCGATCATTTGCTTTTGGGCAGTATTAATTTTGTGGCTGTGCTAAGTTAGGAATCCATTTCCAAGGACATCAATGGCATGGCTGTCTCGCTTGTCCTGGCAGCAGCCGCTCTCGTCCGTGTGCTGGGGCTGTTCTTGGTTGTGTTTGTTGGCATTCCCACACACCTACACCAGTGGGATCAGCACTTTTTCTGGAAGCAGGGTCTTTCCAGCTTTTTCTAGGATGGTGCCTCACAGTCACATGCTGAAGGTGATGGGCGTTTCTGATCCATTCCTCGGGCATTTCTCTCTGTGTTTCTCAGCCCCGGTTCGTGTGGCTGGGCTCTTCTGCTCTTTGTAGTGGCAGCTCATTTCACAAGACTCATGGAAGTCATATGGTTGCCTGAGGTCATCACAGAGGGGATGAAGATCCCGAGTTTGCAAATATGTGGGTTGAGCCTGGGGGTGCATTTCTGACACAGCTGTCAGGCAAGGCAGAGGTTCCACCGCATTTCTGCTTTTCAAACACGGCATCCTTGACTCTTGACACTTTGGCTTCTGGGAACTATAACTGTTTCTGGATTCATGGGAGGTTGAGAGAGAGCAGGAATCCTAATAATTAAGACTTCTTGGAAGAAGAAATAAAATCTGTGCCTTAGTTTGGATATGGGTGGAGCAGAATTCCCCTTTCTGTAGCCAGCTGGAGAAACATCTTCATATCCCCTGGTGTCTTTGAAGGTTACAAGGCAGGAGGAAGATCTGAGATGTGCTAGCAGTTACTTGCTTCCAGGTAATCAGACCCCAGTGCTAAATCACTCCGTTTATTAGTCAAAAGCTATTTTACGGTTTTAAACATTCTTCTTGGTAAAAAAAGGGCTGTTTTGGTTGAACAATAAAGCTTGTGACCACAGGTAGTATTCTTAACTATATATAGCTGGCTTTTGGTGTTTCTTCCCATGACTGCTCTGTGACTGTTTATATAATTTACCATTAGTCATCAGCAGACTGCATACATTGCTGGTTGAGGAGGTTGACTCAAACTGAGTGGTTAGTCAAGTGCTATTGCAAATGCCAGCCTTTCTGATGAAAAGATTGTGTCTCAAGGCAGTGTCCATTTTGGATTGGGTCGTAGTTGGGAATTAGGAAGGGCTTCTGCTCTGTGATCCCATTTGTGCAACACAGTTTTATGATTCTGATATATGTATGCCTGAGAAAGCTTGAAAAGGGACTTTAGCCTTCTTCTCAGTCTATGTTTATCAGCTCCGGTGGGAACTGTTTTCCCATCAATAATATGTTTTTTTTCTTCAGGAGGTGAGGAAAATGAGGTTCACTTTGCTGTGAGACACTGGATTTTGGTCCCAGCTAGAGACAGGATGTTGAGCAGGAGGAGCTGGTGCTCTTATCCATCTTAAAATTGCTTATGAGCTTGGTCACTGTGCCTTGTCCATGCACTCCCCATTAAACCCCATCACAACCAGGCTGGGAAGGAATCTGTCTCTGTGTGAGTTCCTCAGAGACTTCTGGTTCTTTGCCTTCCTCTGTAGTGCAGAGCACACTGGATTAAGCTCACCTGGAAAATCCACCAAGTAAATTCCCCGTAGGTGACGCTTCTTATTTTTCTTGCAGCCTTTGTGTTTACAGCTTTTGATATTTTACTGTAGACCTTGTACTTTCCTTGGCCGTTTGAGGCAATTCTGTACGGACTATTATCAAATGAAAGCACCAAAATGTGAGAACTAGGAAAGAATGGCTGGTTGGTGTTGTCAGGCAACACACAAAATCCTGCATTTTGGCACTTGTTTCAGGTGGACAAGGCTGTTGTCTTCAAGGCCCATGAAACAGTGAAGCCCCACTGTGGTGTGTGGTTGCCACAGGAAATATTGCCAAGCTAACAGAGAAGTGGGAGTGTGAGAGTGCCTGGAACTTGCTTCCTCACTACCTGCTGTCTGTGGTGGCCACAGTGATGTTTTGATTGAAAAGTTGACTGCTGCACTAATGTGCAGGCACTGGCGAGCTGCTGAATGCTGAATGCTTCTAGTGCACTTATTCTTTAGAATTTTTTTCATTAAAACCAGCAGTTTAGTAAAGGTAGGGGAAAAAACTGTTCAATTTTACTGCCAGACTCTTGAAATGACCAATTTTCCCCTTCTTTGTTGAGCACTGGAGACCTTACTTATTCCTTTTTATGAAATCTGAGGTTATGCATACGCCTACAGTTGTTGTGTCACCTTCTGCCTCTGTAAAGCTGAGTGTTGACTGCAGGTGTTGTGTGGAGACTGAAGGCAAAATAAAAATGCCAGGTAATTGGTACCCCCGACTCTCAATCCAGCGTGTCTTGTGTTGCAGAACATAAGTAAAATGAAAGGGAAGATCTTCAGAGAGCTGCATGCAAATTTTGACTGGTTGTGGTTTTGGAAGTCAAGGAACAAGGAGATACAGAGACTGCTTTTTAAGCTGTTCTATCAAATGTCATATCTCTGTTTTAATATTTTATGTGATGTGGCTTCTTTCAGATGATCAGCTGGATTATCTGAGATCAGAGAAAAGGGAGTGGTACTACTGAGCTGCAGAAAATAGGAAGAAAGTGCTGCCATGGCAGGGTAGGGCACAGACACTGACGGCAGAGCACTGGCTGTTTGTGGAGCTTGTTTCCATATACACATCTCACAGATAGCCAGTCAGAATTGCTGAGGTGAAAGTGTTTTATTTATAATCAATAAGTTTAAAACAAACTTCAAAAAAAGTTTATACAACACTATTTTAGAACTTTTCCCCGGGGATTTGTTAGATAAGACCATTAGATGTTTGTTTTCTGGACAACTTTCCTATTTGTGTGCTTACTAATTATAATGGAAAGACCTACTAAATTATGTATCTGTGTTAAACAGCTTGCTTTTCAAACAAAGGAGATTGGCCACAATTCTCATTTCTTCTATTTTTATCTTTCTCTTAAAGGGCAACACTTTAAGGAAAATTCTCCTGTATCGGTACTTTAAAGGGGAATATGGAAGTGGTATGAATGGGCCCCTGTCTGCCAGCTACAGCAAAACTGCACAAGTGGGAGGTAAATCAACACACATCATTTCGAGAGAGCAAAATTAGCAGCACCATTTTTTCTAATAGGCACATTGGACATGCTCCAGGCATTCAGTTGGTAAATAAATCAAACATGTTCTGTAACCACTTAGAAGAGAGGTAGTGTCAGACTCTTCCTATTTTTAAGTTGCACACACTTGTCTCAGACTGTGTTTGGGGTACCAAAGTAGGTACCAGGAAATCCTCATCCAGAAATTCAGCAAAGCACAAAAGTTTTGAAGAGAGATGACGTTTCTGGAAACGAAAAAAATTTTTGACGTTCCAGATCCTTTATTGATATATGGAAAAGAAAAGATCTAAGGAAAAGCTTCTCACAAAAATACTGGTTAAACAGCAGAACAGATTTTCCTGAGAGTTGTAGGATGTGTCAGTTCTTGTTACAGCTTTACTGGACAAGACTCTGATGAACCTGTCCTATCTTCCTGTGAGCAGGAAGTTTCAGTAGATGATCTCTGTAGGTCCATTATAATTTTTTGTATCATTCTGCTGTAGAAGCCACAGGAAGTTACTGCAGGGTGGTTTCTAGGAAATCCCATAATAATGGATGTCATAGGAAATGAAGCAGGAGCTAGGTATAGAGCCAGTTGCATTTTCAGTGCACACTTAAAGCCTGCCCAGATTTGTCAGCTTTTCCAGATGTTACCCAGCTGTTCCTCTTTAGATATTTCAATGCAGACACTGGGAATCTTTACAGTCTCAATATCCTATACACCAAATTTTGCTCCCTAACGAACAAGAGACCAAAGTTTTACTATTTTTTATTTCCCTCTAAAAAGGGTGTGTGTGTGGCTTCATCACAAAGTCTGAAGCATTTTAATCAGTTTAATCAAAGTAGTACTGGCTGATTAAAGCAGTACTGTATTTTTACTAATGAAGTAGGCACAGTTACATCTTTAGAGAAGTAAGTATAGCAGGAAAGATGATCATCTGTGATAATAAAAGGTGGTTGATTTAATGAGCTAATACAATTTAGCAAAATTTCTTCAACCCACACCTTTAATTTGGATTAACTCAAGTCTGTGTTCTTAAAGAACATGATGATGATGACGATGATGATGATCTAGCAGTTGGCAAAGGCATTTGGCTGGAAGGTCAGACCCATAACCAGGGTAGATTTACCAGGACACAATTTTTGTATAGATAAGGCCTGAGACTGAAGAGCAGATTTAAAAGTGGTCTCGGAGCACTGACCCTACTCACACTTTAGTGTATGCAGCAGTGGATTCAGAAGTGTTCAGTGAACAAATCAGTGTCATTTCCAACTTATTTATTGTCTGAATATCATGACAGAACAATGGCTTGGGGATTTGTTTTATTTCTTATTCTTAGAGCCCAATATTGCAGTTCCGTACAAAAATCTTGTTTTTATCAAAGGGAATTTTGCCTGACAGAATTTCAAAATTAGATTTATTACGTTGCTGTTGTGTGCTTTATCACTGCTAATAGGTTCATTTTCATATCTGTGTGTGAAGCAAACATTTGTGAATTTGTGTATTTGTCTAATTTGCAGGTGGATTTTCAGGACAAGATGCGGATAAATCTGGGGTGACCATGTTTGATATCCAGTGCCTCCTGGACAAAGAAGGTGCCTCAGAACTGGTCATAGATGTGATAGTGAACACCAGAAATGACAGGATTTTCTCAGAAGGCATTCTGCTTGGTATTGCACTGCTTGAAGGTGGAAATACGCAAACACAGGTACTTATTTAATGTGCTTATTCACATATTGATTCTCAGATGCATGTGGTCTGGAGACAAATAAAGAGAACCTTTTTGCTGTGAGTTCTGTGAAAAGTTTGTCACTAGAATATGTACCACTGTAATACAAATGTAAATATGCCCTACTGCTATTCAGTGTCTCATAGAGGAGGATCTTCAATAGAAGAAAATGTTTTTCAGCTGTCCATTTCTGTGTAGCACCGTGCTGCTTTTAATCTGATCATTGCCATGTGAGCATTATCCCCAGTTATTTTATGGCACTCCCTGTAAAATCAAAAATTATAGTACTTCTAAGTTTCTAATAACAAATTATTTTCTGGAAACCTTTGGAGACGTTTATCAAAATCTACAAAGAGGAAAAAATCTGGTCATTTGGGAAGACCAGTATCCCAGTCCTTAGAAAATATCTGCTTTAAACTATGGATTCTAGGGGGTTTTTTGTGAATTATATCCCTCTCACCTAGATGTAGCCAAATCAGATGATTGAGGGAAGAGAGAGAATTGATATGATGAGAGAAGGCTGGGAGAATTGGGGTTATTTGTAAACTGTTGCAAATGGTACTCAGCCTGCTTGACAGTCATACTAGAGGACTGGAATTAATAACCTAAAATAGTATTTAATATTAAACTCTGTCTGTAGCACAAAAAAATTGCTATAATCCAAGCTATAATATTACATGTCAGATGTTCCATGCTTCCTCTTGTTGTTACATAATAAGTTACTTTTTACTGTTATTTGTAGATGGAATATTATGACTCTTGTAAGCCTGGAGAAATGGAGAGTGTCACAAAGTAATTTAACTTCAAGTACAATATTGTGACATTTAAAAGACTACAAATAGCACTGTTCACCATTTTACCCAAATTTTAAAACATTACCATCAATCTTTGTTACCAGCCTTGTAAATCACTTCGTGAAAGAACTGGTCAGGCAGTGGCCAACATTTGTTCTGTGGAAGTGAAGTAATTATTCATCATTTGTTTCACAAAAGAAATAGTGTATTTTCATATTTCTTCTTCCTTAGAAGATTGATATCTAAAGATTTTTTTTTTTTTCAGTATTCGACTTACCAGCAACTAAAGGAGCAGAAAAAGTCAGAAAGGTTCTTTAAAGTGCTGTATGATCGCATGAAAGCTGCTCAGCAGGAGATCCGATCCACAGTGACAGTGAACACTATTGATTTGGGGAGCAAAAAGAAAGAGGATGACAGTGACCTCACCGTATCTGTTCCCAAAAAGAGAGGTAAGGAGGCACCCCTGTGAAAGAGGGGAGCAGGGCACTGTATTGACACAGCATGAGCTGCACAGCTGATGCTCTATCACATGGATCAATAAACTTTAATAGTAATCATTGCCAATTTGCATCTTTTGCCTGTTTTTCTCTGAATTTTAGTCCATCTCAGGTTGGCTACCAGGACCTAGCTTTAATGAAATCGGTGAAGCTCTGCCAGTTTGCATCAATAAAAGATATAGAACCATATTTTTAGAGGAGCAGAAGCAGAGGCTGCTGTTAATGGGGATATTTCACAAGAGCAAGCGCAGGAACTGATTTCCCACCCTGTGGTCTTCCCATTGTTCTCATCATTTATTGTATATGGGAGAGAAATAGTAGGGCTTTTTGTGTTAATGTTCTGTTTCACTCTGGTTTGTGGTTTGTTTGGAACGTGCTATCCCTGCATGAATGTTACTTCGATATTCTTTGTGAGTTGCCTAGAGGTCTTTGAAAAGTTAGGCACCAACAAAGAAAAAGTTGCATTCATTATTACTGTTTTCTTATTGTTTAATCAAATGGGGAGAAAGACTTTCAAAAATGAAGGAAAATGATCTTCTTTTCAGTTAAGGATTCAACCCTGCATCTGAAAGAGGGAATGAAAGGACAGTTAACAGAAGCATCTTCTGCAACCTCCAAGGCTTACTCTGTGTACAGAAGAGAAATGGACCCAGAAATAGATCTGATGGGCTCGGGAACAGATGCTGCAAATGCAGAAGAGAAGTCTGCAGAAGAAGCCATCATGAGCCCTGCCATTGCAATCATGCAGCCAATATTGAGATTTCTTCAGCTGCTGTGTGAGAACCACAACCGAGAGCTCCAGGTAAAGTGTTTTGAGCTGAGCTTTTATAGGGGTATTGTTAGAGGGGCTGCACCTTCATAAGGGGAGAAAAACACACCTCTGCCTGGCTCCTGTTACAGGAGTGTCTGAAATGTTGGGTTTTTTTGGTCCAGGGGATAAAATAACCCCTTTCAAGAGCCATTTGGGTGCTATGGTAGAGGAGCACATGTTTATATCCTCAGATTTGCTTGGGGATCTCAGCACAGCCACATGGAACTGAGAAGGGTCTAAATGTCCCTGATAGTAATGTTCCTGTGCACAATTGGTGGATCACTTACCACAGACTTGAAGAGCACAGGAAATTTCTGGGTACTGCCCATTTCCCAAAGTATTACTATTGAAGGCTTTAAGATGCTCTGTGTGTCAGTGCTATCAGTTCTTTTGGTAGAAATTACTGTCCCCATAGCAACCTCTGCAAAATGTATTTTCTGCAAATATACCTCAGTGCCGTGGCCAGGAGCCTCCCTTCCAGCAGTGGTTGGGGTGGTTTGAGCTGAGCTCCTGTTCTGCCAAGGACCAGCCATAAAGTGCCACCAGACCTGCTCAGCTGTGGGGCAACAGCTTCTAAGAGAAGGGCTCTAATGGGTGGATGGGAGCAGGACAAATAAAAGACATTTAAGGCCAGTGCAGATGTTCACCAAGTTCACTTTCCTAAGCCTTCCTTACTCTAGGATTTAATCAGGCAAGAGTTCTCAACTGGTACATTAAGGCCTAATATATTTTCTATAGTAGTGCAGTGTACTTCAGTACCTGAGACACAGTGGTCATATGTTCATAAGTTGTATCCTTCAGTGTTTTAATGAAAAAAGACTTTGTTTGCCTTGACTCTCTTCCTTTTTTTTTTTTTTTTTTTTTGTGTTCCTTTCCTCCATCCACCAGAATTTTTTAAGACATCAAAACAATAAAACGAATTACAACCTCGTTTGTGAGACCCTTCAGTTTTTGGACTGCATCTGTGGGAGCACCACAGGTGGGCTGGGCTTACTGGGGCTTTACATCAATGAGAGGAACGTGGCTCTCGTCAACCAGACGCTGGAAAGTTTGACAGAATATTGCCAGGGCCCGTGCCATGAAAACCAGGTAGGGCTCAAGAACTTCTGGATGCAGAAGGCTATGTCTGAATGTTGGTGTCTGGCTGCTTATCACAAACCTTTCAGTATTCCTGATAACATAAATTCACTTTGTAGCTGCTATGACTAGACTCAACACGCTTCAAGCTTTCATAAAGCCTGAGTGACCCTTTGAAGTCAGAACTCAAACCAGACTCTTCCTGTACTACCTCTTCTTCCTCTGAGGGTTTGCACACCTTTTGGAGAGAGTTTCATGTTTTATGTTGCTGTGTCCATGGCTTAAACCTCACTTGGTGAGACTGGATTTGGAGCCACAGTTTTGGAAGCACATTGCAAACACAGACTTGTGTTCTTCATTTTCACACATTTTGCCCTTGCTGGTGTTTATACACATTGCTAACATTTACTTTCCTTATTTCACATAACTGCCACGAAGTTTAACTTGGCATCCTGCCATACCACCTAGCAGCATCTTTAATTATGGTATCAGTAGTGTAATGGATGAAACTAAAGACCACGCTTCTGGTCTCCTGTGCCTTGCTCACTGCAGTCTTTTGAAGTCACAGAGCTGTGACTTTTGGTAAAAGTCTCTTTGGTGCCATGCTGAAGAAGTATATAAAGGTAAAGGATGTGGTTACATGCTGCCATATTTGATCTGAAGAGAACTGCAGTGAAGTTGTCGTAGTGGATGAAACTGCAGAATTTTTGCTATGGATTAGCACTGGGAAAATTGTGGTGAGCGAAATTACAGAAGCAATCTGTTCTCTATGCTAGAAATAGCTGAAGAAATACATGCAATATTAATGCTTCTTCATTAATGTGCACCAATGAAATGTAAAGTGCTATTACTGCACTTATTACATTGCTGGTAATCAGCTGCCTTTACTTAATATTTTAAAAACAAACAAAAATCCTTTAATGGACTAAATTTTGAACAGCCTTATTCAATCCACTTATGAATGGGAAAAACAACTGTAAGAAGTATAGCTACAGGACTGGAGATGAAAAAAAATGTTACAAGTTAATGTGTTCTCCAACAAATTTACATGAGAAGCACTGGAGGAACACGGATATGGAAGGGAATGATGAATTAAACTTTATTACTTAGACCTATCTGCTGGGAAGTCACTCAGGATTTGAGTTGCACTTGTTTACACCAACTGCAAGTCTCATTGAATCTATTTCAGGGGCAAATGCTCCATGCTCTCGTTTTCATTTTTCCTCCTCTCTCTGTCTTTCTGGAAGACTTTTCCCTTTCCCATTGTCCCATAAACCTGCCAGAGTAAAGTGCCATAGGCTCTTGTATAACTGACTCTTATGCACAAGGCCTAGAAGGCTCAGAACTCCAGCTGTAAAGGCATTAAGGAAGTACCACTGGTCACAAACACAGTTTTGAATTTCATATCCAGAAATACCCTTCTGTGCAGGACGTGTCCAGATGCATGGAGAGAACCTTGATTTTCTTGAACACTTCATGCTCTAACAGCAATGTTAACGCTGGCTGCTGAGGGCAAATGAAGAATCTGAGCGTGCAAATTTGGTCGTGCCTGCAGTCGAGCTTGTCTTTTATGTCTGAGGCTGGCATGGGCTCAGCTGAATCTGGCAGTGCTCCTGAGGGCTGCTGTCTGTAGCTTGTACCACTTGGTGCCAAGCCCTGCGGGATTTGCTGCGAGCAGATTTTAGCTTGCACCACCTTTTTTCCGGTTGGGTGTTTCACTACTGGCGATGTTTGGGTTAGCTCTGTACACACAAGTCTCCCCCAGCACTTCTTGTGGTTGTTTTCAGGCTGTTCTGCTTTGGCTGAAAGGTTCACTGCTGTTGCAAGGTGTTTTACGTTCTGGATCCTTCTTCTGGAAATTTGCTGGTGTGCACATTCTCTGCCTCCCTCTGGCCATATCATCTCCCTCTTTTCCCTGCTCCTCCCCTCTCTCCCTCCTGCCCCTGCCCCATTCCCTTCTCTTTTCTTATTTTGCAGACATGCATAGCCACCCATGAGTCTAATGGGATTGATATTATAATTGCTCTCATCTTGAATGACATAAACCCTCTTGGCAAATACTGCATGGACTTGGTGCTTCAGCTCAAGGTACAGTATATGTAAATTTGTTTATTTGAATTTGGGTAACAACAGAAGACCTACCTATGTGAGAGCTCTAGGCAGCCTGACATTTACTTAATCTTACCATAGCGTGATATACTCAGAAGCCTTTGGAAAAAAAGCTTGCAAATGAGTTCATCTCAGCCTCTGAATCCTTATCAGGCCCTTTGCCACAGGCCTTTTGACCCACTGCTGTGTTTGGGACTATGTCCTCAGCTTTTTCTTTAAAAAAATCTTATAAATCAGGCATGACACAGCTATCATGAAAAGTCTGTATTGTGGATTTAAAACCTCTCATGATTGATAAATAGCCACACTGTACAGGCATGCAACAAGGCAGGCATTCTCTCTAAATACTGAACTCTTAAAAATTATTTGAGAAGGAAATGCTGTGAACAAGAATAATACATCAGATGACCTGCAATGTCACATAAAGTTGAAAACAAGGTTCAAGTAAATTGTACTTTATTTCCCTTCTCAGTGTCCTCTGAAGGGAAACACAAAGTGTAGAGTGTGAGGGCAAAGCCTAGAGCAGGAGGGCTTGTAATGTAATTTTGTTCTATATTCTGGGGAGAGTTGGGCAGGCTCGTAGATAAGTTTCTCCTGCCTGTGTGCCAGTGCATGCAGAGGGGAGCTCTGCAGCTGTGCTTTCTGCCAAGCAGGGTAGAATCTGTCCAGGAGGAGCCCTGGGTTATTGCCTTTTCTTGCCTCCCAAATTAAGTATTTCCATTTCACATGGTCTGTTTCCTCCCCAAACCAGCAAATACTTTGTGGTAGCTGCATTGCATCATATTGGCAACATTATACATGTCTAATAAAATAATTAATATAGCTATATATCATGTACAATGAAACATTGAATCAACAGTGCCTTACATATGATTTTAATAACTGTAATTACATTTTTGAATGGCAATATAATTCAGGCCCCCCTCTAGCAAAACACTCAGGCATTTAACTTTGAACATGCAGACAGTTCTTTTGAAGTCCAAATTTCAGTCTCTGTAAAGATGTAGCTGCATTTGCTCCAGTGCCATTTTGATTTGCCATTGTCATGAGGCTAGCAAATGCTCGTAGAACAGCTTTTCTGTGTGGTAACCAAAAGTAGAGTTTAGAGACAGCTCTGCAAGGACCAGTGTGACCCTGTTCACAGGAGGCTGTCTGTGCTCAGACTCACTCAATTAGCAAAACTCGTGGTGAAGGATAGCAGAGGTTCAAACTGTGGAGATTATTTGGATTTTACAGAATCACAGAGCCATTTGTTTTAGTAGGGATTTCTTGAGGTTGTCTTGTCCAAGCCCCCTGCTCAAGCAGGGTCAGCTAGAGCAGGTTTCCCAGGACCATGTCCAGCTGAGTATCTCCCCAGCTGGAGACTCCACAACCATTTTGGGCAGCCTATCCCACTGTTTGATCCCTGTCACAGTATAAAAGTGTTTTCTTGTGTTTAGGTAGAATTTCATAGGTGTTTTATTTTGTCTCTTGCCCTCTCACTGGACACTGCTGAGAGGGGTCTGGCACCCTCTTTTACATTTCCTCCCACTGGGTGTTCACACACATTGATAAGATCCATCTCAGCCATCTCTACTCCAGGCTGAACAGTCACAACTTTCAGTGGCTCCTTATATGAAAAATGCTCCATTCCCTTCGTAATTTTTCTGGCTTTTTGCTAGACTCGTTCCATTATGTCCATATCCTTCTTGTACTGGAACTGGACACGTTGCTGGGCAAGATGTGATCTCAAGAACTGGATCCGAGTGAAGAAGCTGCCGTTTTTGATTTTGAGTGGCAACACATTGAAATAATAAAGCAATGAGTTGACCAAGGAATGTTTAACATCACACACACATTGTCAGTGTTCATGGGCAACTTTGAAGTGGCAAATACATAAATTTTGCAGTGAAAATACAGAATTCAAAGTATATAGGCCCACACATTTACACTCACAAACAAGCTCAGACACTGACTTCAGGGAACATTGTATATTGAACTTACACCCCCCAACCACAGGAAAGGCAATGCAGAGTTACATTTTCCCATGCCATCTTAGTTTAGCTTGTTTTGCACATGGTTTTTGATGTGGTATTTAATTACATCTTCATGGATTATATTTTCCAGTGGACTCCTGAATCATTTAGTGAGCAGAGCAGTGTTCACTGAGTGCACAGATGGCCAATGTTCTATTCTGCCTCTTTTTGAGTGTGACCCCCTGGCCTTCCTTACTGACTGGTGTGTAAGCCCTGGCGTGCAGTAAGACCTCAATGTCTGCCACATCTGTGACAGGATGAAGAGACATTGTCAAAGGGTAGAGAGAGTCTAATACAAGTGTCTTGGTTTTTTTTCCTCATAGCTCTATCTCGTTGCTTCACTCATTAATTTAGTTTTCCAAAATTTTTATCAGGAGATGAGATGGGAGCCCAGGTAAAGGTGAAATGAAGAGTAGAAGTGCTTTGGGCTGTCCTGTTTTTTAGCACCTGGAAGCTGATTTTTCTCAGTACTAATGTGTTACGAACTTTGTGCTGCATTTTCCAAGTGATGGACCTCTTTTCCTCACTGATGTTTGGGATTAGAAACCAGATCCTAGGGTCTCCAAAAGTGCAGAAAGTGAGGAATAAGTAGTCAATTAACCATCTCAAATGCCTGCTGTAATTCTAGGCCATGGCATGGCACTTTTGCTGAGTCAGTAGCAAGAAGCTGGCTGTTGATGACACAAAGTCCTACCTACCCTCCACTTTTCCCAGCTTCCTGGAAGCTGCAACAGGCTTCTGTCCATCTCCAGGGTTGTCTGCACTGGGAAATCGATTCAGAGTCCTCCTCACCCATGAGTGAGTGGACTGGTGCCTTCTTCCTGTTTCCTCCCTTTCCTTACCAAGCTACCTGGGAGCCTGTCATGGCCCCTTCCCTCCTCCATTTGAGATCCTACCAGTGCTACCACAACTGACTTGGTCACTACTGTAAGGAAAAACTGCAGCAGAAGAGGAAGCATCCTGCTTTTCAGAGCAGCATCCTGTTAGGAATCCTCCTCAAAATGCTGTCCTCTCCCTCCATCTGTTCTCGTTCACTGAGCACAGTGAACTTCTGCAGTGTTGGTTGCAAGGCAAAGAGTCTGCCTAGACCTTTCCCATGGATGGTCCTGATTTGATTTGGAAGCAAAAGGAAAGGGACATGGCAAAACTCATATGGAGTGCTGTTCTCCTTGAGCCAGTCCCAGTGAGGTCTTTTCTTCTCATCTGTTGTTCTTTGTCCTTATCTCATTCCTGTGTTGGCAAGCCCAGGCTCCTCTGTCCTGGCTTCTCTCTCAGCTCCCAGTCTCTTCTCCCAGAAGTTTCTAATTCCCTAGTTATGTATAAGTCTTCATTCTATTCTACTCTCCTTCCATTTACCTTCAGTCTCATCCTTCAGTCCTCCAGTCAGAGGTGTGTAATCCTCAGCTTAACATAGCCCTGAGCTGCTTTGAGCAGACACTGGACTGCTGGAACCTTAGTCCAGAGGGCAGCCTTTAGTGTGTGCTTTTATGATCCAACCTGCACGGCTCTGTGATTCTGTGCTCACCAAGAATAACCCCTGTGGGCTTTGAGCTGTGAAATTAGTGTGTTTCTGCTCTATAGTGCTCAAACTGTAATTTTCAAAATGCTTCCGAGTTGGACAAATTTGGCTGGGAGACTTCGACTCTTGTGATTGTTCTATTGGCCTTTAATGCTCCATATTTGCAGCTCTATCATCAAAACTTGGGGATACAAAGGCTGTTTAAAACACAAGTTGCTTGGACATGTAGGGAATGGCATCTTTCTTTTTTGCCCCGGTCCCAAACGCAGCTGGACCCTTTTCCTCTGAAACTGCCCATGCCAATTGTCTGAGGCACACCCTCACTGGAGAAATTTCAGCTGCAATTGCTGACAATGGCAATAAGCAGCAGAGAATGAGGTTGTAGGGTGGGTTGGGAGTTTTTCTGGCCCCTACCTCTTCCCTTGGGACTGCCTCCGACTTCCAAGTGTTCCAACAGCTCAGTCTGTAACAGGGGATGATGAGGGGATGCTGTGACAGGTCAGCCAAGGCAACCCTGCTCTGCCAGAAAGCAGCCAGACCTCCAGAACCATTCTTCCTCTCCACCACAGCTGATTTAACTGGAAGACAGACAGGTCTCTGAAGTCTGAGGCACCACTGGGCTACTGCTGCTAAAGCTCATGCTGTGTAATCCTTAGGAGAGGTCTTGGTGAAAAGCAGCCAGTTGACAAAGCAAAGGTTGTCTTTATGTATTCCCCCAGGAATATTTAGTAGTGAAACAAAATCTCAGAAGCGTATGAAAACTGTTTATTTTACAGCCTTTCAAATAATAACCAGTTGGACTTCATAAAAACCAAAGGGGAAGGAAACCTGCCTGAATGATAAAACCTTTTGTGTAATATGTTTTGTAATTGCCTCTGTTGAGTCTCGTTGTAACAGAAAGCCAAGGTGAAAATTGCTAGGTGGGCAATAAAGAAAGGAAATGGAATTTAATTTCTTGTGCACAGTCTGCAGCAACACTCTGTATTTAAGTCAAATATTTTTCAGTGTTTAAAATTTTCCTTCCAATGTAGCGTGCAGAGTTGGTGTTACAATATGCTGACGTTAAAAAAACTCCATTAAATATGTCAGTAAAATAAAAGATGCAAGTGGTTGAAAATCTTATCCTTGAAAAAGTGGTCCTCATAATCTCAATTAAAACAAATGCAAGGGTCATTAATCCATGAAAGAGATTTGAAATTTGCATTAATTTGGTTTTGTATCTCTAGAACAATGCCTCCAAGCTTTTGCTGGCTATTATGGAAAGCAGGCAAGACAGTGAGAATGCGGAAAGAATCCTTTTCAACATGAGACCAAGAGAACTGGTGAGAAAACTTGTGAATATTCATAAATCTTTTGGCTGAAAAAAAATCTGTCATTAAAACATTTTTAAAATGATCTGTATCTAAGCTGAGAAGTGTTGGCAGCGTATGGTGGCACAATGTATCAGGATAGTACTAATTCACAAAAAGTACTTTAAAAGGATCAAGCATGCATGATTTCAGTCTTTACGACTTCATTATTTTTATCCGTTCCAAGCACTTTTCTGTAATTGTTTCCTAACTAAATTATCATATTCTGGTAGACTGTCTTCAAGTGCAGTTTGTCAGGGGCTGGCAAATTAAGCTTGTACAGTTTGTGAAGCAGTGCTAACAGAAATGTGTGTGTAGACATAGAATATATTGAATATACATGTATGTTATATATTTATGTCTCATGAACAAAGAGAGTTCCAAACAGTTGTTGCTGTGTTTTGGAACAGCCCTGATGTTTGTGGAGGTCTCCAGGAATTTTAAATGGGTTGGAAGTCTGGAGAAGTTGTTTCCAATATGACTTGACTGTGTAACAAAAGAGACTGAGAGATCTGGGAATTCTTGAGGGGTTCTGGGGAAGTATCTGGGGGCATCCTCCCTGCCCTTAGGCAGAGCCCAGTGCCAGCTGGTTTCAGGGAATCATCACTAAGGTGACATCTCAGCAGGATGAGGCCATCCCTAGGGTACAACTGCAGGCTTCCCTTGTATTGGGAACCCTATGCTGGTCCTTTAAGAGGCTTTTGAATATTTGGAATTTCCCCAGCACCCTGCTCATATCTTCCTTTCCTTTTTGGTTTAGGTGTGTTTTTTTCCTGTGAAATTGTGTTGTTGCCTGTTCTGGCCAGAGGAGGATCATGGCTGCACTCTTAAGTGCTGCACAACACTCCCTGCCCTATCTAGACCAGCCTTTAGAAGCATTTGTGAAAATACCTGCTCACAAAGGCTCAGCATTCCTGTTCCTTTCTCATGGGTGCTGATGAAAAATGTAGTGCTTTGGAGCTTCATAAATCCTTCAAGCTTGTCTTCATTCAGAAAGTGCTTCTCAGGCTGCTCGCTCTTCTTGCAGAACTGCAGGGCACCCATCCAGGCTGGAGCTGAACAAAGTGGCTGTGTTCAAACACTGTTTTTTCCCCAAGAAGCACATTTATTTCATCTCTCCCTGGCTGGGTTTGTGTTGCAGGTGGATGTGATGAAGAATGCCTACAACCAAGGTCTGGAATGTGACCACGAGGAGGAGAACGGAGATGATGGCATCTCCCCAAAAGATGTTGGCCATAATATCTATATTTTGGCACATCAGGTAGGTCCTGTTTGTTTTGTGATGGCTTCCAGAAAAGCGTTATGTGGTTAAACTCCACGTTGTCACGGGTGGAGCGATGCACTTCAGTGGTAAGAGAGAAGTGACAATGTGTTTATTGATAAAAAACAAAGTTTGATAGCAAATGTGCCAGTGGGTTAATAAGATTCAATGGCAAGGCACACTCGATTGTTTACTGCATACAGGACAGGCTCAGGCTCAGCCAACACTGTCAGAGAGCCCCTCCTGTTGAGTCATGATGTTAAGGAAGGATCCCCTTGCATTCTAAACTCCTTCTAAGAGGGGAGTTTAGGTGCAGCTGGATCCAGACTTAGTCCCAGCCTTGCCCAACAGTTTATGTCTAAAGGATTATCTGCACACAATCAATCCTTTATTATCATTTAGCCATCAAGATTTCAGAGTTAAGCACGCTATTAACCCCTTACCAAGAGTCTCTTGTGGTAAGGAATCTCTCAGTCTTGAGGAGCAACCTTGAGAGGCATCCTCTGCTCAAGGGGAGTCCCTGAATATGTTGGTCCTCCCATTCAGGAAAAATTTCCCATAAATTGTTATTTGTAGAGCAAAACAGTGACTGTCCACTTAGCTTTGTCTTCTTTTAACATCAACAGATCATTTTTATCAATCAAATCATAAATTGTGTTACCATTATTGGTGTGTTTTAAATAGTGCCTTCAGTTGTGATACCAAGTGAAGTTGATTTCAGAAGATTCCTATTATTTTAGGTATATTACTTTGCCAATAAGAATAATTGGGCCTTTTCACTGCTTTCTCCTTTCGAATTATGCTGTAGTGCCCTCAAGCTTTTTCTGATTACTTTAACTTCTCTACTGGTAAAGGTAGAATGTACACTGAAGGTTGTTATTTAATGGGCTATTTATTCTTCAGAGTAGCTGGTGTCAAAAACAGTTTATCTTTCAATTATGTTCAGAGTATTGAAAAGTTTTTTGTGACTGAAAATGTAAGGACCATGAACTGCTTGCTTGTATCAGAAATTACAGCATTTGGTATTTCATATAAGGCCAAATTTTTAAAAAATTGCTTTGCCCTAAGTAAGAAGAAATAAACAGATGGGGATAGGGAGTATTTCTCATTCATTATGTTTATTAAGTGTTGTTAGGAACTGAATACTTGGTGGAAAAAAAAGAAAAGAAAGCAATCTATAGTTACAGTAGTATTATGCAATGTTTCTTTCAAGCAAGGAATGCAAAAAAACAGTTACTGAGTTAGGCTGGTGTGCTTGCAGCACATTTAAATAAGCAAGTGTTGTTATTATGTTGTTGGTGGTGTGGTTGACCATGTTCTACTCTCGTGCTGTGTGTGGGGCTGTACATAAGATACCCATCAGAGATGACAGTATTTTTAGAAAGCATCTGCAGCTCCTTACCTTGTGGGACTATTTACTCCTTGTCTGAATGCTTATAATGAAAATTTAAATGCCTGCCAAATCGAAATGTTGGTATTTTCCGTCTTCTGCCTACAGTTTGTGTTAAATTACTTAACAGGGTCTGTGACATGGAAAATACAGTTTGGGGGAGTGAAATATAGGCCTAAAGCTATATATGGAGTGACTGCTGGGGTCATTTTACACAAGAGGTCACTGCCAGGGGTACACTAGCTGGCTGAGGTGTAGGTTAAGCTCTGTCCCTAGGTTCATACCCTCGGTGCTGAGGAGGTCCATGATGCCACTCCACAGCTATTCCTGATCATAGCTGGCGTTTTGGTTGCATAAGGGTGGATATTTTTACAGCAATTTACTGAGCTCCTTCCTGTTCTGTAAAATTAAATGTCACGATTGGCTCTGTATGCTATAAAAATATCCATCTTTTTACAAAAAAAAAAAAAAAAAAAAAAAAAAAAAAAAAANAAAGAAAAGAAAAGAAAAAAAGACTGTTTTCTTTTTCTTGCATTTCTGTAACATAGTACCTGTGTTTACAATAGCTTTGCACCCATGTCAGGCCCCATATCAAAACAAAGCAATGCAAGGGCAGGCAATTTGGGGCCTTTCTGTGTCCTCTGCTAATGAAAAGTTACAATTCTTGGCACAGGCCTGCTGATCTTTGACCCCAAACTCTTTCCATGAGTGCCCTCTTGCTCGCCCTGGGATGGGCAGGATACGAGCATGGACCCTCCTCAGTGAGGCCATTGTTGCTGGGTTCCTTTGCTGGCTTCAGTCTCCAAACTCCCTCTGCTTTGCTGTCAGAATGGCTTTTTGGTGTCTGGGCCTTCTGCTTGGCTTAGCTGATCTGATTTACATAATATTTCTTTGCTGTGGCAGTTCACCTGACTTACCTTTTTTCTACAACCAGTGTGGCTCTTCAGTCACTTTCCTTACACTTCCTGGTGACCACTTGCTCTAGCTACAGCTTTTTGGCCCCTCTGTAGTAGCAGAATCAAGACTGAGAGTTCCCCTTTTTGCTGTTCCAGCCCTCAAACACAGACAGTTTATTTTGGGGAGCTCCGACTTTCAGTTTTTGTCGTTGCACTCTTCAGGGCAATGCTGGCTTCTGCATTTTGCCACCACTACATCCTTCCTTGCCCTTCCTGTGGTTGATTTTACCAGAAGCAAGAGGCATTCTTGTAAATGTTTGACCCACAGTGCATAGAAAGTTGTACCTGTGTCACAAGCAAGGCTGAGATTTCTGTTGGTAAATCTTCCTTAACCCGTGCCCTAAATGTGCACTTGTACATCGTGCCCACCCCAGAGGGGTGTGGGCACAGCAGCCGTGTCATGCCAGTGATCACATGTCTTCCACATGTTTCACTGGCCTCTCTTTCCTTTGTTTCTTCATCTTCCTCCAGCCTGCCACGTGCCGTGGCTCTGCTGCTTCCCCTGCCCTGACCCCGGGGCTGTCTGGACACTGCTGCTCCTCCCTTTGCCTGCTCCTCGATGAGCAGAGGGGACAGGGGAGTGCCACTGGGAGAAAGCAGAACTGAGCTGTCCATGAGGAGCTGCCCTGAGCTGCAGCCCTGCTCTGCAGCTTGGCTTTGGGCCTCCTTCCAGACGTAGCTCTTCTACAGCTGCTTGTGAAGCAGTGACACGAGCTGGTGCTTGAGGTCACGTCCTGGAAAAAAATAAACCTGTTATTGATGGGTAGAAAGGGTTCACAATTCTCTTGAAAATCAACGGAGGAGATTCTGTTTTCTTTCTCTAGTTCAAGTGTCATGCTCAGAGCCAAGCCCTTACCTTGCTAATTCCTTGCAGCAGTCTCAGGTGAGTGCCAGAGGTGTGTTATGGGCAGTTCCATCACCTCTGGCACCACTTCTCTTCCAACCTCAGTCAATAGCTGTGGTATTTTTACTGCTGTCCTCTTAAGAGATTGTGTTAAAGCAGGTCACACTTTGTTTTGCAAAGTTAGTAAGGCTGTCCACGAAGAGACTTCATCTTGATGTGATGTCCCTGTAGGAAATTACAAAAGCTTTTGACACAGTAGCACAAAAAAAAGTTTAGTTCTTGCTCCTTATCTGCAGAAGCATTTGTGTAGGAGAATCAAGATTTTAAATGGTTACACAAAGAAAGAAATTATAAAAGGCTAAAGAAATCCTCTGGCTTTTCAGATGACTCCTTGAGCTGGCTGCCTGTTAAGTCATAACAAAGTATTTCAGAAGTTTGTAAACTAAAACACAGGACTTCATTGGCAGTATTTCCATGAGGTTCATGATCCCCCTGATTTACTAAGAAGCAAGATAAGGCACTGATTATAACCAGAGGCTCCTGTAATCTGCATGCATATATATATATATTATATATATATCTGTGCTTCGGTTAACAGAAAATACTTTGGAGTGTTTGTGTTTTTCAGCTCATGCAAACTGTCTAAATCGGGCATGGAGCCCAAGAAAATCCACTGTACCTTTCAGCAGGGCCTTTATTCATGAGGGTCACAAGAACATGAAATAATTTTACATAGCTTTTTGTCAGCTTGCAGCATGGCAAGAGTGAATTCATCTGCCTGTGGAGCTGTGGAGGCACGTCCTTGATCTGGAAGGATGTGAGTGGGGAGGGAGTAAGGGAGCAAACTGTAACAAAACTTTCAGATTTCCAATGTCTTATAAACTCCTCTGCCTGGCTCCCAAGGCTGTGGCAGGAGTGTAGGGGTGCTGACCCAGAGTGCCACCCCTTTTGTGGTGCACATTCCGTGGTCTCAGGCTAGCAAAATGTTTTCTCAGTTTTAAGTTTATGCTTAAATGCCCTGTTGAAGAGGGAGCACAGGTCTTGGAATTCCACAATACCTTTGTCACTTCCAGGTAAATAGAAAGTTGTTTGTTTGTTTGTTTATAATGAGATTAAGCTAAAATATTATTTCAATCCCAACCAAGTAAACGACTTACATTTATACAATTGCCTGGTGCCACCAAGACTTAATGAAAAATATTTCCTCACCCCATAAGGTTAGAAGAATTATCACTGTCTGAGATCAGTGCAGTGAAGACAAGTTTGAACCAGGCTATCTTCTGATAGACTGACACAGTTGGAAGTGTCCTTCCATTTATAAGTTCTTAAAATAAACCAAGGAAAAAGAGGTGGATCAGCTGTGAACTGTAAGGTTCTTGATGCAGGTACTGCTAAGGACACCCATCTTCCACTCTGGTGCTAATTTTAAATGGGATGAGCAAAATAAGCCTTATATATTTGTTAGTATATTAGTAACAGAATCAAGATTTTTTTATCAAACTTGGCAAGTGTTATCAAACTAATGTCTTACTGCCATGTTTACTTCATTGCTTAATAGTGTAGACAGATGAAGGGTATTTGCTAACTAGGCAATTAAAATGCAATAATTGATGGCATGGATTTATAGTTTGGGAGTAGCGATACACAAATAGCTATTTTTTAAAAGTTACTATTTTTGACATTTGAAATAGGAGAGGTTTGATAATGAGACTTGGATGTGATACATTCATAAAGGATAAAGTAAAGTCAGTTTTTAAAAAATTAGCTATCCAAATAGGAACAATTCTAAGAAGCACAAAGCCTTTTGTTTCTCTGGGTTTCTCTTTACTCTGTCTTTCTGTAGCTTTCATTAGATTTGAGTACACCCAGGGCTGGGACCACCTTTACTTTCCACATCAGTGCTGTGCCTACAGCTGCATGGTTCTGGGACTCTTACATGCTCCAGCAGAACAAAGAAATGACAATAATAATAGTAACTGTTTCAGAAATTTTTAAAGACTTAATCTTACTTTTTACAGGATTTTGGAGCAGTTAAAAGCTCTCATTAATTTTATTTACCCCTTTTTAAGTAGGTGGTATTACCTTGTGTTACAGGTAAAGGCACCAAGGCAGAAGCAGGCACAGACAGCAAGTCATGAGCTGTCATGGGAAGCAAATCTGGTTTGTTTGATCCCCAGTGCTTTGCTTTGACTGCAACATTGGCTCCCTTCCTATGCTCACTCCATCCCAGCTACTTCGCTAACATGGAAAATTGGCATTTATTGGGTAGTGCGTAATCACTGAGCCCATTAGTACCCCAGAAGTCTTTTAGAGACATGCTAATGTGTTTTTCAAATAAACTTTCCTGTGCTGCTAATATTATGGGTTGCTGAGGCAAGAAAAGCTTTCATAAGGTAACGGATGCAAATGTGTGCATGTGTGTGAGGGAGGTATTGTAAGGCTTAAGGGGTTTTTTGTGGGTGGTTATTTTTGGTGTTGTAGTTTGGAGCAGTTCCTGAATTTCCTTCACTTTGTGATATTTTAACTTTTAGACAGATTCACTTAGACCTTCATCCTTCTTTTCCCTTGAGTATGTGTGTGCATGTATAAAATAAAAGACAATTATTAAAACTTACACTACAAGGCAAATGTGGATTCTTGTACTCATCCATTTGTCTTGACCAGAATATAATTCAAGCCAGGTCAAGGGATTCCATGGCAAGATCATGCTTAAAGTGATGGGTGCAGATCTTCCATGGTTTCATGTGTGAGGAAACAAGAAGTAACACTGTAAATGGGGGCCTCCAAATGTGGAATAGGATCACAGCATGTGACTTCTCCAAAGCTTTCTGAACTGAGTGGGTTGTCCCTGGCTCACTAAACACTGTTCTGCAAGAAGCCTGATTGTGGTCAGGCGTAAATTCAGGGTGAAATTTGACTTTTTAAAAAGAAAAGTTGGTGAAGAAGGCAGAAATTAGTTGCTCAATAAAGTGCATTGACAAGCACCTTCTCTAAGACACAGCAAAGAAGCACCTCAAAGGCTGTTTAGGATGGGGAACTGCTGGGACCAGTTACAGCCCAGTAGTCTTCAGTGGGCATGAACTGGCTGAAACTTTAATACCATGGTTGTACCATGGAAATAAGATGAACAGAAGACAAGTGGAAAAGTCTTGCAAGAACACCTTTATCCTTCATAGTGGTGTTGCCATGACTGGCCCATAGCATTTGCCTAAAAGGAATCTCCCTGTCCCTGTGGGAGCTGGGAGTTCCCAGAGCATTTTGCTCTAAAAGATAGGCTCATCCAATTGGGAAGCAGCTTTGAGCTCAGGCAAGGATCCTCCAGAGGAGCTGAGGTCTGGGGGCCACACTGGTTCAGTAAATTTTTAATGCTTGCTGAATTCTTTCTCTTCACCCTCTGCCTCAGGTAGTTGCATATCTGTCTTTACAAAACATTAGATTGTGCCTAGGTTCAGATGACAAAGCTTTTCAGTTGATTCTGTTTTGTGAATGCAATGTCTTGGTTCATTTGAGTTTTTACACATCTCTGATGGGTACGCTATCTGAAAATAAAAAGTAGTGTACGAGAGTAGGATTTTGGAAAAAATGCCACTGGTTACATTGAGTGAAAATGTAGATGGCTCACATTTTGTTTAGCAGTGACCATTGTCAAATTGTGCAGCTGATGTGGATAAGAAGCAGTTGGCAGGTGTTGTTGGAGATTGTCCTCCCAAGTACCAGATGACAAACAGAGAAAAACATTGTGCACACTTAAATAAATAGGACTACCTTTTGAGGCCAGAAGATGATGGACTCTATCCTGTAGGATAAACCTGTCCTTCAGGATGAATAGCTGTGAGTTTGTGCAATAAGGATGCTCTCTTTCTGCAGAACAGGTAAAATTTCTCAAGCTAAGGGATGTCATTTTTCCGAGGCTATGCTGAGCTTTGCAGTTTCTTGGTGGTTTTTTGTTTCTCTGTCCTTAACAGAGAAGCTCTTGCTGATAGCAGTGCCAAAACAAAGGGCTAATGGGAACCAGTCCCAGGAACCGTGACTGTCAGGGGACTTGTAAGCTTGGCTGCCAGACCTGAAACTTTTCATGGGACTTCTATGCTCCACATGTTGTTTTGTAGTTATCATCCTGATGAGACAGGCTATGGCATCAAAATGACAACGGCTAATTAAATGTCAGGAGAATCAGAAGCTGTTGCAAAGCTTTTACACTGAGATTGCCAAGATTGAAACAGAAGCCAGTGACGCACATCACCCTCCTTGTGGCTCATTAGGATGGGATATAACTCCACGTTCAGCCAGCTGCAGTATTGAGAGGGTATGGAGGCTGCCACGAGGGCTTGACACTAATGAGCACCTGAAAGGTTAAATAAACCTCTGTGGCTGATGTTAGGTCTCAGGTTATAACCTTGGCAACTTGTCCCTTGATGTTTTCTTTTTCTCCCTTTCTCCTTGGAAGCATTCACCTCAGAATCCTGTTCTGGCTTTGATAGGGGTCTACATGGGAACCTCTGTTTTCCATCTGGTGTCGTGTTGACTTAGGCTGCTAAGAGCTGCTAGGATTCAAGCTAGAGCTTTTTACCTTAGGTTGGCCACAAAAATTTTAGCTTGTTTTAATTTTTCTGGTCCTACTTCTCTAGAATAAGATGAAGTGTCTACTCTACATATGTGTGATTTATTATATGTAATGTTAATGAGGGATATATCCTGTTTGACTGTGGCAACTGTGCATTTCACTAGTGCACAGGTGGCCTCAATATTTCTGCTTTGTGGGTTTCTTCTTCTATCTTTAACTTCTGTAATCCTTGTGTTTTGTGGTTTACAAGATTTTTTATCATTGGGAAATATGTTGAATTGATGTCGGGGCCCAAACGTTACACCAGAAGAAATATCCTTTCTTTGTCGAATGTCTGCATTGTGAAATCTTCACATTAGTCTGTGGTTTTACTCTGAAAATTGGCTGTGGGACAATGAAATACTGTTCAAGACATTCTCTGCTCTCAGGCTCTGTTTGCAGCCCTGTCATAGCAATAACCACACTACCTTTTTATTGCTGTCTGAAGCAGCATGGGGTGGACAGAGGGACTTCAGTCTTCCTTTGGTTCTCTGTCACCCATGGGGCAGTTACTTCGCTTCCCACATGAAGAATGGGTCTTCATTTAGCTGTGTCCACAGCTGGTCTACGTGGGAATGCCTCCACTCAAAGTAGGCAAGCAATACTGATTTATACTGATTTATACTGATTTGTACTGATTTATACTGATTTATACTGATTTATACTGATTTATACTGATTTATACTGATTTATACTAGTAGAGAACTTGTCCTGTGGCCCTCAAACCATGCTCTTACCCTGGAGCTGCCTGCCTGTGTTTGGCATGCATTAAGAGTGATGATATATGGGCCACAAGGAGCATGGCTTGACTTTAAACTTTTAGATTGAAATTGCTTGGAGAAGCGTTATGTAGAATTAAGCATCATTTTCCTTGGAAACTGAGTAAACTCAATCCAAAAGCTGTTGAGAGGCAATAAATGTGGGACCACATGGTGCCATCTTTCCAAAGCCACCCTTCAAAGCAGACTGCATGTTCAGCCACCCCTGAGTGCTGTGTGCACGTTTCACTGGCTCAGAAATGTATGTAATGCAGCTATTTTGTTCAAATTGCTGCAAACTCCCCTCATTAAGGAAGTTGAATTACACAAAGTGTTGAGTTCTTGCTCTGGAGACAGAGCTGGAGCTTTTCCATTAGAGGTAACCTTCAAATGAACCAAGGTGCACCTTTTTCTTATAAGTACAGCCCAACTAAAACATTTTACCCTAAGCTGGGGTTTGGTTTGAGGGGAAGTGAGGGTAACCTTGGAAATACCATGGAAGTGAAATCTGGTCTCACTTAATAGTATCAGAGCAGTTCTAATAGGCCTCAGATATCTGCATTGTGAAATCTTACACCTTAATTAAAATCAGGGGGGGCATCTTCTCTAACAAAGACATACTTTTTTATGTTCAGTAGTCACTGAAGTAATTACAGGTTAACAAAAATAAAGAGCATTAAACAGAATGTCAAAATATGTCTGTTCCTCACAGTTGCTCCGTTTTAACTCTCATCTCCTCTGATGTCACGATTTAATTAGGTATCTCAGTCACTATAGAGTTTTCCAGACAAGATCTGAATTTGTAATCTACAAATAGGCAGAGCTCAGTTGCCATCCTCTGTGTTTCATTCATTTAACACAGTGCAGAAAAGTGAAAATGAGGTTCACCTTGCACTTTCTCTGAGGCAGCTTTATGAGATACTGAATAAAAGTGTCCAGCTGTGAAATGTAGTTTTAACAGCTGATTATGCTTTTCTACACCAAAAGTGAGGTGATCAGTTACTTATGATCACCTTCAGACCTGCACACAGATAAGCATCTCATCAACCTGGGGTTAAAGAAGCTTTTTCTCTGCCTTTTTCTATGGGCAAGGATTTTCAGAGTTTGTTTTACAAATGATGGTCTGTGGTAGCCTTAAATGAACTTTGTTTGGAAAATCTTTCCAGCTTTTTCTGTCTTTGAGTCTGCAGAACACCATTTAGCTGCTGGTTGGTTGGGTAAAGCAGCATTATTTGTGAATATCTGATAAGGAGAGAGATGAAATTTTTACTCCCACCAGGAAGTGTTACTTCATAGGTGCCAGGTGAAAGTGCTCTCCTGAGGACAATAGCCATAATACAGAGTTGGAAAGAACAGCTCATCGTTTTACATTCTCTTCTCTCTGGTCCTGTGCTCCTAATTTTAATTTTTTTTAGGGATGTTTTTCTCTGCTGATTGGAGAGGGAGGCAGAGATTCAACAGCATGGTTGAAAGTGTTGGAAAATCTCACCATTGTAATTGTTTGAGGAGAGTCATCTCTCAGTTCCTGTCTATCTCCTCACTTTCACACTGCCCTGTTTTGTACCCTGCAATGTACATGCCTCAGGCCCCAGCAGACAGCAGAAAATCCATGTCTGCTGTGAATTCAACAGATTGCAGCTTCAGCTGTTTGCTTGCTACTTCAGTCTCGTGTGTCTTTGACTCTGAATGAGCAAGTTATGCTTTTCTGTGTGGTGTGGAACGATGTGTTGGGAAGGTGGGATGTGAACAGGACTGGCTATGAACCGACTTTTTAATTTGACATTGATGTAACTTGAATCACGGAGTCTGAGCCATGATTCCAGGCTGTGACTGAGGACTTAAGCCCCTTTAATGTGCCTCATTGAAGACAGGTGATGCCTCCTCCAGCCACCTAGAAACAGAGACTAGACAAGAGGAAGGGAATAAAGACAGGTATTTATTTGAAGGGCCTTCAAGGTACACCCTGGGGGAGCCAGAGGCTGCTTCCAAAAATTGGACCCCAAGATGGACCCCAGGTCACGAGTTCTTCACACTTTTATAGGTTTGGACCATTTGCATATCAGGGTTAATTCTCCAATTAAAGCCCCAGTTTAACGATGTAACTCCCCTCAGCTTGCCCCCCTTAGAATCTTTAGTTTACACATTTTGGGCCTAAAAACAGCCTGGCTGTCCTTGAAGGCAAAGCCTGGAGAGGCTTTGTTATGTCTGCCCAGTACGAGAGAGCAGGAATTACAGGCTACAAGGAACTTCAGAGTTACACTCTAAGCAGTACAGAATTTGAAAATAGAAAAGTTAAAACCTAAGGCATCACAGGGAGATGGCTTATCCCAGCCTCTGCAGAGGCAGTGTGCTGTGGCTGTCTTCCAAGCCACACCTGCCTGTGGCAGAGCTGGTGATGATGTCAGGTTGGGTTGGTGAACTGCATCCAGCTGAAGGGGTCACAGTGTGCCAAAGAAACCATGGCACTATCCTACAAATGGAAGAGACAAGTTTGGGTAGATCCTGAAGAAGAGGATGAGTCCATTCTGGAAGGATCAGCCCACGAGGAACTTTCTGCTCATGGTGCCAGAGGAAGGGATGTTGAGTGCCAGTCAACATCTCCTGGTCTTATGGCTCACAGAAGGAAGTGTGTCCATGCTTAAAAACTTGAAACTGTGGTTCCCCTCACCACACTGCCCCCAAAGTAGGAGTCATCAGCAGTTCCTCTTTTTGTTTGTGCTAGCTTGCCTTTTCTAGAGAAGCCACATAGTAGACAGAAGAAGATAGCTGGCAGAGAGTCACGTTCCGCAGAGAAGAGAAACACAGAAAGTGAAGGGCTTGGGAGAAAAAGGATTTTAAAAGTTCCTGAAAAGGGTGTGCCTTTCACAGCTCTCTTATCTCAGGTGTATTTATGTATTTTGGATCTCTATAAAGTGTTGATGGCTTTTAGAGATGAACAGTTCTCTTGCTGTGTGGATTTGGGATCCAGATATCTGCTGGTTTGGGCCTTTCCCAGACTGTGTTTATACAACATTGGTGCCAGTGTTTTTGTCTGCTTTTTATGGAAGTACCATGTGGCTGGGATCTTCTTCCTTGTAATGTTCTGAAGAAGACTAATTGCAGAAAGTCTGCTCTCCTTTTCTTTCTTTTCCATTGAACTTTCTCATTACCTCCCTATAATCATGTCTGACACTTCCGTCATCTGATTTCCTTCCATCCTGTACTTTGCAAAATTTTGCTTACAGTAATCACAGGAGGCAGTCTTTGAGTGCAGTTGTGCCATCCTGTTGGAATATTGTGGATTGCATGCTGCTGTCCACATCCTATGTCCAGTATGGCCAGTGTACACCAAAATCCAAGTGTGCCTGTGTATGCATTGGGCTGGTTTGGCTCAAGCAGGCACAGCAGCCCATGACAGTTTACACAAAACCTGTGGAGATGCTTCACATCCACCCACCTCAAATTAATTTTGTTTGGTTGCAACGCATTTTGTCTGACCTGAACTTCCCCACACACGTGTACGCTTCGGTTTTTTTTGGAGCTTGGCTTTGCCTGCCAAAGAAATTAGAAAGGAGGCAAGCGGAAGTAAAGTTCATTGAAATATTAACAAGTCATTTTGTCTTCTTCTGGTTTTCATCAGGGTGAAAAAGAACAGCAAAACCACAACAAAAATAGCAATTAAAATACTATGGGGGGCTGCAAACATCATAGTGATAGAGTTCACTTAGCTGTGGTGGTTTCTTTTATGTGATAATATTGAGGTGTTTTATTTCTCCCCTGTGAGGTAGATCACTATTAGCAGCAATTTGTAGTGTGCCCCATGTGGAGGCTGGGGAGGAGAGTTGGTGCCTCAGAGGTTACACGAGGCCATGGAAGACCCAGCAACAGAATCCAAAGCGTCTGGACCACCCAGGGACCTGCTCATGTACCACAAGCCATCAGGGAAAGATTAACTCTAAACCCTTTTGGTTGCTCTGTACGGTATAATTGTCTAAATGAAATCAATGAATACTTGATTTGAGAGTCTCCCATTGCTGCATCCCTGCTGTTCCTAATGTTTGTTAACAGATTGCTTTGTGGCAGAGTGCAAAGGTGCCGCTCTATAAAACTGTAATGACTTCTGGAAAGGAAGTTGCCCTGTGTATTGCAGAAAGCACCATTCAGTTTTGATTGGAACATGGGGAGCTGAGAAGTTGTTATTGTTTTTAGTGCAGCTACTTGGAATAAAAATTTCTGCTCAGTTATGGTTAAGATGACATTTTCTTTTTCCCCTGCCTTTTTCTCTCCTTGTTTACCAGTGGAGTTGGAATGTTCTCATTTGCTCTGGGCAGGGAGCTGGCATGTGGTAAGGTCCTGGCACACCAAGGAAGAGGAGCTCCTCTTCTGTCTTCTATGCTCCTCTGTCTGTCACCCATCCTGTTTGCTACTCCCTTGACTTTCTCTTGGCTGTTTTTTGTCGGTCCTTGGGGGATTTTCTTGTCAGTCTCTTGCCAGCTTTTTCATCCTTTCTTGCTCTCTAAAGAGAAAATGAAGTGTTTGGTGAGATGGCTGGGTTATCCCTGGTGAGGGGGTTTGGTGGTGCCAGATCTCACACTGCCTGGCTCTGGGAGCCAAGGGGACTGAAGAGGACGAAAGAGGAAGAGATTGAGGCTGTAAATGAGCCCCAGTTGCACGGGTCTGTTGGCACAGCAAGGTGAGACTCATCTGAGCATTATTTTGCTGTTGCTGCAAGTTACATTTTGTCACGATTTCCCCCTGGTGAAAGACCACTGGCCTTTGGGCTGGCAACCCACACTGCAGGAAATGTGCTTACTGACAGGGTAGAGGCAAAGAGAATTTACAGCAGATCTCTCAGGTATCACACCTTGGGCATCAGGTACAAACACTCGTGCCTCACTTTCCCCAAGGGCTGTAGTTCATTAACTTCCAGGCCTGTGGAGTGGCTTCCCTGCCCTGAGAGGTTCAAGGGGGCTGGTTGGCACCCCAGAGGGGGAGTGAGGCAAGGGCAGAGGGGGCTCTGTGCAGTTTGACAGCTTATAAGCATGTCCACACCCAGTTCCCTGCCCAAAACAAGCCCCTTGGAGCCTGCCAGGGCAGCAGGAGTGTCCAGCACGCTCCCAATGCTGCCTGACCCAGTGCCCTTCCCCTGCCAGGAGTGCCCCATGTGCCTCCCCATCACATTCCAGCCTTACTGCTGCCTTACAGCTGTGGGAAGAACTGAGAGAACTGGAACAAGGATAATAATTCTTTCAAGAATTTTGTTTCTGGGTTTTTTTGATGTTTGTAATGCTTCTTAAGAGTAATACTGTAAATGTAAATTGCATCAAGGCACAGCAGCTATTTATGCTAGTTGTGTCTTTATTTCTGCTTCTCAGCCAGTTATCCAGTGCTTTTTGTACTATTCCATCGACCTTTCCTAGGAAATCAGTTGAATGTGTTTGACACTTTGCCTGTGAACTGACTCTTCCATGAAAACCCTGATTGCTTACAGGAGACTAAACCTCACTCATTTAGATCCCTTTATACCATTCTAGTCATAGAAAGTCACCTTTACCCACCACATTTGGCAGTTTTAAAATGCTGAGGAGTGAAATAAATCCCTCAGAATCAGGGGGTCTCCAACCTAGTATCTCTAGCTTCTATTTCTTATAATTTTTTCTTGTATTTCTTGTCCTTTTGGGGGCTTCAGCAAAGTCTGGTGTAATCAGCAGGAATTTTGACAACCACCTCAGCCGTGTACTGGGTAACACCTCATACCTTTGATGAGAACTTGAGACGCCCCTGCAGTTTACAAGTTACAACCAGGGACTGCCACAACCTTATTAAAATATGGAGGGGCTCTGTGTTTCACAGAAATACTGAAAAGTGGAGAAAACCTTTCTCTTTTCCAAGCAGTTTTTCCACGTGCACACATGCATTCACACACTGGTATTTTGGCAAACCAATCTACTATACCACGTCAGTGAATTAATGACAGGCTGGTGAAATGAATGTTCACAGCTTTAAATCAGTCTTTTCTTTAAGAGCATTTAAATAACTTCATTTTTGTTCAAGGTAATCTTGACTATAAAACTACAGGCCTGCAGGAAACCCATATATTAATTGCAAAAGCTGGGTCTGTTGTGGTTTTCCACACTGCTGAAAATATATGGCATCCCAGATGAGTAGCAGATCTGATTTTGTAGTCGTGTTGTGTCAGGAATTTAGACTGAGTATTACTTGTAATTCTGTCATTTATCTCTACTGTTTCTTTATTAATGTCTTCAGCGTTCTTGGTCTGTCCTCAATCTTTCACATTTTGTACTGAGGCTTTATTGCAGTGTTTTCCAAATTTTTTAAGTAAAAATCTTTCAAGATGAACAGCAGTCCTTCCTCGGGAGCTGACTGAAAGCCAAATTATCTTTATTCATATAGCTATTGCCTTGTACATCTCCTCTTTGGAAATCACTGTTCCATTATATGCTATTGCTTCCTTGTCCCTACATGCCTTGATGAACAGTAAAATACAGTGTTGACATTTAAAATATTGTCACTGGCATGGCTGATTGAGTGAGTGAGTGAGTGAGTGAGAGTTTTCTCCACAATAGTGATTTTTCTGGGGCTCTTGGCAAATTCAGGCTCTAGTGATGGTTACTTTTTTGTATCAGTTACACTTGCTGTGTATTTTTGAGGTGCATTTTTGAGCTTTCCTTTGCGAACATAAATGGAACTGTTCTTCTCATTATAGTTGCTCTCAGCCACGTCCATCCCATGTCTTGTCCTCCAGCTGCCCCAAAAGATTTGTGCAACACACTGGATATAACACTTTACTGCATCACAGCAGTTAAATATGAAAAAAATATCGCTCAGAGCTTGCACGGCCTTTACACGCCATGCACAAACTGTCACCTAGGGTGTATTATAAACTTGGATAAGCTTTCTGTATTTTAGGTTCACAGTTTGTCACTGCATTGTTATTTTCATTGCTGTGTCTTTGATCTCACAAAAAGCTGTGCCCTGGTCAAGGCGTCTGTTGACACAGTCCCCCTGGCCCACGTGGGCCTTTGAGCTCGTTATGGGGCAAAGGAAGGATCATGAAAGCAGAGCTTCAGAAAATACCGTGGCTGCCAAATAACAGCATTCCTAAAGCTGTTCTGTGTCATACTGTGGGCCTCTGCTTTGGATCTGAGCTCTCTCAGATTGCTGTCCACAATGTTCTTTCATCAGTGTAGCTGTGGCAATACAGAAATATTAGCGGTAGTTATTGTAGTGTCGACGTAGAGGAATCCATCCTGTGTAGGAACTGCCATATGAGCAGAAAATTGATGGGCTCTTTGCCCTGAGGTTACTGTCTGAAGGTCTAGAGTACACAGAAGGTAAGTGGTATTGAGAGATTTGAAAACTGAGAGAAATGAAGTTGTGAGTGAAGAAGATTCAGCTTCAGCAGCTGAAGATGCCTTTAGGTAGGTTCCCCGTCTGAAATGTGCTGCAGTTCCTCCAGCTTGGTCAGCAATCCCTCGTTGTTTCTGACTGTCTTTTCTGGCAGTCGAGGGGCTGGCACAGAAAATCCTGGCTTGTTCTTCAGGTCACTTTGTCCAGTGGCTGTGCTGGAAAGCCCCAGCTGTGCAGTGCCAGGCTCTGCTCACACATCAGCACGGGACAGTCACAGCTGGAAAGCACAGCCTCAGGAAGCACAGTGCAGATCACCAGGTACACACTGTTGTAAGGAGTGTGGCTGCTGTTCACGTGAAACCTGACAGCAAAATATGCTCAGTCTCAAATCCCCAACAGGCTCTGAACACCCTGTTCTAGCCAGTCCCATTAGAGCACGAGAGGTTGAGATGGGTTTTCCCATCTAGTCCATGTGATAAGGGAACTTCTGTTGCTGATACTCATCAAGAGTGATTTTTACAGTAAAAGTTATGGACAGATCAAAGCATATCAGGAAGCAATACCTAGAGTTTTCATATGGTTTACAAATGGCATTTCCAATTCATACGAGTTCAAGTATGAATATAGAAAGTTTTTTGTGGTACTAATGGAAATTTCTGCATCTATAACATGTCCCTTTCTCCAAACTGGCATAGTTTTAATAAGAAGAACTATCCATATGTCCTTGACTTGTCATTTGTAAGAAAACTCAAAATCTTAATGGTTCACACTGGAGAAATAAAGGTCAGGGTACAGGCAAAGTTCCTCTGTATTACAGAAGATAATAAAAGGGGAATATATTTGCTTCTGGTTATGCTAATTCATCAGTCCAAGCACAGTGTGATTGCATTCTGTCTAGTCAGTGCTCTTCTTCGTATCTTAAAGAAGAGATATAGCCAAAGTAAAGGGCATTTGGAGATAGACAGGGAAAATAATTGAGTCACAGGGAGTCTTCTGTTTGAGGAGGGATGGGAAAGATAGGGATTGTTTTAATTTAAAGAAGAGACAAATAAAAGAGAACGTGACAGTAGTGTACAGAATGATGAATGATACGGAGAAGGTGAACTGTGTGCTCTTGCTTGCCCTTTCTTAAGTACAGAAGCAGAGGGACATCCAATAAAGCAGAAAGGCAGAAGTAATAACACTGTTGAAAGGGCATTTTTAAACAGTAACTATCTTGTTTCCACTGGCTCATCTTCTTTCTTCGCGATTCTAGAGCACATCTTGAGGGGCATGCACAGACCTCTACGAGATGAATTCAAGTTGTCTTGCTAAGCAGTTTTTGTGGTCGTGTTGCAAAGGCTGCTGGCTGGATCAGGTTATTTGGCTTGTGTGAAGGTGAGGAACTAGTCAGATAATCTTAAAGAACCTTTTTAGTCTCAAAAATAAGTAGAAGTTTAGGTAAAGACGTTAATATGTGTAATGATACTATCCATGCATTTGCTAGATAGAGTAAAAAAGTAACTATTCAGGACAGAAATCTGCTACTGATGGAAGGAATATTCCTCTGCTGTTAACCCCCATGTCATTTCTTTGCTGGTCTCCCTGAATATCTGCTCATGACCCTTTTATAAAATGCTGATGTTGTGCCACATTGGCTCAGGCTCTGCTGTCAGGACCAAGCAGACTTCTATCCCCAAGGAAGTTGTTGGAAGCACATTTATTCTTCCTGAATATCCCTTTCTGATATTCTCTTGCTTTTGGATGTTCCACTTTTTATTCATCTTTATTTGATAAGTTTGTATGGAGATCCAGAAGAAAAAATTTTTTCATCAGTAGATTCTAGGGAACTTCAAGAAATTGACTAAATTGTATATGTACCTCTCCCCTGCCTTATCGTTATAAAAAAGGGAGATAATGAGACATGCAGATTCCAAATGAGTAAGATCACGTTCTGGTTAGATTATTACAATATCTGTTTGGATCCATTGTTACTTTTAGACTTAATCCCTGTCAGTCTTTTTGTAGCTGTGCAATTATTTTATAATTCCTCACCAGGCTGTGCTATTTCACGTAGTACAATCCTGGTCCACCTGTGGTGATCATCACTTCAAAGCCCCAGTTGCTGTGGTCATTTTGAGTGTGTGCCTGCCTCATTCCTGATGGTCTGTTGTGGTAATGCCAGCTGGGATGATTCAGCCCTGGATCACATCTGCAAGGTGGCTTTTCCTTTCCTTTCCTGCTGCAGTTTTTCCCATCTTAAAACAGGTGGAACGCCTCAGCTATTCTGGATGGAAACCACTCACTATGGAAAAATGGAATTTTTAGTAATTTCCTTATGCCTTATAATTAAGTCTTTGTTTCTCACTCACCTACAGGACATCATGAATGCATTTGCCAACATTTTTGTTATTAAAAATTGTACAGCAATGGAGCATTTAAAATATCTAGTATTCAACACAGAACAGATGTATTTTATCAATCATGCAAAGTGTGTAATTTGTAAAAGTGTGCTTGTGTGTATGTACATATTTGCTGTGTATATAAACTGTACAGTTAAGGATGTATTTGCCTGGCACTGCAGTCCAGCTCCCTCAGAAATAGTTACAGCCCTGGAATACCGACCTACAACCTAGTTTAGCCATTTGAAGTCTCTGAGAAAAATTAATTGTAAATGTAATTTAGTACTCAGAGGTATGCAAATTTTATGTCTAAACTCAAGTGAAAAGAAGCATTCAGTCTAATTTTTTGGCATTTGTCAAAAGCCCTCCAAAAACCATCCAGGCTGCGGGCTAAGCTGCCTTTCATAAATCTCAACTGAAGACTTGCTGCTGACTTCTTAAGACTAAATTATTTCTATTGTTCTCGAGTAATTACATTTTTGTTGTTATCTGTGGAAAGAGCCCCACTGGGTTGAGCATGTAAGTATATGGGAATGGGGGGAAGGAGGATTTGTGTTAGTTAAGTGGAGATGATAAAGCTGAAAACATAGCAGCAGGACGTAAATCAGATTTTTCTTCTTTTTCTAGTTGGCTTGCCACAATAAAACACTGCAACAGATGCTGAAGCCGGGGTCAGATCCAGATGAAGGAGATGAAGCCTTGAGGTTTTATGCCAAACATACGGCACAGATAGAGGTAAAGGATTGCTCTCCAGAAGATGGGCTATGAGACAAGTCTGCATCTTGCATGTGGTGAATCTCCTCTTTTTAAGCTTCCAAACAGCGTGGGTTATTTATGAGGAGAAGGTTGAATAAGATGCTTTTGGCTGTGGGAGAAAAAGGAATACACCTATATTAGAAGTGGCTCCAAACCATCATTTCACAGTAGCTTTCCTGTGTGTTACCAAACACGTTTTGTTAGGGAAATAATGACTGTGGATAGTAGCTGTGTCATGAAGTCAAGAATCATCTTGTATGGTACATCACTCGGATAAATAATCATGAGTTTCAAAGCCACTGGTGCTAGATGATCAAATTAAAAGTCTGGCTGGAGTACAAAGAGGTTTTGAAGTGGTGTAGACATTCAATATGGCTTTTGTTTAAAATACCAAGGCTTGGCCTGGTTCAGCAGTTCTGTTCTCTATTTTAAACTTTACACCTGCCATGGGTTGGATTTAGATAGAGGTCCACAGAGGTATCCCACCACAGGATTGATGGAAGCTCCACGGCCTTGGTTGTCCAGAGGGCAGGCCAGTGCTCCTCTTAACCTATTTTAATACTTTGGGTGCTGCTGAGATCTCTCTTGGCAATTCTCAGCCAGTTTATCTGGGTAGGTTGTAAATTTAGGCATTGAACAAGCACTGTGGCCAGCTTTTTTGTGGCCAACAGCTTCTTCTGGAAAAGTGAAACTCAACCCAGCATTGCTGCTGTACAAAACAGATGATTGCTTGTCTTTGAAAGCAGTCCTAGACCTGCTTGGTGTTTCAGATATTATCTCCCCTATATTAAGGTATCTCATTTGTTTGATTTGAAATTCAAATAGTGGTGGGTTTTTATTTTCACCAGTGGCTGTACAGAGGCATGGTTGTAGGAGCTGAAATGAGTTTTCAACCCATTTCTGTATTTTTACTAATGCAGAGTCCACGACCAGAATGAGGAAGCGATTTCGATGGCAGTGTGGTGAGATGAAATAAAATCTAGCTTGCTCACCAGTAACTTGGTAGCTCCTGAAATGCAAACAATTCAAAACCTTGGGTTTTGTCAAGTAAACAGAAAAAGACTGACAAGATATGGGTGCTCCCTGAGTAACAAGGTGCTGTTTTTGCATGTTCACCTTCACAACTTATCCCATCAGAGAAATAGATTCAAGATGAGAAAATAATTTTGTAATCAGAGCAGAAAGCCCCTGAACTTCTCCACTTTTTACCGGGAGAGATTTGTTTCAATTTACTGCAAAATGGAAGCATTCTGAATTAGAACATTTTTTTTATTTGGGGAAGTCTGGACCTAGGTTTTTCTTGAGACCTTTATTTGCCACCTTATTTGTAAATAAAAGGGGAGCTGTGAACAAGAAAAGATATGACAAAATGATTGGATAGTCACTGACAAAAATGTGCATTTTATTTATAGATTGTTCGCCACGATAGAACAATGGAAAAGATTGTCTTTCCTGTCCCTAATATTTGTGAGTTCCTCACTCGGGAATCCAAAAGTCGGGTATTCAATACAACAGAGAGAGATGAACAAGGGAGCAAAGTCAATGACTTTTTCCAGCAAACTGAGGATCTGTACAACGAGATGAAATGGCAAAAGAAAATTAGGAGTAAGTACTGTCATTTTTAAAAAATAGCTTCATTATGCTAAAACCTTGCTTTTAAACCTTCAAATACTTTCATTTTAATAATACCCTTTTCTCTGTTCACTCTGATACTACAACAGGCAAAACTGTTCTGGGCTTGAGGGTGTAGGTCAGCTGAGACACTTGCATGCTACCATAAAAGAAGTGTAATATGGAGCAGTTATTAATATGTTCAAGATGATGTCCAAAAGTTAAATTGAGGGATGGACGAACTGGGTGTAGTTCTACTAATCATGATAGCATTGCACCTAATTAAGCCAAGGCCCCTAATATTTAACAAAAACATGTGTAGCTGCATATTTGAGGTTTGCAGATTCCTGAAAGACCATTAAAAGACTTGTAAACGTCAGTCACTTAAAAACATCTCTCACGAGAACCTCAGCTGCTGTAAATCTGCCCAGCTCCCATGGAGTCAGTCCCCCTCTGCCAGTTCACATCAGCCTGGTGTGACTGGGCTGCAGGATGTCCCAGCTGGCCCATACTGGTTTGTGTCCCACGGTACTGGGGAGGCACATGTGTGGCCTTGAGCTGCTTGGTCAGGATCATGGGGGAGAGGTCAAAGCAGGGACACCAAGAGGAGGGGCAGGGAAGCCCCACCAGGTACCCTGAATGTCTTTAGCTCCCTGGTGGGCAGTGCAGCTGCTGGCCCTTGGCAGGAATGGGGCTGTTGCCAATTCACCCAGATCAGGAGTCTCCTGCCAGCTCAGCCACTGTCAACTCTGCCCTTGGCTTTTGGAGCAGAAAGTTGTATTTTATATATGATAGAATCACAGAAGGGTTTGGGTGGGGAGGGACCTTAAAGATCACACAGTTCCATCCCCCCTGCCATGGGCAGGGACACCTTCCACTCTCCCAGGTTGCTCAGAGCCACATCCAACCTGGCCTTGGACACTGCCAGGGATGGGGCAGCCACAGCTTCTCTGGGCAACCTGTGCCAGGGCCTCAGCACCCTCACAGGGAACAATTTCTTCCTAATACCCAATCTAATCCTACCCTTAGTTTGAAGCCATTCCCCCTTGTCCTGTCACCCCAAGCCCTTGTCAAGAGTCTCTCTCCATGTTTCCTGAAGGCTCCCTTCAGGCACTGGAAGGCTGCATTAGGTCACCCCAAAGCCTTCTCTTCTCCAGGCTGAACATACATAAAAATGCATTAAAGTGATCACTTCATTCACTGCTAAAATGCAGATGCTCTTGGAGTGTCACACATCATCTGCTCACAGCAACTGATCAGGAAGGCAGGCAGGAATAGGGTCTAGAGCAGCAGGATAGTCAGAGTAACGTGGGAGCATCCTGAATGTGATGGAAACATGGATGTTATTGCAATTTTTTATATGTCAATTCCTAGGCTATCATTTTCATCAGCAGCAAGAGTTCAGCATGAACCCCATCGACCCAAGTCTTCTTCTCTTGGTGGCATCCTAAAAACTTGGTGACAAACTCACCCAGAATAGAAATTGAAAAATCCATGATTCCAAAGTCTGCAGTCTATTTGGGAATAAAAGTCATTGTATTGTAGAAAAATTACTTCAGTAAAAAGAATCATATCTGGGGGTTTTGCTTTAGAAACACGGATAAAAGAGCCAACCCAACAATTAGATAGGCCAGACCTGCCTAATGCTATAAACAAAGAAAATTGGTTTATTTTTATTCAGAACAGAAATTTCTCAATTCCTTTCATCAGTGGAGTAGCCCACAAGTCTCCATGTTGGGGTTTTTTTATTATTTGAAAAGATAACACAGGTTGGAGCTGGGTTCCTTCTTTAGCCAAGTGTCTGTTAGCATGAAGTCTGTGCTGCTTAAATTGACAGATGCCATTTTTGCAACAGCTCCAAATGCTTAAATCCCAGCAGTCAGCAGCACAAGGTTATCACAGTGAAATCTGAATATTTATCTAATTGCCGTTAAAGACTATTTAGACTAAAGCCTGAGACAGTCATATGCAGTTGAACAAGTCTGCTGTTTATAAAAACTTAGCTGGGTGCTCTGCATACTTGCAGGAAGTTTCCAGTACTTTAAAATCTAATTAATAGGGATGCATCATGTTTGAAACCTCTCTGACCAGAGATCTTTTTACACTGTTGCACATAGGATCTTGTTTTAAATGTTCATTTAAACGTATTTTAGTGCATTCATATATATGAAGTGCTTGCTTGAGTCTTAGCTCCCTCTGATCTTGTTCCTGGCCTTCTTGCTGAACTGTGTATGTGACTCTAAGACACAAAATCAACCCTGTTTTGCACTGTTCCCCTTTTTTAGTCTTTTCTAGCTAGGCTGTAGGTTCTTTGGGGTATGGACTATTTCTGTGTGTTTGTACAGCACTTCACATTTGGAGATCATGGCTTGTTTGAGTCCTTTTAAGCAGGAGTATAGAGCTGTTTGTCAGCAGGTGACCGTGGGCTTCTGAGCATCACGCAGGAAATAGTCAGCTTTTGTAGAACCAAAACCCAGGCAGACCAAATTTTGCCTGCTTCCTAAGCAGATCAAAATGTTTTTAGTTTGACAGAGGTGGGGAAATACTGCAATTCTGAAACCATGCCTATTCCATCATTATCTGCATATGTCATTGGTGTACTTGGTCCAAATAGGTCATCTGGATGACCCATTCTGGGTGTTCTGGTTGACTGGCATTCAGAGTGCTAAAATCTATTTGTTTGCTTGATTTTGTGTCCCCATGCACAGAGGCTGCAGTTTCAGTTGCAGCTGAAAAGATTTCTTTGCAAAATACCCAGGCCTAAAATCATCCCAGAGGCAAAACTCCGGTGTGTAGTAAACTGGATTGTGATCTTTCGATTAAAAGCTCTGCTTGAAACTATGTTTTATGGCAAACCTATATATAATATTTGTCTATTTTAGTTAAAGATCTGCATATTTTCTACATTAATCTGTATTTCATTCCCTTGGGGCCATGGCTGATTGAGTTTCTGCTTGCTTTCAGTTCATTAATTGCTGCTTTTCTCCCCTTTCTAGATAATCCAGCCCTGTTCTGGTTCTCCAGACACATCTCTCTCTGGGGGAGCATTTCCTTCAACCTTGCTGTGTTCATCAATTTAGCAGTTGCTTTGTTCTACCCTTTTGGAGACGATGGAGATGAAGGCAAGTAGAGATTGGTTTTATTTTTTTGTTTGAATTTTAGATGCTTTCATTTCTAAGGTAACAAATGAAGCTTCGTTTTCAGGTGCAGTCATATCTGGAAGCCATTTAGTGTCTCCTAAGTGGGTACCAGATGTTGTCTGAAATGCAGTGGTTGATCTGTGTGTCACGTGGCCCACACAATGCAGAGTAGAATGGACAGAGCATAAGCTGAAGATTATCTAGATGATCTCAGCTAATTTTTTTATATTGCCATATTGTAAGTGTCCTACTGCACACATTTAGCTGCAGCTTCTGAACTGGAGGAGGATTCCTGGCAGCAGAGGGGCAGAGATTCCTTAAGCCTGACCAAATTGAATGACTTGCAGTCCTGAAAACATATGGAAGAGAATGATTTGCAAACTAGCTTGTTGGCTTTTGACTCTCTTGTTTTTTGGGATAAAAGGGCATAACTGTTGCAGAGGATAAATGCATTATGTAAAAATACACTTAAAACTTACAGTTCTGTCTCTGCTTCATCCCATGTCACAGGAAATATTTAATGAAATTTATTATTTGCTATAAATGCAGCAGACTAGCAGGAGGCCTCTTTGAAGCCCAAACGAGCTTAATTGGGATAAAGGAGACTAAATAGTTCAGAATGCTGGTAATGGGAGCAGAGCCATTCACCTCTGGGCCTTTGATTTGTGGCCAGTCAGTACTGTGACTGAAAGTCACCTCTGTCTGATGGCATGTGAACTGGGTGGAAGCAGTCCAGCTTCTAGTAGATACATGTGCTTTTCACAAACACCACAGCTGGCACCAGCAAACATTCCTGCTGGCTGGAGGAACAGAAAGGCACCAGATTAAAATATATTGGCGTGGGGACCACGCTGCCCTCACAGCCCACAGGGTGGTCTCTGCAGGTCACAGCACAGGCAGCTCCACAGCCTCGTGGAGTGAAGCAGAATTTGCAGGGCAGTGCCCTGGAGAAGGGAAGCATCTTGTCCAAAGTGCTTTGTAAATTGGGGAGTCACTCAGAGCACACACAGGTTAGAGCCCACGGAGGATGAGAGGAGAAATAAAGGGTTAAAAATAAACCTTTTAAGCTACTAAATTTTAGCTAATCTATACTCGTGGAAATCCTCTAGTCTGCAATCAGTAGGTATTAATACTTATTCTGAACTGCAGATTTATATGGCATTAGTTTAAGTGGCCCCAGTAATCCAGTGATAGTGCATTTCAGGATTCCAGCTCCTGGTGCTTGTAAAGCCAAAGCAACTCCTGAGCAATAAGGAATAGGTGTGGCCAGATCGGATTTGCAGGTCATGAGGCAGCCTCCTTACTTCCAGCCTCCTCCTCCACCAAAGCCTGATCCAACAGCTGGAGTCTGTCTCCTGGTTTTCCCCTTCATCCCGTGTAAATCCACTTTTACTCACCTGTCTGAGGTGCTTGGGCTGATCTAATGCCAAAATGCTGCCTTTTAGTAGGTACTTGCAGTTCTTATGTAATATGACATAAGCAAAACTGCTCCAGCTGAAGAACGTTCCTGAAGGGAGCCTACAGGAAAGAATGAAGAGAGACAAGAGCATGTAGTGACAGGACAAGGGGGAATGGCCTCACGCTGACAGAGAGCAGGTTTAGTTTAGATATTAGGAAGAAATTGTTCCCTGTGAGGGTGGTGAGGCCCTGGCACAGGTTGCCCAGAGAAGCTGTGGCTGCCCCTGGATCCCTGGCAGTGTCCAAGGCCAGGCTGGATGTGGCTCTGAGCAACCTGGGATAGTGGAAGGTGTCCCTGCCCATGGCAGGGGGGGTGGAAGTGTGGGATCTTTAAGGTCTCTTCCAACCCAAACCATGATTCTATGAAGACTCCTTGCCTCCATGGTGCCTGTCTGCACATGGTACTGGTGTGGGTCCTGCAACGTGAAATTGCTGGACCTGCAGTAGGGAAGAAGGAAAACTGATTTGTGAAAGAACCACCGAGAACTTTGGCCTTGCCTTTCAGATGGGCTTGAAAGTAATTTTTTAGGATCCGTTAAAAGTCTCCAAATCTTGTTGGCGAAGAAACTCTATGACAGAGCTGACTTTGAACCTCCCTCCAGGGATAGAAACGCTCCTGAACTTTGCAGAAGTTCGGATGCCATCTGAATGCTGAAGCTAGGGCCTCATCTCATTGTTTTCTAATCCCAGTGATGCCGCTCAGCTGTATATCTGTTGCCAAAGAGATAGCATGATTTCTATTGTGAGTCCAGCTAAATTTTCTATTCCCTTCTCCCCCGTCACTGACCTCTCAGTTCATCCCGTAACAATAGCAGGCAGTGTACAAGTGTGACAGCGCCCTGAGATCTGAATGTGCTTTTTATATCCCAGCAACATGGTGTGTTTCCAGGGCTTTAAGCAGAGGGGAGAGGGAAAACAGGGGCACGGCTCGGAACTCGGGGAGCGCCTGGAGCCAGCATCTTGCAGAGCAGCAGGCACTGGCTGTGCAGCGCCCGGGACCCGCTGCGTGCCCGGGAGCCGAGCGCAGCCTCTCAGCGCTCCGGGCACTGCAGATGCTGCCTGGCCCTGCCCGGAGCCCCGCGGCTGTTCCCGCTGTGCCAAGTGCCCCTCTCCCGTGCAGAGGTCGAGGCTCCCGTGGAACACCCGCAGCCCTTCGGGAGGGAGCTGCTTTTTTCGGGAGCCGGGGCTGGAAACGTGGCACTGCAGCGCGCTGCTGCCACTTGCTGTGCTGCCCCCAGGACCGGCTATTTCTGTAGCTGAGCAATCATGGAATCAGACCGGAGGAGCCCTAATGATCCCTGCAGAAGGGAGCTGATTAGTAGCTTGCTCCGGGAGAAGGGTAAACTCTTCCATCTCTGAGCACTCCCTGGATTTTAATGGAAATTTCATTAGCTGCTCGTATTATTACCTGTGCAAAAAGCAACAATACGCTGAGAATAATAGCTCCTGCTTCAATTAGGGCAAGCCGTGGTCAGCAGTTGTGATGCATGAATCACGCTTTTGTTAGCTCTACTGGCAAAGGAATTGATCTTTTGGATCCGTTTCTTGGTGAAAAATGGAGTCTCCGAAGATGCCTTTCTCAAATCTCCCTTTCTCCTCTGTGCAGGCACGCTCTCACCGTTGTTTTCCGTGCTCCTCTGGATAGCAGTGGCGTTTTGCACAGCAATGCTGTTTTTCATCTCCAAGCCTGTTGGCATTCGACCCTTTTTGGTGTCTGTTATTCTCAGGTCTATATATACTATAGGGCTTGGTCCTACCTTGATACTCCTTGGTGCTGCTAATGTAAGTACTTCAAAAGCAAGCAGAATTTCCCTTTCAGCAGATATTAAGGGTCTCCTATTAAAAACCCCCTTTGATTAGAGCTGTGCAAAAACTTCTTTTTCTGGTTCATTGGTTAAGCCAAAAAAATAAATCATTTCCAGTCATCTTGAAACAGCAGTGTCAGCAAAGTGGGAAGCTAAGAAGAAAGCTGGTTTAGTTTTGTGCATATGCAAATATTTTAAAAACACAAACAATATGAAATTTAAAGAAATAGTGCTGCATAAGGGCAATCAAATCTACAGTTTCTCATGTTAAAAGAATAATTTTCTCTACCTGTACGCTCAGCACTATTGACACGAATTTGTGAAATGTTTCTGAGACCTTAAATATATTTTCAGGAAGAAAAGAGTTTTCAAAATTAAAAATTCTCTCAGCCCTTTGCCAGATCTCTTAACTTAGACATGAATAAGTTTGCATAGTTACTGAGCTTGGTAAGATACACGGTCGTGCTCACAAGTCATCTATTTAAATTTCTGCCTGACTGCTACAGCTCTAATTCACCCCAGCACGAAGTATTGGGCTGTTTGCCACCAGTTCTGTATTGTGAGAATTTCACATACTGAAAAATACCCAGACATGTAGTCAAAGGTAAAGGCAAGTGAGCAGCGCTTGCCCACGTCAATTTTGTGAACAAAGGAGTCGTGTTGAGTCCTCATTCCTTGTCCTGGGCTGCCAAAGAGATGAGGTGAGACCCTTTCCTGTTCACTTCTGCACTGCTGCTCGTGTGCAGGCAGAGCTGGGGAGCCACGGAGAATCTGACGCTGTTATTTAAATGCAGTTCTTCAAAAATGTCCTCGGTTCTGCGGGGTTTTTTTAGGGATTTTATATTGAAGAACACGATCTGAAGGAAATAGGTCTCACACACCCCCACACACACTTTCTGTTGTGTTACTATTGTTCTCTTGGTAGTAGCATGCCTAGCTGCTCTTACGTAGTCTCGGGTCTAAACTCAGAATTGTTGGGAGTTCACTCCCCAGCTGGTTTTTAATGCCTCGTGACATTAATCCTGCCCACCTATTCACCAGTGTTGTAGGAATAAATCACAATGCAATGAGGCACAGTGCAGTGTGTTGGAGAGGTGATGTCCTTCCACTCACCCTCATGGGCTCATTCCCAGTGCGCTGTTGGAGCTGGAATTTCTCTCACCTCACTCCAGCTATCTAAAGGTTGTGCATTTAGTCAAACCAACCTATCTAGACAGCAACTTAAACAATAAATACCAGGATTTTTCTGATGGCATAAACCTAGCCTTTGTTAATCCTTACAGCTCTGTAACAAAATCGTGTTCCTGGTGAGCTTTGTTGGGAACCGTGGGACTTTCACCCGTGGCTACAGAGCAGTCATCATGGACATGGCTTTTCTCTACCACGTGGCCTATGTCCTGGTCTGCATGCTGGGCCTCTGCGTGCACGAGTTCTTCTATAGCTTCCTGGTAAGTACGTGCTGCAGTGGAGGGGAAAACTTTGCAAAAATAGAAAATACCGTTACCCATGCAGCTGTCTTCAATTTCTTCCTGACAATCAAGCCAAATCATGTGTATTTTTAGCATCTCGTTGTGTTGCTGCCCCTTAGGAGCTGCTGTTTTTATTAGAACCTGTTTCTGTTAGGACTTATTTTATCTGTTTTAGAACTGAAAGTTTGCTTCTTTCTTCTCAGACAATCATCACCCAGCCCCCTCCTTTCTCCCAGCTTTCTCCATGTTCTGTGTCCATTGTTCCTGTATCTTCTGTCCATCCTAACATTTTGGGGGCAGTTGTCCAATGGTGTGTGTGGGGAGATGATGCCTTAGGTTTTAACTTTTATATTTTTCAAATCCTGTACTGCCTAGTGTGTAACTCTGAAGTTTCATGTGGCCTGTTAGCTACTGCTCTCTCATGCTGGTCAGACATAACAAACCTCTCTAGGTTTGCTTTCCAAGGATGCCTCGATTGTCCCAGGCCCAAAATATGTAAACTAAAAGCCTCTGAAGAGGCAAACTTGGGGTAATTACATCATTAACTGAGGTTATAATTGGACAATTAACCCTGATATGCAAATGGACCAAACTTATAAAAGGGTGAAGAACTCATGACCCAGTGTCCATCTTGGGGGTAGCCTTTGGCCTGCCCAGAGTGTACCTCTGAAGGCCCTTCAAATAAATCCCTCCTTTTTTTCTCTTGTTTTTGTCTAGCCTCTGTTTTTAGGTAGCCACTCCAGGTGTCAATGCCTATACCAAAGGATCCCATTCCTCATCCCCAATACATTTTTAACAAATTACTTGGGAAATGGGGATGGCGTGCCTCTGGTGTAGCAGGAAGATTCCTCACTTGAAATGTATCCCACTTCATTTTCTTTTGTTGCCATTACCCAGATGGAATGCCTTTTAGTAACATGTACAGGTGCAGTGAAAATGAATCACACAAAATTATGTTAAACTCCACTAACTGCTCCCTTTGTGCTGAGTAGCAGTAAAAGGTGTTTCACTGCTCTTGCTTGCTAATCCTTTTGCTCTGTAGTGGAACATGTGAAACTTGTAGGGAGACTGACTAAATTGTGGTCATTTACATGGGTTCACTTTCCTGTTGTTGTATTTTTTCTCAGCTTCCTGAATAGTGGTGAACTCCCAGCATTTCAAAGATGTGTTAAGCACACTAGAATTTTCAGGGGTTTAGTGCTAACTCAGGTAGAGCTCCTGTTGAAGTCAGACTTTCCAGATCTTGACATTAAAGTCTGCTTCAAAGTTTGGGCAGATTTCAAAGGAGGCAAGATTGTGGCTGTAGCTGCAGGACCTTCTTCAAATGAATGTAACTCTCCTGCTTAAAAAATGCACAAATTATTGGCTGTTCCTTCAGTGAGTTAGGTGATCTCTATTTTAAAATACTTTGCAAAGTGTCGAGCAGCTTAAGAAACATTTTATGTACTTACTTTTTTTTTATTGACTGCTATTGACCAATGCCCATGATTCATGGCCATTATTCACATTCCCAGGTTGCTTCCAGGTGTTCACTCAGTAGTGGATGTTGTCTAAACTCTAATATTTGTTCATAACTGTCCCCCTCTTTCTTCCTTTATTGTTAATCCTTTCACAAGGCTGTGGATTTCAGATCTTATAAATTGTGGCTAATACCTTCTTCTGTGGAGCGTTTTGATAAATCATAGTGTGTCACTTTATATCTATAATCTGAGTGTTTTGAAGTAGAAGTACATACATTATAGATAAGGTCCAAAGCACTATAGAACATCAAGAAAATTGTAAGAGAAAAAAAAGCTACAGATTCTTGTAAAGCTCCTGTCACATTTAATTGCTGGTTTAGGCTTTTTGACATTTAAAGCAGTATTATCTTAATATATACTTTTCTTTAAAGTTAAATACCAGGAAAGCATATAGTGCAGAGTAGAGAAGAATAGAAGTTTCTAGTCTTATGCAAACAGTGCCATGAACTTAAGTTCATCCTAAAAAGAGGTGGCCCCAATCCTTGTCCATGTGACATTTGCATGACTTTCAAAAAAGTATCACCTTTATTCCCTTACTCCTGTCTAGTCTCTGTTTCCAGGTAGCCACTTCAGGCATCACCATGAGCTCGAAGAAAGTTTACAAATATGTAATTACTTACATGTATGAGTGCATTTTTGAGCTGCAGTCTGTGCATGTTTGTCAGAGGGGAGAGACCATGAAAAATTGGTTTGTAGATATAGATCCGCAGTATGAAGACACTTTTTAAATTTTAATCTATCCTGGTTTTAAACACGGGGAAACAACAGATCTTAATGGTGGGTGTTGTCCATCTCTGGTTTAAGCTCAAATATACTTTGTGGCTTTGGATTTTGCTATAATTAATTTTAAAATTTAAAGTTCTGCATTGGATTTCCCCCTCCATAAGCATGCCAAACTCCCACTGAAATCAATGTGGGTTTATGAAGCTGAGAATGTAGAACATGGCTCGATACATGTTTCAACAGTTCAGATTGTTTTCCTATGTAGCATCTATGTATTGCCTCATTTGTATTCATTTTTCCTCTACTCTGTGCCTTCCCCAGCTGTTTGATCTGGTGTACAGGGAGGAGACATTGCTAAATGTGATAAAAAGTGTTACCCGGAATGGCCGTTCAATTATCCTCACTGCAGTGCTAGCACTCATCCTGGTTTATCTCTTCTCCATCATTGGCTTCCTCTTCCTGAAAGATGACTTTATCATGGAGGTTGACAGGTTGAAAATCAGGACCCCTGCTGCAGGTATTGTTTTTTATATTAAAATTTGCTTCTGACGTATTCCTTTTTCTGCCTGCCTAACCTAACTTTTCATCTAAGGACATCAAATTTCTTTATTTGTGCCTGTGTGAGAGCAGAACTAATTCCATATACCTTAGAACTCAATTAAGTCTCTGTGTAAAATTTAATCTGTATAGGGTTGTTTTAGTCTAGGCTTATTTGATGAAATACTAAAATCTAACACATTTGATTTATTATGCTTGCTTCACAAACTCGTGATAACATTAAAAAAAATCTGTATTTCCTGAGTATTGGGAAAAGCAGCTCAAAGTGGATTGTATTGGTTCTCATCCCACCTTAAAAGCAGCACATAGTAATTTCTGTGTACTGTATGAGGCATGTGATCTTAACATGTTCAGTAGCTGTATTCATTTCATTGCTTTTTAAGCTTCACCCAGCAGAAATTTATTCCAGAATCCACACTTCTACTGATAGGAGCATCTTTTAAATTCAGTGTGTATTTTATGTTCATCATCATTAGTGTATAATCCTAGCTTCAGTAAAGTCATTTGGAGGTTTAGAACCAGTTTTAAAAGGCCAGGATTTCAGCTTGCTGGAAGGAGAGGCTTTAGCAAAGTGAATAGAGTTCCAAACTTGCTTTGCTAGAAAAGAGCCAGGTCTGGTCTGTTGAGAGCTTTGTGTGTGCTGCCAACCACCCTGCTGGGAGCATGGGCAGGGGAGTAACTGGCTGCAGAGAAATACCTGAGAATAGCTGGTGATTAAATTCCTAGAGGCATGATTTTCCCAGATGCTGAGCTCTTCAGACCTGTACACAAACACAGAACTGGCAGAACCCAGCCGGGGCTGGGTGCATTCAGTGTTTGCCAGCCTTTTCCCAAAGTTGTTTTTTCAGGATTTAAAGCTCACAAACAAGACAAAGGTCATTCAAGACTCATGGGTCTGGTGTACTTCTACAGCTGGTTCAAAACTAGATGAAAAAAAAAGAACCTGATGGATTTCTTTAACATGCCATGATTTTTTTTTTTTTCTGCCACTGATCACCCATTAGGGGCTAAATTGGTTTATATTTGACTTACCATTCATTTTTGGGACAGAATTTAAGGTGTGAAGTCTCACTTTGAAAGGTAGTTGTGACCATCTTAATAAAACAGTCTACACAGAGTTCTGGTCTGATCCAGGGCAGCAGCTCCTGTGTGTTTGTGTTGCTTCTGTTGAGTTCTTGGCAGATTTTTGTGGTGTGGGTATGTTCTTGCTGGCTTTATACACTGCCATTTCTGATCAAAAACTCATCAAGAAAATATGCTGACTGCATGTTGATGGAACATTATGCTTCCCAGGACAAGTTCTTTAAATTTTTCCTTTATAAAGTAGCAGAAAGAGTAAGTCAGAGTGCATGTTTTCTGCATTACACATACTGTCTTAGGCTGTTATTTTGTTGTATAGTTTTGCCTTCATTTTTTTTCTCCTTAAACCTTTTTGTATCTCTAATTTGAAATGCAGAAAATGGTTGAAGGTGCACAAGATAAAATTGGTTTGATAAAATCAAGCTGATGTACACATTTACCACTTTGGGAATGTTAAATTAGTGTTTTACACAAACCCATACATATTTACAAATGAGTACCAAACTGTGTTATAATCCTTGAAAACCCTTAAATATTCTACATTCAGGATAACTGAACATCAGCTTGGTGTCCTTCTTGTCAGCTTTTGTGAATAATTTATCTAATGGTTTTAAAAACTGACATTATTTTCATATCTGACAGTTGTTTCTTGCTTTGAATATATTTTGTTCTCACCAGAAGCAGCCGCATTTGATGTAGATTCATTAATTTCAGGAGATGAAATGGGAATAGCTGTGATATACAGGAAATATAAAACTGTGTTTTTGTTCATTGTGATTACTTTGAGCTGTTGAGGCAGACTCTTTTGAGGAGGGAGGAATTGTTGGTGTAATTTGTTCTGTTTTTTCTTCTTAACTCTCCAACCCAGTGATTTGCTCCTAGAAAATAATGATTTCAAACTTAACATCAATGTAGTACCTGTCTTTTTGTCAACATCCCGCTTTTTCCACAGGTATTGGTGAAGTTCCCACTACAACCCTGACATCAATGATGGGAGCATGTGCAAAAGAGAACTGTTCCACGAGCATCCCACCTCTTAACCCTGGTTAGTACAGAAGTTCCCTCAGACCGATGATCACTTAGAACTGAGGGATCCCTGGAAATGTTCAAGGCTGGGCTGGATGGGGCTTGGAGCAGCCTGGTCTAGTGGAAGGTGTCCCTGCCCATGGCAGAAGGTTGCAATGAGCTGATTTTTAAGGTCCCTTCCATCCCAAACCACTCTGTGATTCTCTGATTTGTGTGTTGCTGTTGCAGGGGCTTCTGCCGGTGTGAGAGGTGATGATGTTGTTGTGAGTCACAAGTGCTCAACTTCTGCAAGGCTTGGAGCTCAGCTGGCAGCTTTGCTGTTAATGGCAGTGCTTCCCACACCTGATTTCCAAATGCACTGACATTAATTTTGTTATTAAAAGAGCTTGCTGAATCATTATGCTTGAACGTACAGGTTGCTTCTTGCCAAGTGACTTAGCTGAGAGAAGGAGCTTGCTGCTTGTCTGCAGCATCCTCACCTGCACACACTGAGCCACTGTTAGATCCAGTTAGGGCCACAGAAATTCATTTTCATGACATAGCATATCTACCAGCAAGCTTTTGGGTATTTTTTTCCTGCATGCATCTGGGCCAAGGCTGTTTTGTAGCCAGAAGACCTAAGAACCCATATCCAGGCCCACGTGTCTGTCTGTCTCCCACTCTTCCATGTCTGGTTGAGGTGGCTGGTCTTTCACTGCAGGTATTAAGTTTGGTTTGATGTGTTGTGGCCTTTGCAGAGGAGGTGTGTGCACAGTGGATGGTCTGCAGGCTTAAAATATTTATTGCCACAGTTGCCCGTGGTTGCTGGGGGCTGAAACTGAGGACATAAATGGTCCCTTCCTGTGTGCCAGTACAATGTTGTTTCATAAGCTTTATTCTTCCACGACTGAGTTTTGAGTTTTTAGGATCAAAGGCTTCAGGGAGAGGGCTATAAAAGCAGGCTTTTTCTCCCCAGCTGGTGTGTAAACAGGCCTCATAAACAACATGGGAAGCTGTCTGGCTAGATAGAGAAAACAGTCTAAGAGCTATTGGCAAAGCTGCTGCATTCAAAGAGTAATCAATCAGTCAAAGAGATGCAGTGTTGCTTTTGCCAAGCTCTTTAAATGACAGAAATCTCACATTTCTCATTGTTTGGGTACTGCTCCTTTAAAATCAAATCATAATGAAACAGGGCTGTACAAAACATCTAAGTGCACTCTTACTTAATCTTGAAGAAATTTCATTTATCCAGTACCATTAAAACCCACCAACATTCAGCAAGAACAGTTTTGCTCACATTAGCCACCTGGTCAGAAGAATTGTTCTATTTTCTGCCTTTTCTTAGGACAGATTTCCCCTCTGGCAAAGTGTGAGTGTGGTGGAATGCAAAGGCAGGAGATCACCATCCCTGGAAGTGTTCAAAAGGTGTGGGGATGTGGCACTTGGGATGTGGTTTAGTGGAGAACATGGCAGTGTTGGGTGAGTGGTTGGACTCGGTCTCAGAGGTCTTTTCCTGCTTTAATGGTGCTATGATTTTGTGAGATTTGGGGAGTTTCACATTGTAGCACCAGAGAAGTCCACAGCTGTGTGTGGGAAGCAGAAAATGTTCTCAGTGGCATCTCAGGTCCCAAGTGAGACATGAATTACATTGCTTTTCAGATCAGATCCCTGCTGAACATTTCTTCTGATGGGACTCTGCTTCTTCCTTGGGTTTCACTGGTGGAGCCTGTGCTCAGTCCTTGCTCTGACTGGTGAGGGCTTTCCCTGGGAGCCAGTGTGCTGTGCCCAGAGAGCCTCCCCTCTCTGCAGCCTGCTGCTCACTGCTGCTCTGGGCTGTCAGCATAAAAATACTTCACCTCATCTGCCTCAGAATCTCCCTCTCTCCACTCCAAAGACATTTCCATATCACTTAAGTCTATACCTGGTGAAGTGCCTAATCACTTAAAGGAACTTCACATCCTACAGTATGTATCTCCTCATCCTCTGTAGCCCATAAAGACCTGTGCAAGAACAGTGCACAGATACCTGTTTGTAAAAGGGGACCTTTCCAAAGACTCCTTCCACTGCCAGGCCTGGTCCTGCTCTGTGCAAGTTCTGCTGGATCCACGTGGGCACAGGAATGTCTCACCTGACGTGTGGCCCAGGTCGCTGTGGGCCATCAGATGAGGATTTTTGAAGTAAATCTTCCCATTATCCCTCCCCCTGCTCCGTGATTAACATTGTGGGGTGGGCTTAGTGCTTAACCAGCTTTGCCTTTGAATTCAATTTAATCAGAAGACAGCCTGCCTAATGCTGTCCAGACCCTCACCAGCCACTCTCCAGGGTGGAACTGCTTGCAGGTAACCTGCCCTGAAGCTCAATTGGTGTCAATATTTTGGGTCCTTAACAACAATCCACCCTACAGATCCACTCCTTTCCTTCAAGTACAGGCACAGTTGGTGACTAGAGGGGCTGAGCCTGCGCTGTGAATGCTGTTGAGCATTGAAGACAGAACAGCAGAGGCAGAACATGTGCCTGTGGGGTTGCCTGGCCCCCAGGTTGAAGGCAGCTCTCATTGCTCCACATCTGGGAGTGGGAATAGAACAGAAAAAACAATGTCTGTACACTGCCCACAGCCTACATTGCTGCACTAGAGGTTTCTGCCAATTTTGGGCTGTCTGGTAGGCTTCTTTGGCAAAGATCTTGCAACCTGAGCTTGCTTTTCTGGGAGCTTTTCTGGGATGCTGATGCTCCGTGTTGCAAGATGTGCAAGGTGCTGTATCTTGTTTCTCTGAAGCCTTCCTTGCTCTCAATTAGCATCTCATGGACAGGGAGAGTTGGGTGTTAAGGCTGCTGGTGGATAATTCCCTCTCCAGTTCTCAGTCCTGGTTCACCAGAATCTGATAATCTGCTGCTTCCAGCACCTGAGTCTGGTCTTGTGAACAGTGAAAATATTGTAGTTACTTAAAGGAAATAGAAGCTGTGGCTTTTTCCAAGGCTTTTAATTTATTTTGTGGATGGTCTCATTTTCAAGCTCAGCTCAAAAAAAAAAAAATATGGAGTATTGTTTGAAAGGAGGGAATAATGGCAGGATACAGCAAAAAAGATTAGTTGGTATGAATAACACTGTACTAGTAAAAAAATATAGATATGACAGGATAAAAAAAGTTTCTTGTTTCAATCCTTTCAGTTTCAACATTTAAGCAGTTATTTTTAAATCCAGGATTATTTGTGGGAGTAGTGCCTGTAATGACCATGTAGTTTAACAGGGAAGTCTGTCCTGATGTCTGCTTTTGCTTTTCTTTTTACTCAAAGTTCCTTCAGTAGGGAGTTCTTTCTTATTTAATTTGCCTGTGGAACAGAAGCAGTGGTGGCAAAAACAGCAGACACCAGCACTGTCCTGCCCATCCCAGCCAGGATGCCTGCACCGCAGTTTGGGAACCCAAATCCAAAACTAAATTTAAATCCAAATTACTTGTCTGCAATGTGAGTGCTTGCAGTCAATTCAATGTATCAGAGTCCATCTCAGCGCCCCAGATGTGGTGGTTTGGGGCTGTTAAATATGTGTTTCAGTCAACTCTCACAGCGGGATGTTGTTATTTATTAAACTGTGTTACAATGAGCGCACAGAGCAAACCGAGTGTGAATCGCTGCCTGAGCAAGAGTGTCCCTAAAGAGAAAGGAGGGCAGGAGGAATGGCAATCACAGCCCTGACCCTTCAGCCCAAGCCAGCAGGACGCAGGGAACAGCTCAAGCAGGGCTCTTCAAAGGGAGCCTGTGGATGCAGTGAGTGTGTGGTGGGAGGGACTCTGGCCAAGGCGGACAAAATCCCCCTGGGGTTGGTGTTCCAGCCCAGCTCCTCTGCACGTTCAAATATCTCCTGCACAATAGTACCCTCTGTGGCTCGGCCAAAACCACACAGCAGCTCTGCAGCACAGATAAGAACAGAATCCAAGTTTTCAAGCTGAGGTCAGGGACAGCCTTTCATTTAATGTCTGTCAGACCTGTGCTTGGGCACGTGTGCTGGTGGAAAGATCGTGGACAGATTGACTCGAACAAAAGGCAGCCCCTCCTTAGTGGTTTGAAATGCTAACATGACTTGGCTTGTGCATGAGTAGGTAGAGGAATGATTTCACAGGAGGACAATCCTTTTACAAACGTGCTTCTAATTCCCTGTTTATATTGCTTCTTGTCTATGCTGCATTTTTAGGGGGCCCACTGGAAAAGCAGTGGGAGGACTGCAAGGAGAAGGGGTGCTCCCATGAGCAGAGATGGAAGCTCTGGGTCATTAACAGCTCTGGTGGGAGCCCTGCTTGTGATTTTCTCCGTCTCTCTTCAGGCTAAGTGTGCCTGATGTGCCTAAGTATGTCACCAGCAGCGATGTGCACATGGGTGGGGATGATCAATGAGGTTCTGGATGAGAAATATGAGAGGCAGATGTGTCTTGCAGTTGCTCTCTCTAACACAGAATTGTGGCTTTGTCTGATGAGTGATTATTTGATGCTGTGGTTCCTGTTTGCAGGTGAAGAAGAGGAGGATGGAATAGAAAGGACTTGTGACACCCTGCTCATGTGCATTGTGACCGTGTTAAACCAAGGCCTGCGGAATGGTGGTGGTGTGGGAGACGTGCTCAGAAAGCCTTCCAAAGATGTGAGTGTTTTGGCCGAGGAGATGCATTACTCCCTGTACATCTCATGAATGCCAAAGTCAATTTTTGGAGGTTATAGACAGTGTTTGTATCTAGTCTGATCTCATGTCATACAGTTGATTTATCCATGTAATTTTTAGATCCCAGATGGGATATTTAATAGGAAGAGCTAAGCTTGGTCTGATGATGATACTTGAAGAAAGGATTTCTAGGTAGTTGTTTACCACTTCTGGAAAAATGCAGAATATCATAACCTTCAAAGCACTGCTGAGAAGTCAGCCCTGGGAGGCACCTCTGGAGTGCTGTGTCCAGTCCTGGGCTCCTCAGCACAGGAGGGACCTGGAGCTCCTGGAGCGGGGCCAGCGGAGGCTGAGGCGATGATTTAGGGCCTGGAGCATCTCTGACAGGGAAAGGCTGAGGGAGCTGGGGCTGTTCAGCCTCGAGAGCAGCCCCAGCTGAGAGGGGCCCTCAGCCCTGGGTGTCCCTGGCTGCAGGGAGGGCTCCGAGCAGGGCCCAGGCTCTGCTCCGGGGGCCCAGCAATGGCACCAGAGGAACGGGCAGGGACTGATCCCAGCAAGTTCCTCCTGAACATTTTAGCTTATATTCAGCGTGGCATCTGCCCTGGAATAGGTCCTGTTGTTTACTTGTACTCAACCAGCATGAAGGTCAAAACAGAATTTCATATATTGTGGCATCTTTTCTTTTTCAGGAGTTTCCTCAAAAATTCCGTTCATTTAAGGTCCTCTCTTAATATTTGGGTGGTTTCATGCATTTTTATTTAGGTTCAAAAAGAACATCACAAAGAAAGGCAATCTAGCGGCACTTTGCTTGATGAGCCACGCCATATGTGTTATAAATAAATTCAGGATAAAGCAGGATCTCAGCAGGACTTGCAAGAGTCCAGAGACAGCTCGAATATGGATGGAAGAGCTCCCTGTGCTGGTAGTAGGAGTCTGTATCCTGTCTCACAGACTGGGAGGTTCTGCAGGAGCCAAAGTGTATCCCCAGTGGTGTCTGTAAGCACTTACAGACTTAGAAAGTGAGCCTTTGAAACTGACCCTTGCCACTTAGCAGCTCTTTAATGCTAATTACATTGAAGCACTCCACAAAGGGAGTGCTATTATCCCCATGAATGTGTGGGAAACTGAGCAACTGGGTGACTTCAGGTCTCCATCATGGTGAAGGAAAGGACTTGGGTTTTATGCCTCTGTACACATAGATAGTCCCTCCCTAGTCCTGTGAGTAAGGCTAGCAGAATTTGGCGTATGAAAAGGAAGATCTGTAGCTTTGCTGGAGCTAATGTGAAAATGTTGTTTAATATTTTAGAGTTGTGCTATTTTTATACCTTTTTGCAACCTTGTTGTTGCAGGAGCCCTTGTTTGCTGCACGAGTTGTTTATGATCTTCTGTTTTACTTCATTGTCATCATTATTGTTCTCAACCTGATCTTTGGAGTCATCATTGATACATTTGCTGATCTCAGGAGTGAAAAGCAGAAAAAGGAGGAGATACTAAAGACCACCTGTTTCATCTGTGGTAGGTGATCTGTTGAGATATTTGAGGGTGAAAGGAGTGAAAATGAACTATTCCTCAATAAATAAAGCTTGAACCCCGGGCGTGTTTATCTTCTACAAGGAGTCTGTAAAAATGCCAGAGTTTGATTCCAAATTTATTCCCTCTCACTAGGAAAAAGATTGGGTTTATGAATCAAAAGCCAGCTTTGCTGAGAGGTGGCTTCACAGTCTCCACCCAGAATCTGAGGCAGAAGAGCCACGTCTCACGCTTGCATCACCACCTCTAAGGGAGATGGGGCAGCTGCTGACTCTGTTTCACAGAGTGTGCTGCAGATGAAAGTGCAGCTTCTATTTCACAGCACAGGGCATTCCAGAAGGGGAGCATCGGCAAGAACTGCCGATTTCAGAAGGTGATACAAAGCAGGGAACAAAAGAATTTTGGTGGAAATCGTCCCCACAAAGCTCACGGATAAAGCACACTTATTTTGAAGTGCACTCACAAAGAGGGACAGGCCTTCCCTCGCTTGGGGACTTCAGAAATACCTGCTTTTTTGTAGGCTGGGTGCTGTTTCCATGGTTGTACTGCCAGGGCTGAATGCTGGGCAGAGCACAGCGTGTCTTTAGTGTCTGTGGACAGGAAATCCAGGGAGGAGAGTGGAAACATGGAGGCAAACATTGGTGATTCCTTTCCTTCCTCACTTCTGGGGTTCTTCTTCAGAGATCTGGCCCATTACAGGGAAAAATCCAAAATATTTCTTACGGCTGCAGCTCTGTAAAGACTGTGTGACAACAGAGCTGCAGAGACTCACCCTCTCTGCTGGGTTTAAGCCCACAAACAATCCCACTGAAGCTTAAGTGGGACTGTTTATATTCTTGATGCTAAAAGCGTGCATAAATCTTTGGAAGATCAGGACCTGGACTGCACACTGTGTGCTTCCCAGTATACATCTAGAAAGAGCCAGAGCCAACAGCTGTAAAGCACTTTATAGCCCTCAGCATAGAAGGCACTGTAAAACTGTAACGTATTTATTACATTGTTATTGTTATTAAGAGGAAATATCACAAAAGAGAATAAATGCTGCGTTGAAAGACTTCTGTCAGGAATGCCTTCTGGCCTGGTATTTCTTGCCTGGCAGTTATGGCTTTTAAATTAAGATCCTTCAAATTTATGGTCCTTTAAATTAAGTTAGGTTCCTTTCTCTAACATATTTAACAGATCTGCGTATTTTTATGTTGAAGTTTATTTTTTGGCTTTATGTTCTTCTTTTTGCAGGACTGGAGAGAGACAAATTTGATAACAAGACCGTTTCGTTTGAGGAGCATATAAAGGCAGAACACAACATGTGGCATTATTTGTACTTTATAGTTCTTGTCAAAGTTAAAGATCCAACTGAATACACTGGCCCGGAGAGCTACGTGGCGCAAATGATTGTGGTAAGTCAATTTGGGCATGTGCTTTATGCAACTGAGAGATGCTCCTTGCAGCTAGGGCAGAGAATATCTTTCTTTTCCCCTCTCTCTGAACAACAGGAGGCATCGATCTGTATTTTTAAAGATCTTTTCACGTGTCTTAGTCTGCAGCAAAACCCGGTCTTAAACATAATGAAAAAGATGAAAGTGCAGGCCGCAGTCTTCAGTTTGGCGTCGGTGCTCTCATGCTCTGTGGGTTCTGCTGCCTCATTAGCCAAAGCTGGGGCAGGAGAGCATGCATCATAACATCTGCTGCTGCTCTGGCTTTGTCCGGTGTCTCTGGGCTGCTGTCCAGAAAAATAACATCTCCTGCTGAACACTGAAACGCAGGGTCAGTGCTCAGGGCTGGTGCTTTTCTCCTATGGCTGCTCTGAACAAGCCAGTGAAAAGACCAAGCAGAGCAGCCACAGGGATTTGAGGAGCCACAGAAACTGCCTTGTGAAGCAGTGAGAGTACTTGGATTCAGAGAGAGAAATGTGATGACACTGGGCCAGAGAGGTGTTCGATTACGTTTTGTTTCCAGCCTGCTGCTGAAGAGGGTTCGTTCTGGTGAGTGAGAAGGATGGATTATCGAGGCTGCCTGGCTTGGGGCTTCCTTTTTGAGGAATGCTGCCTTACCTGCTGGGATATTCTGGTGCAGCTCAACTAATGTTGAGCTGGTTTGGGCCAAATTCAGGGAAACGTCCAAAAGGAACGTCTCCTCAAAGGAAAGCAGGTTATAGCTGCTCCTCCCCCACCAGGTTTGGGAAAGAAATATTCCTCGGAGGAATGTGAAAGAGAAAATAAAAACTATTTATTTAACAGACACACAGGAAAAGAATAATAATGCTAAATAATGAAATCTCTC
>VZRV01002755.1:0-95714 GCA_013398115.1 Falcunculus frontatus | reverse complement strand
ACAGAGGAGTGGTGACCTTGGAGCACAGACTGCTTTGAAAAAGTTCGTCTGGCCTTTTTTTTTTCCCTTCTCTTCCCTCTCTTGGGCTCAGTTTAAAGGCACAGAAAGGCACAGGAATCATATCCGGGCATAGAGCGATGATGGGGGATACACATCATAAAGTCACCCCAAGACATCTTCCTGTGGACTTGCTGGCAGGTGTTGCACTGCTGAGGGCCTGTGCCAGGCTCTGTGGCTGCAGAGCTGGTGTATGTCTGAATCCCAGAGGAGGCTGTAACCAAACGCGCATCAGCCTTCGCTGTTTATGCATTTCTGGAGCCACATTTCTTATCAAGGCTATCTCTATGTTATCTCTGTTATCCCTCATCAGGCTTTTGATTGGACATACTACCCAGTGTCATTACTGAGGTGCTGGGTGGCCTTTTAGTCCCCAGTTTAGCCAAGAGGAAGATTCTTCTCCTTTCACTTCAGCTGTCGTCAGGTCAGGCGCCGGGTTTCAATCGATCCCAGCTCCTTTCTGCCTTGTCAGTGCAGAAAGCTGGCTTATTTATCCTGCCTTCAGATGGGTGTCTAGGATAGCTGGGCTGACTCACCTTCCTCACTCCATTGAGAGCCTAAATGGTTAGTTTAGACAAGATGCCTAACTGGGATCAGGCTAAAATCAGAGCTGGCTCCCAAGCACTGTGCAGGCTTACGCAGAGCTTTCCTTGAAGAACTCACATTAGTGGAAATGGTTGTGTTTAGACAGGAGTGTGTGCTTGATTGCTGCAGTTAAATGGAGCTTTTGTAAGTGCTATTGCCACTAGAAGGGAAGGTGCTGTGGCAGGTGATGGGAATTCAGTGCTCAGGTACAGAAGAACTGTTTCCATCCATTTTGAACCATCAGTCTCATTGCCCAGCTCAGAGTGTGTATACTGTAGGCAGTGATGGATCTACACTTCTGCAGGGTGGTGGGCGAGGTAAAAAACAAAACAAATCCTTGTAGACTCTGTTGCATTGTAAGAAATTATTCATAGTGGCAAGTTGTCCTGTTACACATGGAAATATTTTAGCTTGTCTCAGACATACACTTTCATTTGTGGAATCAGACTCTGAGGCCTGTCTCATTTGCTCATTCCTCCTCTTCCTCTCCCTGCAATGTTTGTAAGATTTTAAACTTTGTGGTATGTATGTTAAGTATTAATGTTTAATTCCAAGAGATGCATTAGTATTTGTAGTAAGTGTATTCATCCTGTGGCAGCAGTGGTTTGACTTTTCTGATGTGTAATTCACAAATGTATTTTACTTCTGCATTAATGGCTGGAACTCCTGTTTGAATATCTAAAATACTAATAGAAAAGCCCCAAAAACTCACCTGACCTCAAGCAGTGAACTGATTTTTCAAAGCCCCTGTTCCTCTGTGGCAGAGTGCTGGTTGTTTAAGTGGTTAGCAGTAATCCACATTTGGGGATTATTAAACTCTGTTTTTCCATGAGTATATATAAAGTTAAAGGTTATTTTGGATCATGGAGAGGTACCTATGGACCTAGAAGTGTAAAGCTTACATGGAATGAAAGTATAAATGGTGGAGTGAGAGAAAAAAGGAGAAATAAATGTTTGAACGAACTACAAGTGTCTGGTATGAGATTAGTAGTTGTGTCTTTGTGTAGTTTAAATTCCTAGTACGAAATCCAGGGAAGATGTGCTGCATAGCAGAAGCAATTGGAACTTCTTAAGTGAACAAAAAAAGGACACTTTCTCTTGGAGCCAGAGAATTGACAGTATATCACATGCTACAAGGAATACTAAGAAATTAAAGAAAATAATCTGACTGGAGGAATGGAGTATGATATTTGACTGGAAGAAGAGATTTAGAGATACATCTTTGCTCAGGACCAAAAGAAGAGTCAAAAGGAAAACTCTCAGAGGCAGTTTTGCAGCTGTCAAACACACGAGCTGCTGTAGCAAATGTGTTTTGTGTCCCAAACCCAGCCTGATAGCAATGAATTACAGCACAGGCACGTGAGATGTGCTACATTCCATGCACTAATTAAGCCTGAGTATGGCTTTTGTCATGAAAACAGAGAGAGAAGCTGATTCAGACTCTGTGACAGCCTGAAAGCTGAGTGACCATCCTTGTGGTGCTGGGAGAAGTGACCAAGGCCTGGGTAAGACAACACATCCTGGTTAGGATCTGGCAGAAGAGAGGCTTGAAATTAACCTTTCACAAGGGGCTTGTCAGTGGAATTGACTCATTGCTGAAAAAGGCTTTTTGGGGGTGTATGGGGTTGCAGGAAATACTTACAAATATAGGGTGGTTGGAATAGTGTTGGGACCTCTTTGAAAAGGACAAGGTGGAATAAGATTTTATATTTCATACTATACAGAATAAGGCTGAAAAGACTCTGTGAATCATACTCCTGGAAGAACTCTCTTCATTCTGTTAGGTTTTGTTATGATTAGGAATGCCTTCTATGCCTGCTTCTGTAGCTTTAATGGATTCTGTGGAATTTAATGGAAATCTGTGTTTTCACAGCCAGATCACTTAAAGAGAACTTCTACCCAAATCCAGTTTTCAAGGCTCAGATCTATCCTTCAATCCACATAGATCAAAATTTTGGAGTAAGCTGCAGTAACTAATAGAAAGTAGAGTTAACTCCAAATATCATCCTCACTACTCCTACAACTGCAGTGAGGAACCAATTATTATTTGCATTTGCCTACTCCTGTCTTGCAAAGTATTGCAAAAAGTAACATTGGAATAATTATCAATATTAACTAAGCACCAGGAAAAGAACCAATTTCTGATAGTCTCTTTTCTACGTGTCATTTGTCCAGCAAACAGTGAAGCATCTGGTTTGAAGGCTTGCTGATAGCACAACAGATGAAAAACCAGGAATACTGTGCTTTCCTTGTTTTGGAATATTGCTTGAAAGGCTGGGTGCCAAAACGGATGGGAGTTATTTACACATCATAGTTCACTTCTCCAGTTTTCCAGTTCAAGAAGGGGATAGAAACACGTGGGTGATGTTGTACACACCCCTCACTCAAAGGCAAGATTTTTGCAGGTTTCCAAGTTTAGTTGTATTTCTATTCCATTTCTGTTCTATTCTATCTTGCATGTCTCTGGCCTCAGAAGACCTTGGGGTAGAGCACTTCTTTTGCTTTCTTGCTCTGGACTGTGGACACTGCAAACTCCTGATGTTCCCTGTGATTTTGATTTTCCCAGCAGCTCCACGTTGGCTTCAGTGCTTAGCATACTGCTCTGAGCAGTGATAGAAGTAGTCAGGAGCTATCCAGCTTTCATAAGGAAAGATATTAATTTTTCTGGGTTTTTTTTTCTTTTTAGAAAAAAGCATCAAGCATAAAATGTATTCTAAAGCAACATGCAGTTTATATACCTCAAGCTTTGTGGAGATGTTGGTGGGAATAAAGCACATCAGCTCTTCCAGCACTGCCCTTTCTTCTTGCACACTATCTTTTATCAGCTATTGGGTGAAATATTAATGAATATTAAAGCAGGGCAGTAGGTTTTATTATTTGTTTGCTCTCCAGGCCTCTTTTATGAAGTCAGACAGGTATTATACAATCTCTGAAGAGACAGAAACTTTGAAAAGCTGGCTGCATGCCTTCTGTTTGCACTGAGAACCTGCATAAATGATTCCCCTATTGAATTTTCATTCCTGTAGAAAAAGCCCTATTTATCTGACCCATTTGACCAGAAACACCATCCCTAGCAAACCTGGAGATGCACATAACTTGTATTACATCCATACAGCAATCTTTGAATGTTCCCTGTGTCCATTTGTCAGGGGAGACAGGTTAATGTGATAACTGGAACAATGAAGGTTAATGTCCAAACTTTTATACTTCGCTTTTCAGAGGTGTAATTTGTACACACATATTTCACCCAAGCTTTGGTAGCTGTAAATAGATACATGGAAGTTAAAAAAAAAAAGGACACGATTAGCTACTGAATTTTTTGCAGCTCAACAGAGCTACGAATTAGCCTATGATTTGTACCTCCATTCTTTTGCAAAAATAAAAGGCTATTGGCATAGTAATTAAATTAATTATTTTGCCCATTGGAAGAATGAAAGACTTTAGCAAACAAAGCCCTGAAAGTTTCATTCTCGTGTGCTCTGTCCGCAGTTCTTAGCAAGTTTCGTAATGGCTTTTATCAGCATTAGTGCTACCTGTCATAACTACATAATCACAGCACCTAATTATATTATTACTTATTTACCCTAATTATGTAATTGGATGTAATTGGTGCAATTATGTAACTCCTCAGTCAGCTGAAAAATGCTCTAAAACCAGCCTATGCTCCTCAGAGTAAAGGATACTGCCATGAATTGGACCATCTCTCTAAAGCAAGGCAATCTTTGCTGGGAAATTAAAGGTTCTGTTCTCCTGTTCTTCATTATGGTCATTGGGACCATGAAGCTTTTATTCCCATCAATGTGGCAGGGAGGAAGCAGTAGAGACAGGTTGAGCAACACCAGCCTGGAATTCTGAACAATTGTCTTCTGATTCAGTTCTTTTAAAAGCACTTTTGTGGCACAGCAATGACCTGGCATTGGTCGCATGACAAAATATTTTAACTGCTTTGTTTTAAATATTTTGAAGGTGTCAGCTTTTTCTTCAGTGTTATTTTTCTTTTAAATTATTAAATAAAAGAGGTATTTAGCCATGTCACGAGGAAAAATGCATTCCCCTTTTGAAACATTCCGATTGTTTTGCTTGCTGTTTTTAAATAGTGAAGTTTGAAAATCCAGCTGAATTTAGTGCTCCTTTGAGCTGGTGCTGTTGTTTCTGTTCTTCCTACCTCCAGCCTCATGGTTTTGCCTTCTTTTTCTATTAGATACCCAGAAGTGGGTGTTAGATTGAAAAGCAGCTCTGGGAATAATGCCAAATGAGCCATTGAGAAGCCTCACAATAGTTGTCATTCTGCCCGTGCTGCGTGCTGGGCAGCGCCAGCCCTTTTCCCTGGGCATCCTCCTCTCTCCTGCCTCACTGCCCCGTGTTCCCACCTCGGGAGGGGAGGTGTGATGTGAGCCACGGCAGCTCCTGGCTGCTCCCAGGGGTCAGGTGGTGGCCAGAGCCACTCCATGAGGCTGTGACCCCCCTGGTACAGGAGCAGGGTGAGGGGACAAGCTCCCTCCTGGAGCCAGAGCTGTTTGCATACAGCCCCTGGCACACCCTGCAAAGGGGCTTTTTTTCATCTTGGCCAACCCCAGCAGACGTAGCTGACTGTCAAAACAGCCAAGGTGTGAGCCAAGGGTGCCTATGGAGCCTGACAGCTGTGGGTCAGGAGGCTGCCTGCCCGTCCCCTCACACCTTGGGAGAGGTTGTTCCAGGGTTACTCAGTGAGCAAAAGGTGTTTCACCAGTGCCAGACCCTGGTGTGCTCCCCTGATGTCTGCCAGAGTCAGTGGCCATCCCCAAGCAGACCACGTGGAGCTTCTAGGGGAGGCAGCTCCGAGGGAAATTCAGTCAGGAGAGGTGGAGACAGTGAAAAAACGCTGTACAGAAAAGGGAAGGGCAAGCTGACAGCATGGGGGTTTGTGGAACAAGCTGTTCTTTACTGCTGTCGATTTTTGTCAAAGAATGTAATAAAATAATATGTACTAAGAGGGCTGTTGACCTCTGCTCTTAAAATAAAGCTTCTTTGGAGAAGGAAGAAAAAAAAAGTTCTGACATCCAAAATTCTTCTATTCTGTTATCCATCACCCTTTTGAATTTTGGAGGTAAAAGTTTTCTCTGCTAGTTCTGTAGATACTCTTATTACATCCAAGGATCACAAAACACTGTATGGGTAGAGAGAATGACCTAAAGCAGAGAAATGTCAATCCAAGGTAGCATGAATGCTGCAGAGCGGGCACTTGGGATCTCAGGAAGACACTCTGTGTGCTTTTCACATGCGCTCTGGTGATTCATCCCAGACAATTCCAGGAGATTCCTCCCCCAGATGTCTGCCAGACCCTTCTGCCGCAGCGAGAGCAGAGGGGGAAGGACCAGGGACGTGTTTGTTCACTCCTGAGCTGCTGCAGTTCAAGCTCAGAGTACTAATGTGAAAATTGATGGCCACTGAAGTCATGCCAGTCTGAACCACGCTGGTTGAGGAGAGGAGGTGGCACTGGTTCTGCTGCATCTGTATAGGTGGGATAGGATCAGCAGGGAGAAAGGGCACCAGCTGATCGGGGTGACCCCTTCAGCTGCTGCAGCTGAATCTGCCAGGGATGGTGAGCTGCAGCTCCTAAACTGGCTCACTATAAATAAACTGTATTTTTGAGGCTTCTTCATTATCATAAATTCTAGTTCGGCATGAACTTTCTAATCTGACAACTCACAGGCTTGAAAATCCATACAGGACCCGTGCACACAAATGCTGTGCTGGAGTGAGGCATGGAGTTTATAGGTTTTGGGAAGTTAATAATGCTCCCATTGTTAGGGCTGGGTTATTTTACTTTTTAAGACTGGCTTTGCTCCAAAAACTAGCAGATGTTATCGAAGCCAAACTTGCAAGGATGAGATGTATGTACATATCATTAAGCAATGCAACTTTTTCTTAATTACTTTTAAAAGGCTGATACGATGCATGTCACGTTATGAGTAATTGCTTACCACGGCAGTAACACCGAGAGCACAAAAGCCGGCTGCTAAATAAGATCTGAGGTCTCGCAGACAGGCTCATTTCCTAGGAAATGCAGTGTTGGTTTTGTCTGCAGTTGGGTTTTCATAAAAGAAGCAATTAAAGAAATACGCCTAAACAGATGATTTACGGCTCCCGTTTTTTTGTTGTTGTGCTCAAAATAGGAGAGCGAGTGAGAACACAGCTCTCTGTGTCCTTCCACGTGGACAAGGGCCCTGTGGGGAGTCCAGGGCTTTGGATTAGGTGCACCAGGTCCCAGAGAAAGTTCTTTTTCTGCATCAAGGCCTGCCCCAAATCCACAGAGGCTCTCAGACTGATCACTATTGAGTGATGCAGTCACTAAAATGGAGCTGAAACTGGGCTTTGCACAGGTCCAACCACTGCTTGGGTATGTGAGGGGAGGTCCCTCTACCCTCATATATCTAAGCGTTATCCAGGTTTTACATGTACAGAATAAATTGAGGCACTGTTCTTTCTGCTCCTAGGTATTGAGTTATTTTTCTGTTGTTGCTTTTCTTATTGCTCAAAAATAATGCTCATTTCTGTGGGAAGACCATTGCTATTTTTGCTGCTCTGTACAATTTTGCCTCTACACTATTATCTCATTAAAGTGCTGAACACCTCCCTCTCCACTTCATAAAATAAGCAATCACAGTAACGTGCCTAATTAGCTGCTTTCCTGCTCATTTGTGTTTCTCAAAGCATGAAAAGTTAGCATCACGTGAGGACTTTGCATCTTTGCACAAAGCTCCTATTCTTCAAGAGAGCTGAGCATCTTCTTTTTTCCTTGAAGGGCTCTGCATCTTCCAGCAATGGGCTCTTTGGTCTGCCATAAATAATTTAGTTGGCCTGCTTGGCTCAGTGATGCATGAGAGGTGGGTAAATAAGGGAAAGGTGGGCTTCATTTGGTGCCTCCTTGCAGAAGCTTGAGGTTTCAGTGGGTTTATGTTTATACACATCCTTTCCAGACAGGCAAAATTAATTATCCTGCTGCTGCTTGAACGCGAAGCCATGGATCTGATCCTGCCTCCTTAGAAACGATGCCATTACCTGGAGCAGGAGAAAGCTTGGTATCAGGGGCAGGTGCTGCAGCACAGGCAGGTTTGCTGTATGCAGTGAGGGGATGGTGATGACCTTCATCCCCCAGCTGACTCGGGAAGGGAATGGCCATGGTACAGAACCCTTGTCTCTGCTCAGCCCCTCACATTCTTGTTAACTTCTGAAGCACCAACACAACACTGTCTATTCCCATCTTTCCTTTGAAATCGCTTCTGTGTGCACAGCTGTGATGTAATTTCAAGTTACAGAGCGGAGCCTAAAACTCCTCAAAAGTATATTCATTGATATTTGGGGGGGTTTCCCCTCTGAGATCCAGAATCAGTGGTTTGATGCTACCCAGAGGTAGTCTTTTTGCCCCATGTGCTATTGTGGCTCGCTTGTAAGCTTAGCTTGATTTCCTCTGTATTTTCAAGGTTTGGCCACCTGTCTATTTAGGCTTCAAAGATTTTGCTACAAAGATGGGTTCTGCCTTGATAATACAGTGTAGTCACAGCCTCCTTATCCTCCTTCCAACTTCTACTCGTTCAATTTGCAAATTAAAATAAATGAGCTGTGTTGGGTCCCGGTTTGTTTGCTTGCTGCTGGCCTTAAAAACTCGAGGAGGGGTCTGGCCACGAGGCTGTGTTCCTTGAAACTTGCACATCCCCAGGAACAGGGAGGGGAGGTGTTCCAGCTGGAGCTCCCTGGAGCCGAGCAGCGCTGCTGGCAGGACACGGGCTGCGGTTCCCTGCTGGAATCCTCTCGCCTCGACCTGCCAGAGACTGGAGCTGTTAACTTTCCAGGCAGCCTGCAAAAGCCATCTTTTATCCCTTTGTTAAAGAAGCCTGTGGCTTGAGCTGGATCTGTGTGTGGGCAGACCTTTAGTCTGTGATTCCAAGTGATGGAAAGGCTCTCCAGGGCACTGGATAGGCACCTACTGTTGCACTTAAAATCCTGGCAGTGACAGAGCCCTGCTTCTCCTGGGACTGGCTGCACAGGGCTTTGCCACTGAAAGCTGGCCCTTAACTGGGATCACAGCTAGTGATAAGAAGTTGAACCCCAGAGGAGCAATGTGATGAGCAGATCCCGAAACACGTCAGCTGAATTCATTGGGTTTTGCTTGATGGGAGAAGCAACAGACACAAAACACTTCAGTGCTGTTTGAGAATATTATTGCAACATTTGAAAACAATTATTGCTCTTTGTATTACAGTGGTACTAAGCCTCTGGCTGCTTGAATGGGAAAGAGAGTGAAAAATTGTCCACAGCCAAGGCAGATAACTGCAGATGCTGAGGAAGGGAGGGACTTTGGGGTTCCCCAAAGACATGAGGGCAGTCAGTAAAAGAACAGGGAGATGAATTTGTTGCCTTACCAGGAACTCCATTTAAAAGTAAATAGGCCTAAAGTTGCTGGGACTCAAAACACAGCAGTGAGATTCTGCAAGATGCAAAGCAGGGAAAGGCTACAAAAAATGCAGTTCTGCTTCTGACCTCTCACAGTGCAGAGACAGCAAGATTTGGGGGAATTTGGTGCAGCACTGGCATGAGCTTGATTTACAAGGTGCTACAGATATGATGAAGTTACTTTGCTGAATCTGCCACGGGAGGAAAAATCCACTGGCCCGTATTACTCTGCATGGATAAGTTTCTGAATTTGTGTAACTTTGGTCTTGTTGTGCCATTTATCTTTTGGGATCAGCTTTATGAGGTTTGTGTCAGGCTTTTCTATTTGGGTGCAAGGCTGCTTTGCAGAATCTTCTCTCTTTTTTGTGTGGTGGATGTGTGTATGATAAAAAGCTAAGATTGCATCATCTTTAATAAAAGAGAAGATGTATAGCCTAAAGAAATCAGATTAGTTGTAGAGAAAGAAATCAATCAGGTTGGCAAATTGCATCTGTGGGACAAAGTGCAAAATGTTTGTTTCATACAGTATTTATTGAACAAATTTGTTGAGAAGATGGTTAAAAATGCTCTACAAGAAAAAAAAAATGGGAACCATTTTGTTCAATTTAAATGACATTGATGTATTTTTTGCATCGTGAATTCTTGCAATATTACCAACAACAATCCCTGATAAAGTACTTTACACAATTGCCTCACAGGGCATTTTGAGATAAAAGTATATATCGGAGATTGTAAATTGGCTGCATCCAATTTATATATAATGGAACCCACTACAGCCATCCTCCAAAATTCAATAGATCAGGAATCACATTACACTTCTGTGAGCTTGGGCTAGTAGGAGCTCTAAAGAGCCTCCAAAACAAACAGGCAACTTTAAATCATGTTTAATGAACCCTGTGTATTTTATACACATGTGATTAAAATGTTTTGTTTCTGTTTTTCATTTTGCTGGGTGTTGCTGAAGGAAAATCTTAAGTTCGGGCCTGTGAAACCGATCATCTGCTTGTTCTCAAGAGAAAATTCAGTTTAACTGAACAGAGCATACCATTTAAAATGCTGGACTGGGAAAAAAAAAAAGAAAAAGCAGATCTGTACAGAGGATCCATTTTAATATTTCCTAGCAAAAGCACTAAATGAAAATGTAGTATAGGCAGATAAAGGGTCACGAAGTACCATGGTGGTTTTTTCCTTTATTGATCTATGCCTGCAGCCTTGAAAACAACCCACAGCAGACACAAACCTGAACGAGTAGAGGGCCCAGTTTTGCTGGTTCCCACCTATTTCTTGAAGGGAATAAAAGTGCTTTGTGCTTCCATCCCAGGGAGCAGGTGGCACCTTGTGGGCTCTGCTGCAGCCAGACCTGCCATGGGGCCAACCCTTGGCCATCGTGCCTGCATGGGCAAGGAGTTGTTCTTGCTGTGCAGAGGAATCCACAGGCAAGCCTTTGAGCAGTGCAAGGGGTCAGAGAGCAGGCTGATAGTAGGTTGATAATGTTCAAGCCTGTAGGGCTGGAAGGTGGCCATTGCTTGGAGTTGTTTTGTCAAGAGATATTTCACAGAGAAACGTAGATCTTAGTCCCCTCCTCTGAGTGGTACTCGAGTATGTGCATTTGTGATCTTCCAGGTCTTTTCCAACCTTGATGATTCCATGATTCTGTGCATGTGCAAGGTATGTGCATGATTGTAGCATTGCATAAAAAAAACTGTTCTGTGTGGTGAGAGTCAATAATTCTTCCTAATTTTCAAAGAAAGTGTTGTTCTTTCAGTTGTCCTTTCATACTGCCCCATGTGCAAAATACATCAGAGTGAAAATGGGCCCGAAGCAGGAACATTCAGATCAGGATTCAAAATGCCTCAGCTCTGGCAGGATCCTAAACCAGAACAATCGCGCTGCAATCAGCGGAGCTGTGCCTGTGTAAAGCTGAGAACAAGGTCAAGTCCTGAGCCTCTGAAAAACGAGTCTCCAGCTGAGTCTTTGTATTTCCCAAAGATTCTGTTACACCAAATTGAAGCTAAAGCCAGGCAATGGACAGTACTTGCAAAATACGGGGTGACAGGACCAGAGAATTAAAGCTAAAGGTGAAAAAAAATCCCAAACCATGAATTTCAACAAATATGCCCCTGAATCCTGTGCTACAAAAGCTAGGAAGTAGAGGTCATGGTTTGGAGTTTACCATGGAGTTAGACCCTGATCCAGTGGCTCAAACCAGCAGGCACACTGACAAAAGCAGGTCAGAATTTGTGGTGTCCTCACCAGCTGGATGGCACAGATGTGTCTAAGGAGGAGACATCATCTGTGGCCTGGTACTGCAGGGTGCGTTCCCATCGCAGTGGGATTTGTGCCGCTGGCTTTTGTCTGGAGTTCAGTGTCTGGAGTGTGCCCCTGGTGTGTTTTGTGAGAGAAAATATTAAAAGAGGAAAGGGAGAAGCAGGGGTTTCAGCCTGCTGGTGCAAGCAGTGTGGGAGTGGGAAAGGCAAGGGGCCAGAGAGGTGTTGGAATTGTGGTCCCTCTAACCAAAGCCAACGGAAAGCAGCGGCGCCGCTGCCGGGCTCAGCGGGGTCCTGGCCCCCAGACCAACGGTGAGCTCACTGTGATGCCTCCTGCAGCCACCTAGAAACAGAGACTGGACAAGAGGAAGGGAATAAAGACAGGTATTTATTTGAAGGGCCTTCAAGGTACACCCTGGGGGAGCCAGAGGCTGCTTCCAAAAATTGGACCCCAAGATGGACCCCAGGTCATGAGTTCTTCACACTTTTATAGGTTTGGATCATTTGCATATCAGGGTTCATTCTCCAATTAAAGCCCCAGTTTAGTGATGTAACGCCCCTCAGCTTGCCCCCCTCAGAATCTTTGGTTTACACATTTTGGGCCTAAAAACAGCCTGGCTGTCCTTGAAGGCAAAGCCTGGAGAGGCTTTGTTCTGTCTGCCCAGTACGAGAGAGCAGGAATTACAGGCTCCAAGGAACTTCAGAGTTACACTCTAAGCAGTACAGAATTTGAAAATATAAAAGTTAAAACCTAAGGCATCAACTGAAACACTGTGGGGAGCAGCAGGGGAAGCAGAGGGGGGACCAGGTTAGAGCTGGAGGCATTTTGGTGGCACATCTAAGGCTGCGTGGGCAGCTCGGCCCCTCTGCTGTGCCAGGGCTGCCCTGGGTGGTGCTGGGGGAGCCAAGCCCAGGGGGTTCCACAGCAGCACCCCGGGCACTCCCCAGTGCGAGGGCACAGACTGATCTGCCACGTTCCCCTGCACACAGGCTGCCCTGAGCTTCCCACACCGACACAGCTGGAACTGAACCAGAGCCTCCCAGGCTGCCATTACAAGGTCCTTTCTTTAAGGAGATGTGCGCTTCATGTCCGAATATTGAAACCATACCCACGTGAATAAAGTTAGGAAGCCAGTGATTCATTGCTGTTTCAAACCTCTATCTAGCCACAGTAAATTTCTGCTCGGTAGTGACAGTCTGTGTCCACATGCAGGCTATGATTTACAGTTCTGTGTTTTGTATCAACAACATCTGTTTAACAAAAGAAGAAAAAAAAAAAAGCCAAGAACATTTATTTTCTAACCTCTGTACCAGATGTTTCGTTATGCACAAGATCCAGGGATTATATCAGAAATAATTTAATTATTTTAAATGAATAATCTGAAGTGTTTTTCCTAAAGTATGTCTCGTAACCACTAACAACATGAAAACATAGGAATGTGGAAAAATAAACTCATGTTTTACACAAATCTATAATTGTATCTATTCTAAGGGCACAAATATTATGGACCAAATCCTAGCTGTTGATGGTGGTGGTGGGATTCTTAAAGATTTGCACAGGACAATATCAATTACCAGAGTTCTGAGGGAGATAAGGTGGCAGAGAGCAATTGAACAGAAGGAAACAACAGCTGAGAAATGAACCATGGGGAGGGGACAACACGAGAAGCAAACGTCTTGTAGGAGAGCGGTGCTAGGGTGGGACACAAGCTGAGGCTCTCCAAGCACACAGGAGCTGTGCCATGGCTCTCCCGTGAGTCCCCCGTGGCCCCCGCACACCTGCAGATCCCCAGGTTCCACCTGGACAGTGGCTGGAATGGGCCATCTCAGAGACAAAGCTGTTTGGTTTGGTTTCTGCTTTCCACCTTGCAGGGCAGAGTTGCTGAAGTGGGAGCCCTTTCCCTTGTGGCTGCTCTCTGGCTGCTGCAGCCCAGCTCAGGGTGGCCTTTTCCTCTCTAGGGACACGCTGTGACTCATGGACCTGCTGTTGGCACGTGGCTTGCCCACAGCAGCGGTGTGAGAGCGCGTTCAAACTTATGGCCCCGACTGGAAAAAATTACTTTCATGATCATTTCCATCTTCTGGAGGTAAATGCCAAGTCCCTTAGGTGTGTTTGATAAGCAGAAATATTGTGGTGCTTGTCCTTTACAGAGCTTCAATTTGAGTGTCAAAACCGCCCCACAGAGCATCAGAGAATATTCTTCGCAATTTGGGGTTTATTATCATTCCTTGCCATAATTTTTGCAGGGGTATTGTAAGTGGGAATGCTGATACAGAAACACTGAGACATTTATAACTGCCTGGCCTGGATATCAGTCTTGAAGAACTCACAATTACTCAGAATTACAGTGATAGATTCTGTTGCAGCCCTCGAAAACATTCAGCCAAGTTAAAATGAAAGTAAATGCATCAATGACACTGCTAAAGCAGACAGTGGGTCTGTGTTGTGGTTTCAACCTTCTTTCCAGGGGTAACAGGTTTTTCTATTTTTCTGTGAGCTGTGGGAGCTGTAGCATGTATCAATCCAGTGTAGATCCAGTCAAAGCTATTAGTTTTCTTGTTGCATAAAGATTTATCTGTAATTGCCAAGGTTTATTTTTATTTTCTTTGAATTACTGTTGTGGATGCATATGGATGCATAACAATTCCTAATTTCCCTCCCTATATTCTTGTACAGCACAGATTGCTTATCAAATGCAGTCTTAACATTAAAGTGTCAAACAGGATTTGCAGAAAGCTGTTTGGGTTTGTAGTTTAGGATGAACGTTTATCAAATTGTGGATTAGCTGAATCATGCACTGAACCAAATTATTATTGTCTGTGATTAAATCACAAAGTGGTTATTGCCCTGTGTCATCTAAAGCACACGATAGCTTAAATCTTTAAAATCCCTTTTTAAGGTGGCTATAGGAGCTACATAACTCTGGACTTTTAGGACCAGACTCTGTCCCTAGACAAAAAAATAATAGCTTTTGAAAGGTCATTTGGACTGATCCTTCTCTGCTTATATGGGCTGGCCCAGAAAAGGGGAGTGCACTGTTTGTTCTCGTGCCTGAAAAGGCAGGGGCTGTGTGCTGGAGAGCAGTGATGCCCAGTTTGTTTGCCCTCGTGCTGAGGGCACAGAGGGCTGGCAGTGCCACTCCTCAGCCCTGGAGGCCGTGGGGTCACCAGCAGGATCTGTCCTCAGCACCAGTGCAGCAGTTTTACCACCCTGATGGGCACTTGAGGGGCTACAGTCTCTCTAAAGAGGCTCAGTCTTCCTAAAGCTGTGGAGCCTTTTTTGGGGGCTGCTGCTGTGGTTGCTGCGTGCCCACAAAGGTGTGTTCCAGTGCAGCACGTGAAGGTGCTGGTAGCAAACCTTCCTGGTGATTGATGTCCACACTCCTCTTGTGCACCCTTCAGCGACCATCTAGCTGAGGAGAAAGAGGGCTTCAGGCAGCCCTATTTTCTCAGCCTTGCTGTTAGGACACAGCCCTCGTGATGACAGTCACTGAGGAGAGAAGGATCCTTGCAGAACCATGGAGGATGTGGAGGCCGGTCCCCTGCCCTGGTGCATGCAGCGGGGCAGGTCACAGCCCAGGAGGAGTCATGAGCAGTAATCACCACTTTTCTTGGTGAACAGATAGGAGGGAAGTCCTCCAAGGGCTTGTTTTCATGTTGCAACAAGGGGTCATGGGGTGGAAAGGGCTGAGAGTCACTGCATTGGAGTGTTCTGGAGAAATGAGTCTGGCACAGCTGAGGGTGGCGTGGCACTCACAGCCTGTGGCAGTAGCACTGGCTGAAAGTATGCATTGGGCTGCCTTTGCTCCTCTACTTCATCCCCCTTGTCCTACTCTTTGACCTATTTTCTCTCACTGATATCTAGTAATCTATTTTTTAAAGGCTCAGCCCAGTCTTTCCTGCTGGTTGCAGCTGATCCATCTCGCTGCTAGCCTGTGAAACCAGCACCTCCTAAAGAAACATCCCTCTGCCAATTACTCCGAAGGCATGGATTCAGCTCAGCGTGAGAGCTTGATTGAAGCCAGTTGGCTGTGCCAACAGGACAGGGATGGCTCAAGAGAAGCTTCATACAAAGTGTAGAAACTCTTAAACAGCTTTCTTCAGTCTTTTCTCCATCCATGCTCAACCAGAGCCAGCAAAGTCAGAAAAATGGCAATATTTTACCAAAGGGAGGACTTATGCCACAGCTCTGCCATCCCCCAGGAAAGCCCACAGAAGGGAAGGAGAGAGTTGCACAGAAAACTGCAGGAGGCAGACACAGACTTTTGCTCTAAGCCTGCCTCTCCGAGAGGGAGGGTTTGAGGTTTTTCGGTGAGCACAAGGAGCAAATCCTCTAAGCCCTGTGATTTCTCAGGCATGTGCCCTCGCCGTGGGCACCTCGGGTACGTGTACCCAGAGCATTTGCACAGAGGTCTGGCCCTGGGGGAGCCGTGCCCGTGGCTGGAGCCCTGCCAGGCCAGGGGGAGGACGGAGGGAGCGAGCGCTCTGGATCGCCACACCGAATGTCTGCTCTGCTCGTGTGCAGTCTCTCTGGCCCGCAGCCTTTTGGCTCGCCCCACCTGCCTTTTTTCCCTTTTTTTTTCCTTTCCCCCAGCTGAACTGGCAGAGAGGAGGCTGCAGCTCCTTTCTATCCCTGCAGCTTTCCTGTCTGGCTGACGCTGTGCCCTGGACACAGATGTCTGCTTAAATATGGATCCTGCGAGGCACAAGTTATGCTTGAGGGAAGAGTGTGGAGCAGGAAGATGCTGTGATCCGTAGGTGGGCTGTGAATTGCTGCCGTCCTGTGCAAGAATGAAATAACAATAACAACTAACAACATACTGCCTTCAACCGTGGTTGTTTAGAAAGAAGATTTCAGTACGTTTTCACAATTAATTATTTGTCCAGGCAGCTACTTCCTTTAAAAGCGTCCCATCCACATAGCTCACCCTCTGTGAGCTCATTAATGCTCGAGCTGTGTCACCTCAGGCTAACCTGGTGGCTGTTGATTGAGTCCCGTGACAGCTGTTTGCAGAGGTTTGCCCTGCTCCCTGCCAGCAGCCTGCCTTCCTCCTCCAAATTGCCTCTCGGTTCCAGGCAGGGTTCAAATTTCTCAGTGAACGCTATCCTGGGCAAAATGGTTGGATTTCTAAGAGTAATGGGTAAGGCGTGACAGATAACATCCTGCACACCCCCAGGAGTGCTCCTGCACGTTACAGCTTGAAGGTGTTGGTCAAGGTGAACCCTGGACCGAGCCCATGAACATTAAAGTCCCAGAACAAATGTTTGGGGTTGTACAAACATGTTAATGACCTCCAGTTAATTGGCAAGCAATTACCTTGAAGCAAAAATAGCTTTCCCATTGCGGAGCAGTCACAAGAGTGCGTGTCCCCCCATGAACAGTGACATTTTTGGCCAAGGAACCTTGTCCAACTTTCCTTCTGGATCCTGGCAGGTTTGTGATCAAAAGTTTGTTGTCCCCAGCACCAACTGCTGTTTGTTTGTGGTATAGACTCAGCAAACAGAGCTGTCTGCCAAAGCTAATTTTCATGCTGCCCTTTAAGAAAGTTCTGCAGTTCATAATGCAATGAAAAAGTAAGATCATATTGACTGGCAAAAGCGTGCAGTTCAGCAAGGGAAAGTACCTGCTGTGTGCACTATAAAGGAACTATCAGAGAAAGCTAGATAAGTATTTTTAACCTAAAGACAGCTTGGCAGGCTATAATGTGTCTCCTACTAAATTCTTCTGATCCTTTGCATGACGAAAGTACACAGCTGGACTGATTTCATTAGATGTGTATTGCAGCTGAGAACCAAGAGGCCTGCACCTAACTCAGCTCTTGGGACTCCAAGTGGGACCTGTGGGCAGGTGTTTGACCTGTTGCCTCTCTGCCACCTACAAAAATCAGCAGCATCTTTTCATGAGGTCTCCAGTCCATGCAAACCATCAGCTTCTCTTAGAACTTGGAGTAAGTCCTTGCTTGATCTTCCACAATACTTCGGGAAGAAAAAGGCCTGAATTTTCCTGATCTGTAACTGAACCACACCTGGGTTTCTTTCCTGGAAGAGATTATCACAGCATTTCTAGGAAGGCAAAAACTAGGCCCACGTGAATGAGCAGAGTGTGTCGCTGAAGTCCCGTGACTCTGGGGCTCGTGCTGGCCGAGATGAGCTGGCACATGGTGCAGGGTGGTTCCAGCTGCAGAGCCACATCTGCTCCGTGTGCTCCACAGCATCCTGTGGCAGCAGGTGAGGTGCTTGCTGCGTGTTCCATCCCTGTCTCCAGTTGCTCCCAGCCATCCCTCTCTCCAGGCAGTGTAATGTCATGCTGAGGAGGAGGGGAGCAGGTGACACTGGGAGCCTCAGGAGAGCTGGGATGTCTGGCATCTGCACGGATTCTTCTGGATGCTGCAGTGTGGTGCAGGGTCAGTCCACAAAAATCTTTCCAAAGCAGCCGGCGGTCTCTGCCTTGTGTCCTGGAGGAGCGAGGGAGTGGCAGATGGAAAAAACAAAACTAGCAAAGTGCATTTCACAATCCTGGCAGCAGTACTCGGCAAACAGAGGAACCACAATGATGGAGTCTCAGATTGCTCTCCCTGTGCAGCCTGGCTTTAGGAACTTTGGTGGTGTTGTGAGCCTTGAAAAGGCTCCTGTTCCCTCAGCTGGCTCCTATGGCCTTGCATTTGGTATCTTCAGGTGCTTCAAGCAAAAGGAGCTGTAATGGGTGCAGATACCAGAGCTTTCCAGGAAACATTCAGGTACAAGTGCAGCTCTGTTCGCTGTAGCTGCCCTGAATTAAAGTTCTGTGCCTGTAGAGGCAGACAAATTTACTGGCAAACATTTTGCAAAGAAAAAAAAAAAGAAACGCATCAATCCAGAAAGGCACTGTGCACAAACTAAGCTTAGTATAAATGAGTACACCTGTGCCTGACACCAGGCACGTGATGAATGCTCTGCTAGATCCTAGCCAAAATAAATTCAAAATAAAAATATCGGCGCGTACTGGTGGAAGATGAATGCTGGTCTTGTAAGCAGGAACGCATGTGGCAGAAACAGGAGCCTCCCGCTCCGCGTGTCAGCTGGGGATATCCACAGGGAGGGTCACGTGCGCTCCTCTCGAGCTCACCAGCAGAGCTGGTGAAAACAGGTTTTGATTTGAATGAGTTATGACCCATTGAAAATGGCATCATGCGTAACCACAGTAAATTGTCATAATGAGATCACGAGGCTCGAGAAGCGAGCGGTGAGCAAAGAGGCCTCGTTCCACCAGCGCCCACGGCTCACAGCCCAGGGCTGCAAAATGCAACCCGGGGGCACGCTCCAGCTCCCTGGGCATCTTTGTTGATTTAGTGACAGGACCAGGGGTTGCACAGCCACACAAAAACTCAGTGGAAGTTTTGAGTTAAAAAGCAGAAAAAAAGCTAAAATTCATACGGATTTGCATTTAGTCTTATCCAGGGTAACAGAGGGGACTGGGCTATCAGGAAGAGTGGACAAACATGAATATTCTAAGTGCTGCCATGCTTACCCAGGCTTAGCTTGGTTGTTTCTAAATCGTGCTGCTGTGGGAGGGGAGGGTTTGGTGATCAGGGCAGAGCACCACAGAGTTGAAAGGAAATCTTCCTAGAAGCATGAAAAAGCCTTGGTGTATCCCCAGCTCACAGCTTTGTTAGGCCAGCCCTCCTGGACCCTACTCAGGCACAGCTGCCCTGGGCTGCCCAGCTGTAAGTGCTGCAGAATCATCACTGCCTTCTCTATTTTTAAAGGAAAAATAGAGGCAAAGGCTAAGACTATGATCAGTTGGATGGACTTAACACTTTACCAAATACCTGGACAACATAAGTAACAGAGCTCCTGCCTTCCAGGTGTCTTGTAGGTGGACTTTTGGAAAGAGCTCCTTTCCATTCCTCCCAATGTAGTGCTATTTGTGTGGGGCCATTCGCAGCTCAGGAGACTGGAAGAAACACACTTTAGCTCATTCTGCTTCCCTTCTCAAGTTATCAAGTGTCCAGAGAGGCCCATTGCAAGCCCCTTGCACATGGCCCAGCCACATCCTCCTGCTCCCTGCTGCAGGACCTGTTCTGCTCCCTTTGTCCCAGGGAAAAGCAGCTTGCTCTCCACGTGGCTGCTGCTCCTCCTAGTCTTGCACCCTTCCATCTCCTCCATCTGTTAAGCTCTGCACACAAATATCTGTGCCCCTGAGCCATGGAGACAATTCAGGCTCGTGCAGATGGGCAGCACCTTCCTGACTCATAGCGTCTGTTTACGGTGGTTTTGTCATGGCTGAATTCATAGCCTGAGCCCATGGATAAAGGAGCACCCAGCTCAGTGCTGTTCCATGCAGTGCAGGCTGGCCCTTGGCCATGGGGTTGTGCTTGCATTTATCCAAGATACACGGTCTGAAGAGCGTATTGAAGCCTAAGCCATTCCCAGGACCTCAGCTCTCCCGTTGTGGGCAGCTGGATCCAGGTCCCTCTGCTCTTCCAGTAGAAGTGCTTGAGGCTGGTCTGGAAGGCTCTGCTCTTGTTTTCCCTGTGTTGGTTTGCTGACATTGCTGCAAGGACAGCCGAAATAGGTGGAGACCAGCCAAGCTGAAGAGACAGAGGGGAAATGTGTCCCTGCATACGCTCAAGAGCAAAGCATGGGGAGCACTAAGGCTTTCCTGGGGCTGGTGTTATCAAGGAGTCTTCCCAGTGGGGGCATTTGTGCCTGCCAGAGCCACAGGTGAATGTGCCAACACTGCCCACACTGCAATACAGGTGCAGCTGCAGGGAACCCAGATTTTCCAGTTGGAACCTTCTCTGTAGCTGAGGAGAACCAAGAATAAAACTGCTCATCTGAAATACTTTCTGAATTTACTGCTTAAGCTCACTTGCTGTGTGTCATCCACTGAGCAGAAGTCCTTCTGAGCCTTCATTCTCTAGTCTCAGCTTCGTAGCCCTGCATAAACCCCTACTAACATGGCTAATTTTTCTAAAACCCGTGTAGGAGAAGAATTTGGACTGGTTCCCTCGGATGAGAGCCATGTCTCTGGTTAGCAATGAAGGCGACAGTGAGCAAAACGAAATCAGGAACCTGCAAGAGAGGCTGGAGTCAACCATGAGCCTTGTAAAACAGCTTTCCAGTCAGCTGGCTGAGCTCAAGGAACAGGTAAGTGCCCTGTGTGGGTAGCAAAGTGAGCGCGTGTGGGTGAAGGCGCTGCCTTCCATCAGGGCGCGGTCAGGACGGTGTTACAAAAGAGACTTTTGTCTCAGGAAGCTTTTATCTTTCCCTCCAGCAAGCTTTCTGGGTAGATAACACTGATAGGGGTTTGGAGTGAAATTGTACTCCGTTAGCAACAACAGAGATCAGGTAAGGAGAAAAGCCGAGGGGGAATTAGTTATGAAGTGCTCCCCGTGCGTGTGCAAGGACAGAGGGGAAACTGCAGAGGGGATGAGTGAAAGCACTGTAGTGTCAGGAATAGCTGCATACTGATGGGAGCCCAGAGGAAAAAAAGCCTTCTGTGTCCAGCCCTGGGGTTTTTCCCCCACTAAGAACATCAACAGTGCCCTTGTGAAAACAATGTGCAGAGCCTGTTGCTTTGCTCGTGTCACCCTTGTGTTGGTGCCCCTCCTGCAGCTCCTGCTTCTCTCCCGTGTGGAGCACAAGCTGCTGGCCTCCCTTAAAGCCCTGCTCCTGCCCACACCTGGTGTGTTTGCTCTCCCTTCAGGATCAAAAGGCCAGCTTCTTTTTTGCTACAGGTGCTGGTCACCTCTGCTTGGCTCATTACAGTTTTAGAAAAGCATCTGTGTGTTTTCTTTATGGGAAGCACTTCAGTGGCATCGACAGAGTTATCTAATTATTCCCCTTCAAATCCCTCCTTAAAACTTTTCCCTGTGAAAAAGCCAACAAAGGTTTAGGCTGGATGTGCTGAGACCATTGCTTATTGTGCTTACCCACACCATCCTGGTGGGATTTTTTTCATCCCCCTCTGGCTGAATCTGTTCTCTCCTGGCTTAAATTTAAACTCTGTGTGGCTGGGGCCATCTTTTAGCTCTGTGATTGTGCAGCACCAAGTGCAAATGCTGACCCTCTGCCGGGCTACACAACACAATAGCAGCACAAATAATACTCTGTAAGACCTGCCGGGGGATAAGAATAATGTATAAATGAGAATAAAATGTCCATACTTTGCAGGAAACAGATCTCCCACTTCAAAGACATCCCTTACTTGTAATTTTCTATGCTGAAGAAAAGAATTCCACTCCCTGTTGTTTTGCTTATATGTATCTTGCTCTGTGACTGCTAAATAATAGTAAAAAGAAAAAAAAAATCTCATCTCTCTCTGCCTTTCCACCTTAGATGACAGAACAAAGGAAGAATAAGCAGAGGCTGGGCTTTCTTGGATCAAACACACCCCATGTGAATCATCACATGCCACCACCCTGATACCACGGGGAGAAGCCGTGACTAGCCTTTCATCAGTATTCCTGCTTTATTATAGAATAAAAAACTGAGATTGAGAGGAGTGAACAGTGCCTATTGTTACAAAGTTAAAAACAACCAAGTGCCAAGATGTTAAGTGGTTTAGCTCTGGGAACAATTTGTAGCTGTTTTTCATGGTTGAGAGGGACCACAACCATTTATGTGAGCGATACAAGGCATCGCTGTATCGCATTGTATTCCCTGCCTGGCCCGGCTCTGCGGCCCCACGGCTCTGGGGATGGCTGGGACAGAGACTGGGACAGAGACTGGGACAGAAGCTGGGACAGAAGCTGGGACAGCGTTTGGCCACATCCTGGGAGCTGACTTCTCCCCAGTGCAGAAGAAGGAGAGGTGTTTATTAAGGCAAGCACGACAGCCTGGCTCAGAATCAATAGGTCGTCTCTGGCTCACTTGCCAAATAGCAACATTAGTCATATTTGCTTGGCATTTACTATTTTTTAATTACCGTAAATATGTCAGTCCGTAAGCAGTGATGTTGCTTCAAGTAACTTCTACTAAGAGGGAAAGGGGAGAAACCTCAAAATACTGGGGGAAGAAAAAAAAAAAAAGGAAAAAATAGAAAAAGAGTTGCAAAGAGAAACATTAACGCTTTTGAATTTTAGCTGTCACCATGCAATTTCTTATTTATAACATGGAGCACAATGGATCTACAGCTGTGTGAATGTTATGCACATAACACTGACAACATAACTGGAAGTGATTTCTTTCTCCTGGCTTCAGATGTTCTCGATTAATGTGGCCGTGAGGTTTCACATACTGAAGAGTTAAACTGTGTTTCAAATTCAAGTTCCAATGGAGGATTCAGAGAAAAAAAAAAAAAGATTATACCTGTAGTTTGAAGCGTGTATGGGGATTTTATTTTTTAGAGAAAGCTGAGAAATGTCTTTCTGTATGGAACTGTAATGGTGTCATTACCTTCCATAAACTCCTCTTCAGCAAGAGTTGACTTGAGTAAATAAACCCCATATTCTGCCAGCTTTCCTCTGAGCTAAAGATCATGGGCTGACGATTTTGCCTGCCCTCCCTGCTTCCAGAGGGTTGCAGAGAAGCCTGGTGGGGAACAGGGGAGCAATATCAGAGAAGCTCCTTCCAGCTCTCGGCCCTACAAAAGGCAGCAGCCGAATCACCTGTGCAGGTTTCTGCTCTATCCTGTATTTCTTGGGATGGCTTGAAAGAAAAGTTACAAGGTTTCCACAGAGCCCTAGGGGACTGTTTTAGGAAAAAAACTGGGGGGGCACAAATGGGAATGGTGTTCTCAGTTCACTTTCATTTTCAGTAGATTTTGGTTACCAGATTGTCTCGCATTTGAAAATGCACCTCTTGTCACATCGAGTCGCTTTTTAAACCAAAATATTTTTGCAATGATTTTCCCCTGTAAAATTTTCATTTTGTTATAAAAGCCATTTTGATCGAAGGAAAAATATTTTTGGTGTCAGTATTTTCCAGTTTCTTCCTGGAGAAATGCTGTTGTCCTGGTTAAGGCACTGTTCAAACCAACAGGCCTGGAGTAAAGGAAGGGGCATTTCACTCTTTTTATCCTAAATTCAAACCAGTTCTTGAAGCTATTTTTTTTCTTTTTTTTTTGTGGCAGTGATGTGGCTGAGATAAAATATTTTAGTAATATATTTATATCTTCTACCACTAAAACAGTTCCCATTGGCTTCAATTGTGTCCTTCAAAAATAGTGGAAATCAGAGGTTTGTGTATTTTACTGGAAGAAAATCTCTTTCTGTTGGCCTTAGTCCAGGCAGCATCCTGGTTGTGAGAGGTGATGGACAAAGGAGTTGCCCACAAAGTCAGCAGTAAGTTGGTGGAGACTCAGACCCTGTAGCTGTATTAATTCAAATTAGTTCATACACTTAATGAGATCTAGTCACAGCTTCTGTTACAACAGCAATTTCCTCTTCCTCACACGTGTGGTTCTAAAACACAAAGCACAGATCAATTTTAAGATAAATTAAACTCTCATTATTTATTGGGGGGGTGGGTGTTTGGCTAATACTGGAATTGGTTGGCACTTTTCTTGTTTACACTCAGAAGCAGCAGCTGCGGCGCTGCACATCAGGGGAGGCTGCTGCTGGAAGAACTTGAGGCTCGATGGGTTTGTACCCCGAGCTCAGGGCTGCACTTGGGTGCTGCTGGTGCTCCCTCTGTCTCACACCCCAGACCACGTTCCCTCGGGCTCAGGAGCCCAGGTCCTGCTCTTCAGAAGGGAGAGTTACAGCATCAAAATCAAAGAGAGAACAGATGCTGGTTCGCCTTTGCCACGGTGCCTTTCTGCTGTTTGTAGCTTCCCGGAGAGACCTCTGTAATTGGTAACAGTAGGTGATGCTACTTGCACAGACTGTAAATATATTTCACTGAGAATTTCAACATTTTTGCTGTTTCTCTCAAAACTTAGGCCCTGCCCTGCTCTCATCTGTGTGAGCAATCTGTACACTCACATGTGGAATGGCAAACAGGAGGCTCCTTGCGTGGATAATGGTTGCAGGGCCAGGCCCCAAGACTTAAAGATTGTGAAATATCCCCATGAATGAGTTTATAACAAAAATCATTGTTTTATACATATATTTATGTGTATATCTTTGTTTAATGCAGCTGGGGTATCCTCTTCCTAGGCAAGTATTTACCTTACCTATTTATATGAAATGATTGCAAAGAAGTTAAAACATCTAAGAGTTTTTAATGCCTTAGAGAGATTTATAACTACAAGCTCCTTGACAGTTAAAATCTACTTAAGTAAACGTGTCCATTGCTGCTGAATGTAACTTTTAATAAAGTGTGCCATTTTATATACGTCTGTCTCATTCTTGGTGCTGAGGCTGGAGGGAAATGTGTGTTCTGGTCTGGGAAAGCCAGGCTGGTGGTCGTGGGTGGGGAACCAGGCTGTGGGTGTGTATCCATTCCTCCAGCTGGACAGCCCTGAATGCATGGAGGCTGAACACAGCAGGGAAAGGGAGGGTTTGTTTTATTTAGGCACACATTGCTCCGTCCATGAGCTGGTTTGGGCCAAATTCAGGGAAACGTCCAAAAGGAACGTCTCCTCAAAGGAAGGCAGGTTATAACCACTCCTCCCCCACCAGGTTTGGGAAAGAAATATTCCTCGGAGGAATGTGAAAGAGAAAATAAAAACTATTTATTTAACAAACACACAGGAAAAGAATAATAATGCTAAATAATGAAATCTCTCGCTGTAGAGAGAAAACCTGAAAGATTTGAGAGTCCTTCTGTGAGTGTGGTCTCTCTCCTCCTCGGAGCTGGGTCGGTGTGGGGGGCCCCCCCTCCAGGCCAGGGGAAGGTCCCCCGGTGGGGTTCTGATGTTCTGATGTTCTGAACCAGTCCAGAAGAAAAGAAAAAAAGAATCTGAAGTCCCAGAAAAACAAGGTTTAACTCTCCGTCTCTCCCTGAAGAAACGGAGCCGAAGAAGCTGGCTGGAAAGCAGGAAGGGTGCTTCCTCCACACTTCTCCCCACAGCAGAGAGACGCAGAGGAGTGGTGACCTTGGAGCACAGACTGCTTTGAAAAAGTTCGTCTGGCCCTTTTTTTTCCTTCTCTTCCCTCTCTTGGGCTCAGTTTAAAGGCACAGAAAGGCACAGGAATCATATCCGGGCATAGAGCGAGGATGGGGGATACACATCATAAAGTCACCCCACGACAGTCCAGGATGGTGGATCCAGGAATGCCGCTTTTCCCGGAGGTTGGGTGGCAGCTGGGTGTTTGATTTGCTCGAGTGCTCTTTGTTCAGGGCAGGGGAGCCCTGGGTGAAGGTGGGCAGAGGCAGGGATTGTGATGGATTGAGTGCCACTGGTGGAGAGGAGCAGGCTCAAGCCAAACAGCCTCAGGGTTCCTGCTGCTGCCTGATCTTTTCCAACATTCATGATTCCATGATTCTATGGTGCAGGCTTTTCTGGGTGAGAATTTTTTACACTTTTTTTTTTTTTTTTTTTTTTTTTAATGTTTTTAGTGTAGCTCTTTGAAGTAGCACATTGAGAGAGAGACCAAGGGCTTTCCCCACTCCTCTGGGTGAAAGAATTGAGGAAGACAAACATCTTAAAACCACTGTGTCTCTCAACTGAGACAACTTGGGCTGAGGAAATCTGTGGTCTTGTGAAAAAAGGAAGAGCCCTTCCTACAAACCTGTGGCTGGTAAACTACAACATACAAGTGCTTTTTTTGGTTTTTTCCCAGCTGTTTTTTCTACAGATGGTCAGTATTAATGAGGAAAAGAATAAGGCCTCTTCTTAGTGAGAAAAAACCTGCTAATTAATTACTAAGAAAAATCCTATTAAGTAGAGCATGCTGTTTCTCCTGTGCACTTGTTCCACCACCTTGCTGAGGTTTTGAGTAGAATTAACTTTCTTTTCTGCTCTCTGATATCATTTTAAGGCTAAATAAAAAGGAGCTTGTTTACTACTAGGTTTTCTAGATGGTTTTGCAAAAAAGATATCCTAAGAGAAAACGGGTTTCATGCAGCAAGCTTTCAACCTAAGATTACAGTCAGGCTTAAAAAGCCCCCAAACCAGCATTAAGCTCCTAAGCCCAAAGGGGAGCAGTTTTGCATGCAGGACTGAGAACCTAATGCCAAGGCTTTGCTTTTTAAAAATGCTTCCCCCCAAGGCACATTTCAATTCAGGAGGTGTTTCAGGGAGCAAACCTCTCCCTCGGCACTGGCTCACGCCGCTGTGGCCTGCAAGTGAATTCTGCTCCTCCCTTTCCACCATCACTGCTGCTTCTGCTGTGACAAAAGCATCTGCAGGCGAGGATGTTTTCTTTGGAAAGCACGTGCTTATTTTCTGGGGAAGGCTGCCAAGTTGATTTTTTGAGGGGAGAAAGCTGAGGTTTCAGGCTGCTACCCTCTCGGCTGTCCCGGGATGCTCGCAGGAGCGCGACTCCTGCTTGCAGGTGCCCGTGCTGAACCTCCTGAATTTGCACAAAATCATTCCAAATGCCTCCAAAGGAACTCGGGCTGTGGGGGTTCTAAATGTGCAGTGGTGGATTGCTATCATCAGCTCACACTTGCCCGCTCTATTTATATGCTGCACTTTTTCAGGCCGAAGCAGGAAGCTGCAAGGCACAAGACAAGCAGCCTTTCTAACTTTGCTATTTCAACGGGTTTCTCTTGCTGCAAACAGCCAAGAGTTACCTTTCTTTTTGTACTGGAAGTTTCTTCCTCCACGTCTCCACCTTTGTCTGCTGCCACTCAGGTAAGGTGAGACCTGGGCACGTCCTGGACCACAGGGAATTACCTGATAAACGAAAGCAATAAGCTAAAATATGCAGGAGCGTGGTCAACCTGGCGTCCTTATGACTTAATAATTCTGTGTAAATGTTGTAGATCATCAACATCCAATATCTGACTCAATATAAGCAGGAGGTTTTTCTAGCAGCCCTTCTTGTGGTAAATTATTGCACACTCTTCATCCCCTGATGGAGCAGCCTTTGCCAAGGCAACACACACCCAGCCGTGTGTGAGGCTGTGAGGCCAACCCAGCCACTGCTTTACATGGGCCCTGTCACCATTCAGATTTCATCCAGATGGCAAGAACAGTGTGGGGATCCAGTTACAGCCCAAAAGCTCCAATTCCCTTTATAAGTTACTCCCTTCTGCCCCCCAAAATCTGCAACATTTATAGGCTTTGTTCCCAGTAACACTGAGCTGCCACGAAACCTCTGGATTTTGGGCACATCCTCAGCGTTCCCTGTAATGGCCTTCAGCTGGAGTATGTCAATCTGAATTTCACAATCCTCTCCTAGGTGCACTTGTTCCCTTACCAAAAGCATAAGGATATTTCTCCCTGCTTCTTCTTCCCTGCCCCGCCAGCATTACAGCATGAAACATCTGGGAATTCTGTTAACTCAGGCCCTGCTGTAGACACCCACAGCTGTGTTCAGCAGAGCACAGGACAACCTTGAAACAGGGTTTAAAAAAATCCATTTTCAGTCGTGAGTCTGTGTTGGATGACAGAAGTTGGCTCAGAGTTTGTGTTATTTCTCTTCAAGTCAACTTTTGCTGGCTTTGAGGTCGGTTCCGGCCCATTTGCAGCCCACCAGGGAGCTGCAACGGCGGCTTTATCTGGCACGAAAGCTTTCACCCCAATTTGATAAAGCTACCTAGAATTCCTGATGCTTCCAAAAACCCCTCCCAGCCCTTCATCTTTCTGTCCTAGGAGCCGAGGGTGTTTGTGCTGTGTGTGACCGTGTGTGGTTTGCACACACGCAGCCCGGTCCGAGGGGATTTGGGAACATTGGCTCTCAGGAACAGGGACAGGCTGGCTGCAGCCCTAAAAAAGCAAAGCTGGTGTGAGCACTGCCATCCCATGCGAAATGCAAATCCTGCTGCCCGTGGCAGGGCTCTGCTGCTGAAGGAGGAGTCAGGAGAGGAGAGTTTGGTCCCTGTGATGCCTCCTCCAGCCACCTAGAAACAGAGACTAGACAAGAGTAAGGGAATAAAGCCAGGTATTTATTTGAAGGGCCTTCAAGGTACACCCTGGGGGAGCCAAAGGCTGCTTCCAAAAATTGGACCCCAAGATGGACGACAGGTCACGAGTTCTTCACACTTTTATAGGTTTGGATCATTTGCATATCAGGGTTCATTCTCCAATTAAAGCCCCAGTTTTAGCAATGTAACTCCCCTCAGCTTGCCCCCCTTAGAATCTTTGGTTTACACATTTTGGGCCTAAAAACAGCCTGGCTGTCCTTGAAGGCAAAGCCTGGAGAGGCTTTGTTATGCCTACCCAGTACGAGAGAGCAGGAATTACAGGCTACAAGGAACTTCAGAGTTACACTCTGAGCAGTACAGAATTTGAAAATATAAAAGTTAAAACCCAAGGCATCACCTGGAGCTATCACGGCTCTTCCCATGCAGGTGTAAAACATGTGTCCAGGTCGCTGGCTGTCAGCTGGGATGTGGGAAGATGGTAGCAGGGTATTGTGCACCTAGCCACAGACTGTGACAGTTGTAAATGGGATGTGTTAGAGTGCAGGGAAAGAAAGGGAAGGAAGAAAGTTCAAGGGAAGGTCTCAAGGGTACAAGAATATGTGGTCAGGGATGGTGATTTTACTGGTGGGATTTACTAAAAGTCTGCTTTTGAGTTACTGTGAAGAATTTGTGTTACCAGAAGTTGGCTGTCCATGTCTTTGTCAATCCTGAGTGTCTTTTCAGAGGAGAGGATTCACTGGTCCAGTGAAATCTCCGTTGCTCAGGGTCCTTGGTCTATGAAATCTGAGGGTTTTTTTGCAAGTTCATCCACAGCACCTCACTTGGGATGAGTGCTGTCCTACATGGTTAGCACAAATCTAAATAAATACAGAAATATAAACCGAGCTGGAAATTTACTGAGTACAAGCTGTCTTGCAAAATTGCCTGTGTTTCCTGGCTCTGGATGGGATGGAAATACCACAAAACTCACTTCTCTCATAGTAACGTGATACTTCTGCTTCCGGGCTCAGCGCAGAGCGGGAGGTGGAAGCGTGTTCAAGAGAGGAAAAAGAAAAGCAAAAGCAAATTATAATCAAGCTCATTTTTAACATGGCAAAATCAAACTCAGAATGCTTGAAGTGGCCACTGGGATCATCTACTCAGGCATCTTGTGTAGTGTAGGGTGTAGAGTTTTGTCCATCTGCTCCTCTGTGGCACAGAGCTGGAAAAGGGAGCTAACCTGGCCTGGAAGTCTCCATGGGAATAAGGCATGGGGTGTATCTGCCAGCTGGTTCTCATCTGACTCCTCTTCAGCCCAAGTGCTACATCCTGGCCAAGCAAACCTGCTTCCCCACAGGCCATACTGGTTCCCATTTCTCCAGGAGAGGGAAGTCCAGTCTAATGCAATTTCGGGATGCAAAGCTTGTTCTGCAGCACAGCCCACACGTCTCAGCACATGGCCTGGGGTGGTGGCTGGGGCATTTGGCCACCGAGCCCGTGGAGGCAGAGCCGTGCCCACCCTGCTCCAGGTCATCACCTCCGAGGCAAGGAGCACATTTGTGAAGTTGTCTCGTGGGCTGAACGTGGTTCTTCTGCATTCACACCAAATCTAGGCAGGTATGGTGCTGCCAGATCACCTCTTTTTTTCCTGCAGATGCCTTTTATTTTGCCATGTTTTATTGGTGAGGGCTCCCTTCCCGATGGCCTTCCTCAGCCAGAGGTTCACAGACACAGTTTCTCCAGGCAAGTGACAAGTTATCCTATGGGGTCCCCGTAATTTTCCCCATCTGGCCGAGTATTTGGAGACAGAAGTTGTGTCAGCTGAGGTGGCAGGGAAGGAAACAAAGCAGTGTCACTGCTGGGACAGTGTGATGTGGCTGTGATATTGCTGTGGCAGACAATGCCCATGGTGTGAGCAGCCACATCCTTAGGAGAAGATGGCTGGGAATTTAGGGCACTGCACAGCTCCTCTCCCCTGATCCAACCTCCAGCACAGCACCTTCCTCAGGGTGAAACAGGGACATTGACCCGACCTGCCTTTGTCACTGCTGCCCCCTCAAAAGAGAGCAGTGAAGGTCTGTGTCCTCAGCACTGCCCATGTCCTGGGTGTCCCCTCCTGCCTTTGCCAGCAAACCTCCTATTAACAGCATCTTCTGAGAACTGGTGGAGACCACACACGTCCTTCCAGCCAGGCCAACAAATAACCTTCAGCTAAGTCTGCCCAGGGCTGTTTTGGATCTGGTGATCTGCATTTAGAAATAGTCTCGGTATTTTTAAATGTTGCCTGAAGCCATCTGCTCCCCTCTTCATTTTATGTTTTAATTGTCATTTATAACATATTATATGAGCTATTCAAAATCCAGACAGACACTGGAGGGAAGAGAGTGAGTCCTGAGCGGCAAAGCACAGAAATCTCTGATAGTCTTCCCTCGGCTTTCCCAGGGCTTGGGGCTGGCACCCCCACCAAGGGAGCCCGAGTGGCTGCAGCTCTGTGGGATCCTGGCTCTGGGACACACCCCGTGCATTCCACGATTGCTGCCAGGGCCAGGGACTTGCTCTTAGCTGGAGCCAAGCAAGCCCCTGACATCTGCAGGGCTCCTGGTGGCCGCTCTCACAGCCCGGGCACAAGGAGGTCAACTGATTTTCTCAGGTCACCAGTGCGTGAGCAAATGATTCATCCCAGATTTTCCTGGCTCCTAAACCTTTGCTCAGCCCACAAGGCTGCTTAGTGACTTAGCAGGGCTCTGAGGAAGTCAGCTATAAATTGCAAACACGCTACGGCCAAATGACTGGCTACAGGGTTTTCCACGTGCCATTTATGAACCTGGAGGGGCTGATTGGTGGCTGAGGATTACTGACAGGGTGGGGAATGAGAGCTGTTTGATGAAGCAATGGTTTCCGACAAAAAAAATAATTTCCTTTGCCCCCTACTTTGTGGCAAAATGTTTCCACCTCTGTCTTTTCTCCCTGACCCCGTGCAGGACCCTGTGCTGTGACCCTGCAGGTGAGCTGCCTCTTGGAACTAGGACGGGTTTGCACTGCCTCAGCTCAAACCAGCCCAGTCACAAAGCCATCCCCTGAGTCCTGCAGCCTCAGCTGCACCTCGAGGCTGAGTGACACCTCCCAGGGGCACAGATGTCCCAGGTCAGGCTCAAACACAGCTGCACACCAGTGGTGAGAGGGTGGGCATGGATTAACCCACTCAGTCCTGTGGGATGGCTTAAACTCCAGCTGAGACCCTCATCTTCTGGGAATGATGGCTAAATGAGCTCACCTGTGCTGGAAAATGTGCTGCTGCTCTTTGGTGACATCTCAGCTTACTCTGGTGGCACCATGGTGCTGGCAACCATATGAAACCCAGAAATATTTCCTTTTAGGAGATGCTTCTTGATTTCCTGTTGCTGGTTGTGCAGCCATGGGACCAGCAAGTGCAGATGGGCTGCAAATCCCCCAGGCCAGGCTGCTCTGGCTTCTGAGCATCCCCACAGTATGGGGAGTTATTACCACATTACTCTATTCTAATAATAATCTATTATATTTCAAACATATGAAATAAAGCAGGGCACTGAACAACAAGCTGCCTGAATAAGGATTTCACGGTTTTGGGGGTTTTTTTAGGAAATCCCTGGACATCAATGGGCAAACTGAGGGAGTCAGATGCTACAAAGAGAAGACAAGAGAAGGGGCCCAGATCCAGGCCCCCTCTCAGCCCTGCAATGAGCAGCCCAGGACAGCTGGCACTAATCAGCACTTTCCTTGGTGGCAGATGAAGTGTGGAGGAGACAATGGGGCCTGGGCTGGTTCCCTGTGCCTGGAGGTGATCCCCAGCACTGAGACCAAAGCTCACTGAGAGCACAGTGAGGAGAAGCTGCAGTGCCTGCTCTCCTCAGAGAAGAAAACCCCAAGTTTGGAGTGTAAGTCCACGTGCACAGGATGTGTGCCCACCACCAAGCCCACGTGAAGAGACAGCAGGGCACAGAGCACACTGCTGCTGACCACGGAGCACCAGCGGCATGACAAAGCTCGTGGTCACCTTGGCTGGCCATGGGCAGCTGGTCAAACCCATGACTCCCACTGAAACCCTCAGGATCAGGCTTCCTGCAGTGTCCCATGCTGGGAACTCACAGCAGGAGGGTAAAGGGCTTATGAAAAGCTGTTGCTCTGTGCAGTTGTGGTGTTGCTTCACGCGGAGCTGGGAAGAAATGTAAAGCTGTGACACCTGGAATGTGATCAGGCAGCTAGAAAGGACAGGCAAGAGCAGGAAAACTTCTTCATAACAGAACATCACTTGGCAAGGAGGGATAAAGGAAATGTAACTTTTTTTAAGAAATGAAATGATCATGTAACTTCTGGATTGCATTATAACGGGGATTTTTGTGTGTACGAGCAGTAATTCCATCAGTACTGGGGTTTTTTTGGTGAAAAGTATATTCATTATCTCAGAATTATAATTGGCAGCTCAGAGGCACTGTTTCCTTTTGAACTTCATGAAAAAATTCAAACCGGGGCTGGGAGGAAAAGCCATCCCCACTTCCCAAAGAGCTCTCCATGGTTGAAAGCACCCTGATCTTAAGCTGCACCGAGGCTCCCAGCCAGTTGCAGCAGCGTCCCAGCAGTGTGACATCTGAACCCCTGTGTTTAGGATTACCACCCAGCTTCTCCAAAACTAAAGATTTTTTTTTAAATTATTTCACGAAATGCAAGCCAAGTAAACGCAGTGATGCTCTCCTTGTTTGTCCCTTGGAGTGGGAACACACACTCGAGGCTTTGGTCCCTTCCCTCGTCCCTCAACACAAACAGGAGAAGCAGCTGAAGGACTTGGAAGCTGCAAGGACGAAGTGGAGCTCTCGGGCAGTAACCAGAGCTGAGCTGAGGGAAAACAGCTGCGAGCTGGACACCAGCAGTGTCCAGTGCTGTCCTCAGGGAGTGATGGGAGGGGTGGTCCTTCACCTCAGGAGGTCCTCAGCCCTGCCAGTGCCAGGATTTGTCCCCCTCCAGCACAGCCCCGTTTGGTTGTGCAGTTCTGCTGCAGCTGGAGGAAACACCCTCGTGGGGAAGAGGAGGTGGGGAGGGAGAGGTGCTCGGCAGCCCAGAAGGATAACGAGCTCACAGAATGCAGATGCACGTTTGTGCTGGAGCTCCCACACAGCCACAGCCGCTGGCAGCGCCCAGACAGGGATGTGGAGTCACAGAATCAGCGAATAATTCGGGGTGGGAGGCACCTTTAAAGGTCATCCAGCCCAATCTCCCTGCAATGAGCAGAGACACCTTCAACCAAATCAGGTTGCTCAGAGCCCCATCCAACCTGACCTTGAATGTTTCTGAGGGTGGGGCACCACCACCTCTTCGGGCAGCCTATTCCTATGTGAAACACCCTCACTGGGAAAGACTTCTTCCTTATAGCTAATCTAAATTGAGCCTTTTTTAGTTTAAAACCATTGCCCTTTGTCCTGTTGCTACAGGTCCTGCTAAAAGTCTGCCCCCATCTTTCTTCTTAAGCCCCCTTTAAATACTGAAAAAGCAGCAATGAGGTCACCCCAAAGCCTTCTCTTGTCCAGGCTGAACAATCCCAATTCCCTCAGCCTTTCCTCCCAGCAGAGCTGCTCCATGCCTCTGATCCCCTTGGTGTCCCTGCTCTGGACTGGCTCCAGCAGCTCCCTGTCCTTCCTGTGCTGGGATCCCAGGGCTGGATGCAGCCCTGCAGGGGGGTCTCAGCAGAGTGGGGCAGAGGGGTAGAATCCCCCCTCCTCTGCTGCCCTGGGACTCTGGCTGCAGCACAGGGGGGGTTTGGGGGCCAGTGCACGTGGCTGGGACAGCCCCAGAAGCTGATGTCCAGCTCGCATTGGTTTTCTCAGGGCTGGCTTCTGCTTTCACACACCTTTTCATCTCCCTTTGCGGGGTGGAGAGAGGATTTTTGGCAGTTCCATGACTGATGTGTGCCTCCAGGGTCCAGCCCAGGACCAGCCCAGCAGCAGGATCTGGCCTGGGCTACGCTCAGCTTTACACTGAACTCTCATTTCCATCCCTCTGTACCGATCTTGGCATCTCTGGTGATTTTCCTGTAATAATCCTGTCTATGCCATTGACTTACATAATACTAATTGAGCTTCAAACTTACTTCCAGTATGGGAACAAGCTGTCACTTGATTGAAGACACTTCTTGACTATTTCTTGAAATAAATAATCTTACCTGACTTTGCAACTTGACATGGAGGGACTAGACATTGGGATATCTTCTATGGCTGTGTTTATACCCTTTCTGTCAGGTGCAGCACTTCAATAAAATACCAAGCCCTGGCTTCCAAAATGCTCCCAGAGACTCTCCTTTCTCTAAACTTCCATTAGTGGTCGTTTAGAGAACAAAGAGACCAAAGAGGGATTCGCTCTGATCCCTCACTTTGAGTCCTTCCCAGCTGGACCTGCTGCCAGGCTGCCCCCTTCCACTGAGACCAGGGGATGCTGGGCAGGAAGGATTCGCTGTGGCTGCAGAGTCATGCCCTGGGCAAGAAATGTCTCAGATTAAAGGATTGGTAGGATGAGGCAGGGGGTTCAACCATTGCTTTTACAGGGATATCTGGGCCTTCCAAACAGGCCTTGTGTCCACAAGCTCCTCCTGGGAAGCTGAAGTGGCTGAAGATGCTCTGAGGCTCAGCCGGTAGTTAAGGGAACTCATTTGCTTCTCTGAAAAGTACTGAGCAGTATCATTTATTCCAGACATGTTTGCCTGAAATTCCTCTGTGGGACCACATCACCTCTAACAAGATTCATTCCCTCCAGCCTCTACAGTTACCCTCTGTAATGATCAATGTCTTGGGTATTTGGTGTTGGAACAATAGTTTTTAGAGAGCAGTTCTTCCCTGCTGTGACTTGATGTCTGCCTCTGTGACTTCACAATCTGAAATCCATCCTTTGCCAGCTGTTCTGAGCCCAAAAAACTGCACCTGGACCCACAGAAAGTTGAGCTCCAGGTTCAAAACACACTCCTGGTTCTCACCTGCCAGGGGGCTGAACTACCTGAGACCATCTCAGACTTCAGAAAAACTTGAACTTCTGCCAAAATTCACAATCAATGCCCATTTATATTTTGCTGGAGTTGTTTCCCACCAGAAATTCTGGGTTTCTGAACAGAAACATACATTTTTAAAGCTGATGCTTATTTCATAATCCCAACCTAGTGATTTTTTTTCGTACCCACTTAGTTATGGGTGAATCACACACCTTTGCTGACGCACTCACACCACCTTCCTCACAGAGATACCAGCTGTAGGTGTGTCAGAGAGAGAAAACCTTCTCTTGCTGATACCTGAGCCTGAAGCACAGAACATTTCAGTTCTCCTTCTTATGTTTCAGTGAATTCCTCTCTCAAAATGGAAACGTGGGAGTCCTGGTTCCTGACTGCCACGTTACCATGAAAAGTTACAAGAGTGGAATGCACGCCCTGGGAGTGGCCCAGTGACCATCACCCTGCTCCTGTCCACCAAAGCACAGCGGGGTGTGAGCAAAGCTGTATCCATCCAGGGATGGCCACATGGTTCTGCCGTCTCCTCTTCCTACAAACTCAAACATGACCTCAGATCCCAGCTTTCCTCCTGCTGTCCTCTTTGTTATTCCCTTTTGGATCCGGGTAAGTGTTGGAAGAACATCCCCTCTTGTCCTTCCGAGGGGTCAAACATTTTTAAGCTTTATGCAGGCAAAGTTTTCCTGCCACATTCATGAACTGAGGCAAACAGACAAGCCTTATGAAGAAGGACCAGGATGGTTTCTGTCCCATTAAGGGAATTTATGAGAAACTCAGTACGGTTTTAGAAGAAAAAAAAAAAAGTGTTTGCTTAGATGATGGACGTCTGTTGAATATTAATCTTTTCTGGGTATATCGCACGCTTTTCTTAAAGAAAGCCTAAATTATTCAGGAGTATTTGCATGCTGAGATACGGCAAATTTACAGGCAGTACAAATCAGACTTTTGCATCTTAATATGAAAGGAAAGCAAGTCCCAAATTTGGCTTCTTAATACTTCATTGGCCATCTCCTGCTAAGTACAATAATTAATCTGCTCATTAACATACAACATACATCATGCTGCAACAATGGCCACTTTAATCCTTGCACACAGCAGTGGCAAAATAACTGTGAGACGCCACAAATCCATGTTTTAGGTTATTCTTTTTATTCATTTGCTGTTTTACAGGGTGGCAGTGACAGGGACAAACAGCAGGCATGCAGCAGCCTCTGCCCCAGGGAGGTGACAGTGTGTGAGGGATGAGGTGGTGACCAGGGCTGCCCTGGGGGTGTCCCCCACTTTGTCCCCCTCTGTCCAGGACAGTGCTGTCATCCCCTGGGCTGTGCTGGCCCCTGTCCCCAGTGCCACCGTGGCGCTCGCAGGGAAGCGCCAGCCTTATTTATGTAACAGCTGCTGTTTTTAGGTGCTGTCACTCACACGTTCGCTGGAAAACATGGTACTTGAAGAGCTGCTACACTAGTACAGCATATGCCGGAGGCAAAACGGTATATATATTAAAAAAAAAAAAACAAACCAACCTTGTAAGAAAAGAATTAGAGCAGGATTATCACAGCGTGTCAGCCTCCCATCCGCAGCCCGGCCGGTGCAGCGCCTCACCAGGGCCATGCTTTGGAAATGCTGCCTGGGTTTCAAGCTTTTGTGGATTTTATTTTATTTCTCCAGTCAGGATCACAGAAGATGCTCTTAAGTGATCCAAATTCCTGCTTTTATTAGCAGCTCTAGGCTGGGCAGAGGATGAGATGGTGCTGGTGATGTCGTGTGGAGGAAGGAGCTGGGACTCAGCAGCCAGGCAAAAGCAGCACCTCTCAGGCTGGGGCTGAGGGCACCTTGCCTTCCTCTGCTGCCCTCCACCTAGCTCAGGGTCACAGGTTTCTCCTCATGCCCAGTGCAAGGAAAAAATACTCTCAGGTGTACATGCACAGGTTTTAAGTGCATGTGATGCAGACTGAAATCCAGCAGTGCTGGTTCTGAATGGAGATATCCACAACGATTTCCATCAAAAGTCCTGTTCATACAGTCACAAACTGTGATGCAAAAACAGAGCTCCTGCTGGAAAATGTCCCCTCAGAGCAGGGCAGTGTGTGACCTCCATGGATCTGAAGCCTTTCAGGGATGCTGGCTTTTCATCAGAGCTCATGTTCAGATTCCCATTGCTTGTTCTCAAAAGCAGATCTCTGCTATAATTTAAGGTTGTTTCAAAGCAACTACATCAATTTTCCTCTGTCCCCCAGTTTGTAGAGGTGAGTGTGTGTAAGCACCCTGTGCTTCCTGGATGACTGGAAGCCTGTGTGCTGGCTCCAGTGGATTTTGGGTTTGGCTCTCCCAGTAAACTGTCCTCTGAATCCTAACCAGCATCTCATGCTCCCCACCACTTCTTTTCCATCACACATGCATTTAATACACATCCATGAGCAGCTGAGTGTGAAAGAAGGAAGAAAGCTGAAAGAAATTAAGGAAATCATTTGAATAGAGCAGAATAGCACAGAACAGAATATTTCACTTGGAAGAGACCTACAGTGATCATCCAGTCCAACAGACTGAGCACATCAGGGCTGACCAAAAGTTGAGCATGTTTTAAAGGGCATTGTCCAAATGCCTGTCAAACACACCTGGGGCATTGACCACCCCTTTAGGAAGCCTGTTCCAGTGTTTCCCCACCCTCTTGGTACAGAAATGCTTCCTAAGGTCCAGTCTAAACCTCCCCTGCACAGCTTTGAACCATTTCCTTGCATCCTATCCCTGGATACCAGGGAGAAGAAATAATCAAGCCCTTTTGCAGAAGGTGAGAAGATGAAAGATGGATGCTTGGGGGTTGATGGCCACATCTTCTCTCAGCTTTGCCAGCTGCAGGTCCCTGTGTGCACAGATGTGGGAGGAGGAGAGAAAGGGTGCGATAGGTGGTACAAAATATCAAGGATCTTCCATGAGTCCTGCTTCCTGCCTGGACCAGAGGGGCTACGTGGGAACCCACCCAACGAACCACTTCAGCTATTGCATGGAGCAACCAAGCAGCCATTGCCTCGGCCCCACACCTCTCCTGTATGCTTCAGCCCCTCCTCAGTGTGTCTGGCCAGGCTGGTGTAAATCAGAACCTCTCCTCCGAAAGCAGTGCAGTGACCTGCAGCAGCTGTGAATTTGACACGGCGCACCAGCTTGCAGCTCACCCAGCTGTGTTTGATTTACATCTGGAGCCACTTGGAAGCTCACGTCAGAGGAAGGAAGGGGCAGAAGCGGTGCAGGAGGGACGGCTTGAAAAATGCCCTCTGCTGGAAGGAGCCAAGCCCCACGGAAGAAAAACGGCTGGGAGAGGAGTCAGGCACTGATTTTCTCCCTCTTCCCCTGCCCTGACGATGCCAGGCTTCCTGCAACTACTGATTATGATGATTACAGTGTTTCTGGTGTGTGTATGTGTTTGTGCACACGTGTGCAGCGGTTTCTTGCTAAACCCCGCTCGGTTGGACACTGCCAGATGGTACAAAAGCTTACCGGAATTTCATTTTCAAATAAACCACAGACTTGGATGAGCTAATGTTGTTCCACATAGAAAGCCACAAAATTCAACAAAGTGAGGTTGTTTCAAGACGAGGACATGTCAAGCGAGGGAACCATCCGGTCGGCTCTGAAAGAACTACACACTCCCCCTCATGATTTTGGAGGCTGTTTATGTACGGATACCGGGCACACGGCACTGCAGCTCGGGTTAAACCTCTTCCCACAGCTGATGCCTGTGGAGCAGAGCCTTGGCAGAAGTGGTGCAGCAACCACATCTGCTCATAAACCTTCCTGTTTTGTTTGAACCACTCCTGGAAGGCTGGCGGTCCCCGAGGATCTCTTTCTCCACAAGGACAGGTACACCGGCACTGCTGGGGGACGTGGCTCCACGTAGATACCCTCTCTGCTGTGAGGTGATCTCCTGTGATACTCAGTTCCTCAAAGCCCAGAGGCTTGGGGGTGTCCTGGGAACCAAACTGGGACCAGTTGTCCATTGGAGACGTAGCTCTCTGCTGTCACAGCTTTGCCAGGAGTGGTGGCTCTGGGTGGCACGAGGACAAGCGACTTGGACACCAAGGGATAAAGCAGCAAAAGGACTTCAGCACTGCAGCGGTTCCTACATCCAAAAGCACATCTCCAGAGGTCTTCCCTGCCTCCACTACCTCTAGGGTGGGAGTCATGAAGCTGGCAGCAACAGAGGCTGAGCAGGGCAAGGATTCAAGCCAGCCACAAGAAGAGAGCCCCACTCAAAGACCCACCTCTGCCTGCATCACTGCCCCAAGCTGTCTGGCAGAAGCCAGGTACGTCGTTTCTGTGCATTTAGTCCCAGACAGCCTAATGCTGGCATGAATAGTGCTGTGATTTAATAACAAATTGGCAAAAGCCTTCCCACCCCAGCAAGAGCCGCCTCCAGCCTGTGGCCAGCGAATTAGGTCTTGGCCTGGCTTGAGGATGTGTGGCTGGGGAAAGTGAGCCTGGTGCTGGGGGCCAGCAGCCACAGCACAGCCTCCCACGGGATTCTGGCACAGGGCAAGCCTGCAAAAGGGCTTCAGTGTTGTGACAGTGAGAGTTTGCAGCTCCCAAGCTGGAGGACCCAAAAGCAACAGCGCTAAGAGGGGCCAGGTCTTCAGCTCAGGAGAGGCAAATGGAGTCACCACCACTGCCCTGAGGAGACTCACCGGTGGTGGTGGTGGCATTTTTCCATGTCCCAGCACTGCAAGAGGCACCTCCAGCCACATTTGCCACAGTTAAGATTTAGTTTCCATTTTAAAATGCATTTACTATTGATGTCCTGCTGTGGAGGGTTGAGCAAGCACCGGCTCAGCCCGATGGACACTGCAGCAGCCTGCTCTGCCTTGGGCTGAGGGTCTCTCTCTGGCTGCTTTTCATGCCTATTTTCAGCTGTTGCCATGCTGCCTATTTACTTCAGCCTGTTGTTTCCAGGGATGTGGCCTTCCCGCTCCTGAGGAAGCATCCAAACTTCAGCAGAGAGAGCAAAGAAATACAGTAAAGGCATTTTTTCCTCCTTAAACTCTGAAGCCTGCAAGATGGATTTTGTTTCAATTGCATCTTTATAAATAACTTTCTATTTCACATTCACCTGCTCATTTTCTGTCCCAGGTAGAATCAATATCACTGATAATTGTCTGTCAGAGCATTTATACATCACTGGAAGGTGACTAACAAGGGAAAGTCTTTTTCTCTATTTTTTCAGACCACTTTCAGTGAATTAAGCAACTAGAGATGGCAGATTGATGTAGACTGGGTCCTAATTTTTACCCAGAAATAAATGCTTTCTCAGAAGGAGAAGCAATCAGATCCTTCCTGGTAGCTCTGACAGCCCCAGCAGGAGGGTCACCCTGTGGAGCTGTGACCTCTCTTCCTGAGCCATCCTGCCTGATGGACATCCATGATGCTCCAAGGTGCCTGCTGCATCCCTGGCTGCCCCTCGGACTCCTGCTTGTGCCTCCCCCACTAGCCCTGCTCTCAGCAACCTGTCTCCCCAAGGGTGTTCTTCTTCCCTCCTCATCCTCCACCCAGCATGAGGATTTTTGTAGCTGAGCTTCTTATTTGGCCCCTAATCTATGTTTGGGAAGTTTCCTTTATCAGCCAAATCAACTGTGGCTGGGCCTGCTGCTAGAAGGCTGAATGTATACCTTGGGTCAAAATGTCCATTTTACTGGTGAGCTGTCCTGCCTCTCCTTTTATTTCTTCCACCTTCCTGTTGCACTGGTGCAAAACAACCTTGTGAACTCCTTCTTAGCTAGAAGCAGCCAACTTATTCCTTGTTTGTACAGCACCGAGTGCTCTGGAGCCACTATCCACTGTGGGGACATCATTTTTTATAGCACATGAGCTGCAGACACCTCAAATATCAACACATACAAACCCCTGGATAAATCCTTTTGCTGAAGCTTCTCCAAGCAGCTCCACGTGGTTGCCCAAGGGAGACATGGAGCCAAGATGCCCAGCTTGCTTTGGAGGCCAGCAGCAATGTTCAGCACCACACAGCAGCCCTCCCCTGCTCACCTGGAGGGCAGAGTGGTGCTGGTGGCCCGTGTGGCCTCTCCCCAGGATGCTCAGGACAAGCCTTTTGCCCAGCCCTGTCCTGCTGGTGCCAGCCTGCCGGGACCCTGGAGCAGGAGGTTGGCCTCCATTTGCTCCAGGCCTGGTTCTCTGCATGGCCCTGGTGACAGATGGTCACAACAAACGAGCTGCAGGTCACTCGTGTCCTCTGTCGTTCTTTGTGGGGAGCACAAGCCTTGCGCAAGGCAAGCGGTTGTATGATGCTCGGCGGCAAATAAATCATAAGAAATTCATCTGCGAGGAATTTCTCCCGCTCCCTTCTTTGCAAAGTTACTGGGACCCTGTCCAACCAAATAACAACATTTCTGAAAGCAGAGGCAGTAATTTACAGTGGTGTAAATCAGAAACGCTGCCCCAAGCCCAGGGGGTTTGCCCCACATGATTCACGCGCTTGTTTGCAAACATGAACACCACGGTCCCCGGCCAAAAGGTTTGCAGCTTGGGGAGGGAAAAGGCTGGGAGCAGGAGCACAGAAATGCCATGGCTCTCTGGGACCGTGCTGGAGGTCAGTAGCAGAGCTGGGTTTGTGTTTCCCAGATTTATGTTCTGCTGTTAGCACACACGGAATTGTGCTGCCGGCTTCCAAATGACCAAAAGGACAGCTGGTGGTCCTGAGCTGTGACAGCCTGCTTGGGGTCTGGATCCCAGCAGGGGTGTTTGTCAAATCTGAGAGCTTGGTCCATGATGGGCAATGTCTTTACCCCTCTTTCCTCTCCTCTCTCCAAGTGTTTTGGGGCTGGTTTCCCCACGTGAGCTTTGCCTCCCGTGGTGCTCAGTGCTACACAGGCCATTTACTCTGTGTGTGGAAGGCAATAATCACCATGGAAATGAGTAGCTATCAGCAGTGAATCTCCTAACCCCAGAGGATGAACTTCAGGCTCAATCCCAGAGAAGGTGGTCCTCCCATCAGCATCTGGTGGCATGGCTGAGTGCCAGCCTCCCCTGACCACGGTGCTGCTTGTGAGGGTACAACAAGGGCATTTTGGATGGAAGCTGTAGGGGGAAGAGGAGGAAGAACAACATTTCTACTTTTTTTCCCCCTTTTCTTGTCGAATTTTTTCTTTTTCACTTGCTCTAGTTTGCTACAATTATCACAACACACGTGGCCCGCTAAATATGGAAAAACCCCACCAATTTCAAGCAGAAAGGCTGGAAGATTGGGGCCATCCTGCTCCTTGCAGATGACACAACCACGCTCAGGCATTCACTGGAGCAGAAGGTGGGTTTGGGTGGTGCCTGTGGAGGCAGGGAGTGACATTTGGAGGAGGGCTGGATTCCATATGCTGGGGTGTAAGGCTTGGGGTTGTGCTGCCACAGCTTGCTCCAGAGGAGCCTGTGGGATGCACTGCGCTGCTGCCAGAGCCAGTGTGCCCAGAAGCCACACATTCCCACTGCTTGCACAATGTCCTGGAGGAGATTGCTTGGACTCCTCAGCCCCCAGGGTGCTGCTCATACCCTTGTGCTTGAGGGGGGTGCCCCTGGCCCTGTGGTGCCCCAGGGATGAGGAATGGCCACTCCCATGTACCACACACACAGATGTTCACTCTGGTCACCCGGAGGCTGATCCCATGATTTAAGGCAGGAGGGGCTGATTCAATTCTCTCAGCACCCAGCACAGCGTGGGTGGTTTGGTTTGTTTCTTAACTCCCCTTTGGGACACTGCCAGTGAGGGCATCCCCGGAAGGACAAGGTGCAGCTGATGGTGACAAGGGCTTGCAGGAGGATTACAGCTCCTGGGAAGGTGAGCAGAGTTCCTCCAGCCAGCTGGGATGCCCAGGTGCACGGGGAACTGCTGGGATGCAGCCCTGGCATGGTGCAGAGGGAAAACCTCTGCCAGCTGCCCCCATCACTTTCCATGGCCTTTGGCTGTCCCCGATAAAAATAGCCACTCGCCTCTGTGCTGTGCATGCAGCAGGCAGCTGGGCACTGGGACTTTCTTTTTCAGCTGATTGCGTGGCATCTATTTTAGCAAGTAGCTGCTCTCGAGAGGTTTTGCTCATGGAAACACCTGCCCACTGCTGTGCTCGCCCCAGCCAGCCCCCAGGCTCTGCAGGCAGCTGGTGCTCCCACTGTGTCCCTGTCCCGCAGGGCTTGTGCCTCCCCACGAAGCCCTCAGCTGGTCACTAAATTTGTCATGCCTCAAAACTGGATCTCCCTATGCCACTGCAGGGGATCAGCTGGGTCCTCTGCCTTCTTGGTGAGCATTTCAACCAAAACTTGTTAGAGTAGGTTTGGGAAAAGAGACCCACATCCTCCCACCGTCCTGTGAAATGAACAGGTTCAAACTAAAGTCCCAGGGTGGGCTTATGCCTCGCTTCAACTGCATTAGAGCATTTATAATGTAGGTCTAGGAACCCCACAAAGGCATCTCCAAGATGGAACTGTGTTAAGAGACATAACAACACCCTCTCAGCCCTCTTCTTGTCTATGGAAGCAGCAAAGGTGCTGTGGGCAAACTGGTTCTGGCTTGGGAATGGCTCATGCCCAGCCTCCTTTCTCCACTGTGCCTTTGAGCTCCAGCCTGTGGCTCCACACAGCATCCCTTTTTCCAGGAACAAGCGCTGATCATGGGAATGATGGAGCATGCACTTCAGCATGGTTCTGTGCTGCACCACACAAGGCAAGCCCCTGATCAGCCCTCAGCACAGGTAGGGAAGGAGATATGGGAGTTAAGGGTCCCTGAGGCTTTCATTTTCAGAGGCAATCAGCAATTCTGGCTGCCTTTATTGAGGGTTCATCACAGGGCAGCTTCAGCTGCTGGCTTGCAGGGGTAGGGTTACCTCCTGCTCTGGAAGTCAAGGCCTTTGGAGACTTTTCAGGTGGGGAAAAAAGGGAGTGGGTTGCTCTGCCACTGCTGAAAAATGCAGCCCAGGAATGCAACTGTGAGTGGTCCCCAGGGGCTCCCCACGCTGCAGCCAGCCTCATCCTGCCACTGCTGGCTCAGCAGCATCCCCCCGAAACCGAGGGCTGCGGAGCTCCACGAGCAGTGATGTGACACAGTTCTCGTGTTGCAGCTATCCCTGTGTCCCCTGTGGGATGCATTCAGGGCTTGGGATGGGCTGGGATGGGTGGCTGCACGATGGAACCTGGTGTAGGGAGGGCAGGGAATGAGCTGCACAGCTGCTGCCTCCTTTTCCTCCTGCCATGTGCTGCAGGAAGCACCCTGAGAGGAGTCAAGCTCCTCCTGCTCCCGCTCTCTTCAGGCCTGGAGTCTGTTTGGTGGGAAGAGTGAAAGGGGAGAGCAGATGAGTGCCTGTGGTACTTCCCATGGTCAGTAACTTTCTCATCCTTCTTTCACAAGCTCTCCCAAACCCTCTCTCATGGGATCTCCAGACGCAGGCTGGAGGACATCAGCCATCCCTTTCACGGAGCCAGCAGCCTCCCTGTGGACACAGGTCCTGCCTCTCACGTAGCTGCATGAGCATTGCTCTCTCCCTGGCAGCCTGCCCGGGCACTGCCACAGCTCAGGGATGGCCCTGAGTCCCGAGGGCCTCAGCAGAGAGACCCTGTCCTAGCACACCCTCAGGTTTTTGGCATCCACAAACGCCCTGCAGCCCCGTGCCACCCACCCATCGCCAGCCGACGTGCCACTTGGCCGAGACACGCCTGCCATAGCTGGTCTGAACCCTTTTGCCTCTGAAAACAAAGCTGTGGGTGATGATGGGAAGCAGTGAGGCGGAGGGAAGGGGTGCAGGACTCCAGCTTGCCTCTCGCCGCGTGTCTCGCTGGCCAGGCGAGCTGTTTGCTTGTGCTGCTGCAGCCAGCCCTGGGATGGTGCAAACCAGAGGCTGCCAATTGACGTCAGAGGAGCGCCGGTGGTTTGTGTGAGCTGAGGGACTGCTTCTACTCAAGGTGGGTTTCCAACACCACACAGAAATGCTTAAATCCCCCCGCTTCCCCTCCCTCTGCTCCAGGAAACAAGTGCCTTATTTCATTCATTGGCTGGTTTGGTTATGGCGTGAATCCTGCCCGTATTTTGGCTACTCGGGTGTTTGCTGAGGACCAAGCAGCCCAGATAATACTAGCAAAGAGCAGGGGAGTGAAAAAAGAGGGGGGAAATAGGGCGAAGCCAAGTTTAATCTCCTCTGCCTCAGTTTGTGCCACATGTTTCCAGACAGGACTAAAGCCATGTATTTTTTTCTTCTCGCATCGCCTGCGATGTTTTTGAGGCTTGTGAAAAAGTGGGATGCTGAGTTCCTGCCATCCTTCTTCTCTTCCCCTTCAAATCACTGCGTGTTCCATGCAATGTGTCTGGGCCAAGGCAGTTTGTTTGAACTTGCTGCATTTCCCCTTGACTGCTCAGGTTTTCCTTTAGCCGCTTTATTTTTATTTTGTGTTGCACTTATTAGCTACAACCCCTCTGTTTTTCACTTGTCTCTGGCTGGATTTGACAGTGACAGTGTCAGTACATTTTCCCTAAGCCCAGACCAGCATCTTTAACTGCAACATATCTTTCCAAACCCAGAGTGATTCCTACAGGGAGTGCTGGGAGGAGTCAATGCCTTGACTTCCACGGGCTTTGGGTCAGGCCTGTGCTCTCGGATCACTCTGTACGTGTTGCTGCCAATCCATGGGGCCGGACCCTTTAAGATTGTCCAAAACAAACACACTCTGGGTGAGATCAGTGCACAGACCATCACGTGAAAAGCTCTGTGATAACAACTGACTGCGTGTTTGCTTTCATATGGCATTGGTTCTTGTTTCCCTGATTATTTTTAGTCTTCGAGGTCGTCCCTTAATCAACCTGCTTTCTCTAATAGCTGGTGTTGCCCCTAGTGTGCTGCAGCAGGGCTAATGATGCTTGGGAATGGGAAATGTGAGTTAGTTTCTCATCCATTTCAGTGGACTTGAATCAGATCCTTATACAGCCACTGAAAGAAAAACCCCATCAAACTCCGTACCAGCCCCAATCAACATGTTCCTGTTAGTGGGAAAAGCCTTACAGTAAGATGTGCCATGCTCAGACAAAGATAAATCAAACAAATCTTTATTCCTCTTCTACTCTACCTGCTTTTTCCCTCCAGGGGTGAGGGTCTGTGGCCCCTAACTGTCTGGGGATGACGAGTGGAGCGAGGCTGGCACTGAGCCCCAGCTGGAGTGAACCTTTCAAAGGGGGTCAGCTTCCCTCAGGGATGAGGGTGAGCCTTCACACCCCATGATCCTGCAAGCCCTGCAAGCCTCTCCTGCTCAGTGCATCACTTGAGCACAGAGGGGTCCCTGGTTGTTGTCTGCAGCTCCTGAATTTTCCCCTTCAGCTGTAATTTGGGGCGTTAAGGCCAAGGCCTGCTGTTCCCAAAGCTCAGTAGCCACGCTTGCCACTTGGGCTAATGAAATCCCCTTGTTGTCTATCAGCAGGCAATGATCCTGTGGGATTTCCAAGCACTGGATCTCTGTAATTTTTTGATAATTTGCTGTAAGCAACAGTGTAATCAGTGGCTGGAGAACTTGGGAGAAGTCTCAGGAGGCAGTTTGCAAATTGTCTCTCCTCTGTCCCTCACACAGAGCACACAGACCCAGTGCTTTTTGTGGGGTCAGGGGAGGATGTGCCAGGAAAGTCCTGCCTCACTGGAAAATGGAGAGGCAAGAGAAGCACTGAAACCTGGGTGGAGTGACTGAGAAAAGTTTTATTAGAAGTAAAGTGGAGATGCAGCTCCTGTTAATTCAGAAGCACAGGATTTTGCGAGCTGAGATCCTACAATTTCCTTTTGTGCACAAGGAAAAAAAAGCTGAATCTGAAAACTGTAGCCTTACCAGAATATATATAGATAAATGAGTACATCCCATAAACTGCCCTTCCCCATCCCTCCCCTCTCCCAGTCAGGTTACAAAATTTCCTTCCTTTGGTGACAGCAAAGAATCCTGGCTGCCTGGGTCCCCACCTGAGGCAGTCTGGAAGAATTGGACAAGCCATAAAAATACACTAATTTTCACATTCCAAACCTAACAACACTTTGGATCTTGAAAACCTGAAGCGCCTGATTTCTGGGCGTTTATTTTCTGCACGTTTTCACTGTTTCTCAGCGCGTTGGCAGATTTGGGCAGCAAAACGGGGTGGGAGGATTTTGTATTTCCTCTTGGGTCTCTTCATGTGCGTGCTACTCTCCTGCCTGGATTCACAAGGTGGAAGGGAAAGTGTAAATGTCTATTTTCTTCCCTTTTCAGTGTGATTGTTCCCTAAACTATCCCACCAAATCGCTGGTGACCAGTAGTGTCAGTATAAATGGGGATGGCTGCAGGGCTTGGTTGACTCAGGCACATTATGGATCTGGGACACAGCTTCCCCTGCCCTCCCCGTGTCAGCTCCAGCAGCTGTGGAACTGGAAGAAGATGTTCCAAAAAAGACGTGAGGGTGGTTTCCACACACCTCTGCGTGCGTGCAGCTCTGGCTCCAGCAGTGATGTTCCCAGCTGTCCTCATGGAGGACAGATCAGGGAAAGGCTTCCTCTCACCATGGTTTCGGTGAAAGAGAAATCTCACACTGAAGTGAGGAGAAATCCCTCTTCAGTCAGCTTTGGGCTAATTAAAAATAGTTCTCCTTACACAGCTATGAGAGTGAAACGGGGTTAAAACCCTGTCTTGCTCAAATATCTCATTTCCAGGACAATCAGGGCTCGTAAAGCCGAGGGCTGCCTTAATCGGTGTCACTCTCTATATCTCCTGTAACCTGAGGTCAGCCCAGCACTTATCAGTCATAATCCATCTGACTGAAGGAGAGAGAGGCAGGTATTCAAATCACCTTCTGCAGCTTATTCTCTCCCCTCAGACCGGGCTGCTGCTCACATTTGGTAGCTGACTCTCAGATATCTGTGCCAGGCAGGAATACCTTGGTGCACCCGGGTGAAGCTCCAATATAAAGATGGCTTTGTGGAGGATTGAGGTAACAAATTAAATAGGTATTGCCCATGACTTCTTTAAAAAGAAGGCAAAAAGAAATCGCCAGCTCCTCCCCAACAAGTTTGAAGTTTAGATGAGGCTTTCAACTGTTTGCTTGGACAAAGGCATGGAGGCCAGGTACCAAAACCAAAAGAAAAATGTACCCCAGTCTTTGTAGATGCAGTCACTGTTTATGATATTTGGCTACAGAGGCAACTTAGCAGAGGATAAATGCTACTGAGTAGTGATTACTAGAGGCAGAAAGCAAAAATCCCTGAGGAGGAGAAACTGCAGAGACCTGAGATCAGCTACCCCCCAAATTCACCTTCTTGGAGCCCTTGCTACAGGTGCTGCAGCCACTCAGAAATGCACTGGGGAAGATGTTGCTGGCTGAGGGCACAGCACTGCCTGACGTGACACAGGACAGGGCTTCCCTGAGCCTCAGAACAGCTCGGGATTTATGTTACAGACCGACACGGAGCAGAGATCGTGCGCTGCAGCGGTGGGTCCCCGGTGCCCGCTGCCTTAAGGAGGCCTCGAGCTTCGCGCCCGGGACTGAGCTGCTGTTGTTCCTCTGCACCTCCCTCGAATCCCCCTAAGCCAACACCCTCCGCTAAGACCGAAAAACATTTTCCAGACGCAAGCATGTGTACGTGTGTGGGTGGGTGGGGTGCAGGGGACTATGAAAATTTCAAGGCGAGGTATGACATCCTGGCTTTCTAAATATAGAGGACCTGAGCTGCGGCTTCTCTCACACGCTAGCAGCGTGCTTTCTCTTTCGAAAGGCCCCCAGAGCAAATATTGCACTGGCTGGGAGCGTGAAAAAAAAAAAAAAAAAAAGAGAGAGAAAAAAAATTAGCCCAGGGAGTTGATTGCATCTCCCGGCGTTCTCGCGCAGAGTTGTTTTTTAGGCAAAGCTCCAAGCGGTGCCCACGCAGAGGCGGCCGGGCCAGCGAGGCGCAGATGGCCGTCACATGAAGGCTGGTGGCAGCCCCAGCGTGGGGCCAGGCCCTGGCGGTGCTTCCCCTTCGCCCACCAGCCCCAGGCCTTCCAGTGGCAGCAGGGGAGGGAGAGGGGCGCAAACCCTGGCGGGGCCGAGAGAATGTGACATTTTGGCTCCCCGTGAGGCTCCGCGTCTCGGTTCCCTTTTCGCTGCCGTTATTGTTGCTTCGGTATTTGCATAGCACGACATCAAAATGCCTCAGAGCCGGAGGAAAGTGGTGGCTGCTGCTTCTTCTCCTTTTAAAAAGCCGAGCAGTTATCCATGCAACACCATCATTCCCTGCGTGCGTTCGGGGTGGAGGAGCAGGCGTGACACCAGGGGGTTATGGCCTTTGGAAAAGTTCTGCAGAAGTGAATTTAATCGAGACTGATGATCTCTAAGCCAAGCTATAAAATCCAGCGGAGAGTTATATCCCGGTAATAGACCCTATTAGAGGGTCTAGCACAGTCTATAGAAAGGATCTCCTCTCTATTAAATTCTCCAGGGCTTGAGTTCTCATTTACACAAAGGGCCCTTTTAGCTGTGTAAAATGGTCATAAAGTAGGTGTAAAGATGATTGATGCAGTCCTTACAACCCCTTTACACTGGGAAAACAGTGTAAAGTGGCCAGGGTGCAAATGAGAATCACACCTGGGTTTGTGAGAGTAAATTACATGGAGCCCTTCACAAATTCTGTGTGTCCATAGAGGTTTAATCCTACCCCTTTCTGTGGAATTCACCCAGAAGATAAATTTCCCAGGCTTATAAAAATTGCTTTCTTCTGCAACAGCTCTGTCCTTTCCAAGCCTTTTAGTCCCAGTCTTCCTCCTGGTGCAGTTCATGTGGACTCTGACGCTGGGAAAAGGCTGGGAGGTGTCTGGATATGCTGTGGTAGGTGGAAATCCTTTAATTAATACTTTCCGAAACTCTTAATCCAAGCAAAATACACATTGTAAAACCATACTCAGGGGGAAACCAGTTCCTAAACGTTGTGTCTCTTTCCCCATCTCTCCTGTTTTGATTTTATGCTCTTGAGATACATGAAAAAGAAATAAAGAAGTTCATCTTTGCTACATCAAAATGCCCCGTATTTATTCATTAGGCATATAAACCACCAACAGAATATATGATGAATATTGCTTTCTTCCAGAGCAAAGGGTTAAGCTGCATCGTGCTGATTAGCAAACTGAATTCGTGGCTGGAAGTGGAGGGTGAGCTGATATGGAGGTGCACAGCTTGTTAAGTGGAGCAGGCTCTGTTATCCAGACCTCCCGTCTCCTCCCTGCCGACACGCCAAAGGCATTTCCAGCAGCTCTGTGATCATCCCCGCTGCGTCTGCCGTGCTCCAGAGCAGCCCCAGCAAATCTCAGCCCAGGGGTGAGCAGGCAGAGGCCAGGCACTGCCAGCCCAGTGCCATCCGACAGCCTCTGGGAGCCCAGCACCTGGGAGCTGATGGGAGACAGGGAGTGAAAACGTGGGTGAGGCAGAGGTCAGAGGATTAAGGAGACAAAGGGCAGCTCTGGTGGAAATGCTGCTGGGCCAGGGTTGCAGTGCTGCACAACAAGCTATCCCCTGAACAACAGGCACATTTGGGATGGGCAGAGAGGGAAGCATGCCCTGCTCTGCCAGCAGAGCCTTCCTCTTGTTGTGCCAGCCATCAGGGCAGTGATGAGGGTGGGAGGAAGCCCCAAAGCTCAGCTGTCATTCAGGCTCCCTTTGATCCCTTTCCTGCTTCTTGTTGTCTTCTGTGTGGAGAGAGGATCCCACATTTTTGGCTGGAGGGAGGGGCAGGTGCACTGAGGGCCGTGCAGGTAGGAGGGAGGTGCATCCTCTGCCCTGAGCTTCCACAGAGAGCACGGCTGGAGGCGTGTGCGGGACAGGGGACAAACCTGAGTACACCATGGGTGAGAGGCACCCCCGTGTGCCCATCTCCAGGCAGGATGGCCCTGGCACAGGTCTGTGAGTGCTGCTGGCAGCACGTTCCACCAGAGCCGTGGGAGATGGGCTGGTTCCTGCCAGATCCCACATGGATGGCCCCGAGGATGTCTGACATCACCAGCGGGCCCTCCCGCTCCTCTCCTGTCTCAGCTTGCCCCAGCAGTGCCTGGGAGGCAGGCTGAGGTCTTTGGATGGGTGGTGACACGGGCACCCTTGCAAATGCGTCCTGCAGGAGGCTTACGAGCAGTTGTTACTTTTAGGTGCAATAAAAAAGGCCATTTGGAAGCAGATCTCAAAACCCCTCATCTTCTGCAGCTCCTCGCTTTGTGGCTTGGCAGAGAGCACCTTGGTGATGCTATGTCTACTCCAGAGGCACTTTCCATGACTGAAACTACAGCCCATACACCCAGCAGTGTTCTAGGTGGGCCACAGGAGACTTCACTACGCTGTGATCTTCTGACCCTGGAGGCTTGATGGTCTAGCCCCTGGAATATGTGTGATCACCATATGGAAGACAGTTTTTTGGTAGGACTAGAGCTCCTTAGACAACTAGGTTTTTGCCAGACTAAGTTTTTGACTTCCTGATGGCTATTTTTTCTGCAGACAGTTGGTTTTCTTTATTTTTCTTTGAAGCCTTATATAAATTTCATTTGCTTCCTCCTAGCTAATGATTATGGCACAATTTTTCTGGCATGTGATTGCTCCACCCCACCTCAGAGACATCCTTGTTCTGGCTGGGATCGGGAAATCCCTCGTCATGGCAGGGTGTGAGCACCAGCTGCCTTGCTCTTGCACAGATATGGATCAGGAGGCAGTGCAAAATGCTGCCAATTAGGAATTGCTCCTAAATTTAGATGTCCCTGCTGTGCAAGTGGAAATGGCAGTTCAAGGGACAAACCAACATAGTTGTCTTGGTATAAGGCTACTAAGATGCAAAGCACTTCTAGAGCTGCACTTTCAGGGTGAAACTGCTTGAATACACTTTGTTTTTCTATACTCATTAAGAAATCATTATTCTGTTGCCCTCATCATTATCAAAGATGTCTTTGGGAGACTGGCAGTCTCTTCTTGCTTCCCTCTCTCCACCCCATTTCAAAAACATTCATTGTTGCAGGGATATAACTTTCAGGGTTGTTGGCCCAACTCCACTGCTGGTGTGTAAGGCTGATTGTCTTCAGAGGAGTTACACCAAAAATGCATTTGGCCTTTTGTGCTTGGAGTATAATTGGTGGAACTGGCTAAAATCCGGGTTTGTCAGTCTGCAATTAGAGCAATATGGACATAGTTTTCAACATGACTAGTGATTTAGGGTCCCTCCACTTCAGGAGTGCAACTCAAGGTTCCTTAAACTGATCTTTTCTCCCAAACTTCAGAAATCTGCCCGGGGTCTCAAGCAGGGCCCACCAAAGAACCTTCAGTGCACTCACTCATATTTGTTGTTTATTAGTAATCGGGTTAGGTAGCCTATAACATTAATCACTCTGAAAAGTTATATGCATATTTTATATGGCGGCCATCAATATATTCACTTTAGTGTTGGTCTCAACCTGCACTGGAAGAGGTCTCGACCTCCCTCATTACTTTCCAGAATGTTAAATTCCCATCAGGTTAGTGTGGATTACACTCAGAGCACCAAGATATGATATATTCCTGAAGCATGTTCCCACAGATATAATTAAGCAGTTTGGATCAGATCCTTATCTGGTAGAAAATGGCATAGCTTCTCTGAAGGCAAGAGGGAAATGGACCCTATTTTGTAATGGCTGTAGCCCTGCAGATGGGTTCCCAATGATTTTATCTGTGGCTATTAAAGATCCTCTTTGGGGAGCATTTGTACAGCTGCATCTTTAGGACTCTGTGACCTCTAGCTAATCCCACAAGAGGCCTTTTCTCAAGAGCAGCCGTACGAAATGCTCTTCAAATGGATGAAAAACATATTCATTAAAGCCGTGTGAGCGTTTTTCCTCGTCAAAAACCTTCCAAGAGCCCATCCCTCGGCGGTGTCAGCGGTGGCAGTGCCCATCCCTGGCCACGACCCCCTGCCAGCCCAGACCCTACACTTGCTGCTCGTGGCCTTCGGCGGCCGTCAGGGGCTGGAAGCGAACGCCCACGTAGAAGACCTGGTATCGGTGCTTCCACACCACGAAGCACGTCAGGAGGCACACCAGGGCTGCCACCAGATTGAGAGCCATCTGCAGAAGGAGGTACAGGCTGAGCATGCTGGTCAGGCTGCCACAGTCAGCCGCGTCCTGGTACACGAAGGTCCGGCCGAGGGGGTCTGCAGTGTCCAGTTTGCACTGGCAGGACTCCTGGATGGTGTCACAGGTGAACTTTGTCAGCTGCAAGTAGTGGTGTGCAGCAAAAGCCACTGCCAAAACACAGGCAACCAGAGCCAGGGCACTCAGGAGAAAATAGAGCAGCTGAAAGAAAGGAAAAAAAAAACCCCAAACCATGAAAACCCTTTTTCCAGCTGCATAGAGATTGAGGAACACGCAAGGAATGCATGCACGTGTACTTTGCAGGGAATGGATGCCCTCAATGTACTGCCTGGATATGGGGTGCTTCAACAACTGCAAGGCTCCTTATGATGAGAAGTTCAGCAGGTCATCTCAAGAACTTGCCTTGCATGTTTTATGTGAGTACCGCCTTGTAATTCTGAGGCCTGGTGAGAGCACCAAGAAATTGGCGTGTCTATACATCAAGAAGATTTATAGAGAGGGAGGGAGCATTTTCCTCTCCAGTTCTACCTGCATTGACAGGACTCACGGTCATCAGATGAGACAAATTAGTGTCTTGAAGCAGAGCTGAGCAGACTGAGCCTTGGGCTGCCATCTTACCCCAGGCTGTGCTGAGCTGTAGGTGTTTTCGAGACTTTGCTCATGTGTTATTCCCGGCTCTTGGTTTGCATGCCCAAACAAATCTGGTTTATACTTGCAAATCAGGCAGTGGGGTGGCTGATCTCCTGCTTGTGGCCCTGTGGATGCAGCCAGCCTGTTTGCTTCCCAGACCCCACCGTGGAATGGGAATGCAGATCTCCACCAAAAAGTGTGTGCTGTGCTCAGTCTGCTTCCAAAACCTGTCCCATAAATGTGGGGAAGTCTTTCACAGGCATGAAAGAGCAGCAAGCACCGTTCTTTTCCCAGTGCTAGGGTGTGAGAAGGACAAGGGTCTGCTCGTCACCTCCATTGCTCCTCACAACAGTGGCAGCTTAAAAATAGCGTGGCTTTTATCAAGGGTAGCTCTGCAGAGTCCACCCCCACTAACACATGGAAACTGGCAGCAAGTCAGAGCCTTTGACACTCCAGGATGCACCTGAGAGCTTTGGATACCAGCACATATGGACTTCCCCTTGCTTTTGATAGCTGGAACTGGCAGGTGCTGCACTGCATACAAAGTATGTGTGAATGTATATTAAAATCATGTTCTGTGTTTAGCCAAAATTGCATCTTTTGGTTCTGTTCAGCACTGTAAAAACATTTATTTTCCTTGGCGTCTTATCTGTCAGACACATGGCATGGTTGGGAATCTGTTATTTTAAACAGCAGCTTCTCTCTCTCTCTCTCTTAACCTCAATACTGCAAGCAAAATATCAATATAAAAGCATTTTTTATGACCTTGAAGCTCCCAAGTATGTATGTCCTGATAAAATTCACACTCCTGTGTATTTGTCTTATATCTACAGTGTGAATCAATCTCCTGTTTGGTTGCCAGCTTGAAAAAAAAAAAAAATTGGGATTATTGCAGGTCCTGAAGCACTATATACATTTTCCCCCTCATATCACCAAATTCTTACAGAAAGATCTTCGTTTCCAAGAGTTGGCTGGTATTAAATTTAATGACTTCCCCTGCAGCTTTAAACCAAGGGCAGCTTCAAAATGAGGGTGGCTCTTATTAAATGCAGTTACTTTGCCCCCACAGCTTTCAAGGGAAGGGTCCATGGGAAAGGTGAAGCTGGAAAATGGGACCACCTCCTCATAGGAAGCACACAGAAGATGGAGTGCTGCTGACTGATGGACCCCCTCCAAACCAAAATGTGGTAATTCATAAGCCAATGGCATTGTTTTAAAAGATGGTGCAAATGTGTTCGATGGGGAGAACAGAAAATGAACATTGGCTGTTCTGTGATGTAGAAGTCCTGGTGGAAGTCCCTGGATTCAGCCCAGCAGAAGACAGAATCAGGCCTCCCTAATAGATGAGATACTAAGCCAAGATTACACCATGTGCCTGATTCTCCCTTGGCAGGTATTTTATTTAGCTGCCAACTTCTAGCCAAAGTCAGGACACAACAGCATGAAATCCATGGCCTAATCCGTGCTCCAGGTACAGTTAGGGAGCATTTATCTGTTGTGTTCCTAAAGGGAAGGAAATCTCAGAACCTGCATACACAGGCAGCTCTTATGGTAATCCTTGGAGGCGAAGGGACATGCATGGGGGACACAGGGCAATTTCCAAAAAGCTTATTATTCTCACAGATGTTTGCGGAGGAATCTCTCTGCGAGCTGCTGAAAATGAACACGTTTCCAAATATCAAAGGTGAGGCAAATGCAAGCACTGCCTCTGTGGGAGCACAAGACAGTGAGTGCTGAGATCCCATCAGCAGATTAATCACATGCCAGACCTGGAGGCAATTTCAGCATCACAAATACAACTGCGTGGTGGGCTCTGCCCAGGAACCAGGACTTGCCACTGGAAAACTGGTTTTTAACAGCTTCAGAGAGATAGGCACTGCAATTGCTGCTTAAATAGAAGGAGAAAAGGGAAGTGGGGAGAGACAGCATACAATGAGGTCAGAGCATGGCAGCTCATCCTCCTTCATGTTCCTCATATGAGGAAGAGACATTTTAGCAATATTTACTGGCAATAGTTTTCCTCCGTGACTAAATTAAAATAAATAACAGGAAGATGGATTAAGTTCCTCATGGAAAAGGCTCCTCATAGTTATCAGAGGTGAAAGCAGAGGGGTTTGCAGAGGTGGATCAGGAGGCCCTTTCTGAGGGCGGTGGTGGCTCAGGCACGAGCCCCTGCAGGGAACAGGAACCGTGGTGTGTCACGGCGTGGGCTGGGCGTGTGGGACCAGAGGGTGTTGCTACCCTGGGGGTGCCGTGGGGAGGACCACAGTGAGTGATCTGTCAAATGTCAGCACACAGCCCAGGAAGTCCAGAGGGTGGCTCAGGATTTTCTTTGTGTGGCACTTGCTGTTGCAGTCCCCCCTGAGGGGCACAGCCGCCCTCCCTTTGGGTGGGCTCCCTTTCTCAGGCACGCACGGCGTGCTGTGGGTACCCACAGCAGTCTCGGGAAGGGACTTCTGCCGAAAGCACTTCTCACACCTCCTTCTTTAACAGGATCCAGGGCTCGTGCAAGTGTGAAATGAAAGAAGCAGCTGCCTAGAGGGAGGAAGGCAGAGAGGACTGCCCAGGAAAAAAAAAAATTTCCACCCCAAAGAAGTCGCTCGCAGTGGTCAGAGGGTCACCTTGGGGGTTTGACCCAAATCCCCCAGGCCTCTGTGTGTGTGTGGTCCTCCTCTCACAGTGATCCTTGGGCTGTGCAAGGGAACTTGGGGTGCTTAATGCACTCCAGGGAAGCTCAGCCAAGATTTTCCTGTAGGATGATGCTTGGCTGGTGGGAACCAGCCACCAGTGTGAGGGCAGGTCCTGGGCCAGGGATCTGGACCCCATAAGGACAGTCGGAGCAGATTGGGCTGAACCCAACTGCAGTGCTTGATGAAGCATCAGGCCCTCAAGGAGAAAAGAACAACCCACTGAACAATCTGTCTCAGGACTGTAATCTTGCATCCTCAGCCTTGTCGTAGCTAATGCTTGTTTTTAGTTCCGAGACAGCCTTTAACTGAAATTCAAAGATTTGAGAAGTGATACCAAAGATGTAGATGAGTCCTATGTGATCAAAGCCCTGGAGGAGAGTTTTAGCTCCTATTTTGTTAAAATAGGTACGAGCCTTGCAGCCAGAAGCCATTTGTCCTCTTATCCCAAACTGTGGGTTAACAGCTCCCAGCAGGGACATGGGACAGGGGAGGTGAACAGCCTGGGAATGATGGAGTTCTGGGGCATGCTGCAATAGGAAATGCTGGGAAGGGGCATTTTGGGGAGGAGGGTGCCTTGGGTAAGCAACAGTCCACGGGCTGTTGAGTGAACCAAGGAGATTTTAGCTCTAATTCTGCCTGGTGACGAGGAATGGCCCATTTTACATCACCTCGGGAGCAATTCCAAAACGTCTATTTTCTTACGGGGAACGATGGCTCACATTCCTTACTGTCAGGGTGGGTGGTGTCGCCGAGGGTGGCAGAGACATCTGAGCTGCCCAGCCCGACATGCCGTTCCCAACAGGAGGGATGACTCCCTTCCTGCCGGGATGCCAAATTCCATTTAATGCTGCGGGGCAGGCAGTGAAAAGCCTGGCGTGGCAGCCCCCGCCCAGCCCAGTGACCTTCCTTGGGGGCATAAAGGTGACAGGGGGACAATGTAGAGGCAGGCACAGGGCAGCCACAATTGTTCTTCTCCCTTTCTTTCTTTAACTACGGGAGAAGCTCGAGAAAGACACAAAAGACACACCGGGGTCTAATTTCTAAGGGAGGATGGATGCCAGGGTTTGAAAAGCTGCTCCTTGCATTTTGTTTCCTTCTGCTTTTTTCAGTTAATAATCACGGTTATTTTGTGCTGCTTGCGTCGGTATTTTTCTCGGTTATTATGTGTCTGCAAAATATTAAGAGCCCTGAAAATTACAATAATAAGGAAAAATAGCCCAGAAAAAATGGTGGTGTTAAAAACAAGCGTTCTCAGCCTTGCTCTTCTAGTTGCTCACCAGTGGCAGCAAAGCAGTTTTGGAGACAAAGGTGGGGTATGGTGCAGTTCCTGCAATGCTCAGATGGGAATTTGCTTTTTGGGAGAATGCATGTCCCCACGCTTTCCTAGTACTTTCCCATTAAATATCAAAACTTGGTTTAAGTGGACTCATTTTGTGCCACCCTACTTCTTACCTTGCTCACTATTTCCATTTAATCTACTTAAACTCTCTGAACACTTCCCAAATTATTCCAGCTTTGTCTGTATTCCTAAAACATGGTGAATAAAATGTTCTGATTTGAAATGTTATTAGAGTTTCCCCTTTATAGGATACAGTTTCTTCCTTGACTGCCTGGAAAGTAACAGAAAACCATTCCTGCATTTCAGATGCATTTTCACTTCTTTTCCTGTGGTCTTAAAAATATCCCTGTATCAACTGTTCTGATTATATTTAATGACACGAGAAGCAAAAAAAAAAAAGTTTAGAAAATGTTAAGGTACCTTCACTGTGAACTGCACACACGTCTTCTCATCGGGTTGGTACGAAATACAAAGCATAACAAATCCCACTAAGGACACCACACAGACCTGCAAGGGAAGAGATGTAAAATGTGTCAAGGTTAAAAAAACCCTACAAAACCCAAAAATACTTTTTTGTTGTCTTTCCCCCAAGCCAAGACACCTTTCTGTGTTAGCAGGACCATAATTCAAGAAGCAGTATGGAAGCAAAGTCATCAAAGACAGAGCACAGCAACAGTCCCCAGGATGTGTGTTGAGTTTTTGCCCATACAACTATCAAAAATAAGCAAAAGGCCTCTGAAGTTGGGCTTGCAAGCCCAAAGAGCACCATCCTATGTAGCTCTGGGTGCTAACAGTGTTTTTATGTCACCTGTGCAAGTTGTAAATCATTAAACCATGGCTTGCCACTGGGTAAGAAGCAGCAGAGTTTATACCCTAGCTTTCACCCTCTTCTGGAGTGGGCACCTTACTAAAGAAGATATCCATCTCCCCTGCAATCTGAAACTGTGTTTTAGCCCTGTGGCAGTAATTGCTGAAGGTTAACAGTAATGGCAAAGTATTTGCACACTTGATTATTCACTTAGCCGTCTTTATTATTAATTCTGGATCTGTCTGCTGGAGCAGGTACTCAGGGGTAGGCATTTTCCAGCCAGGTAAGAAGGGAAGATCCTGCTCCAAGGAGATAGCCCAATAAATGTGATTAGCTTTTTTGTGTTTAGAAAACACAGTGTGTCCCACACTGTGCTAAGCACTCCAGTCAAGTGTCCTCCTCTCCCACTTTTTGCAGGACCATCAACCAAACCTCACAGAGGACTCAGCAGCAGCAGATTGCTGCTTTTTGGCAGTTCATCCCCTGGATGGAGGAGTTGGGTACCCAGGCACCAGGTGAGGGCTTCCTGTGGGGCTGGATCTGGGCATGTGAGAGGCTGTTGGCAGCTGGAGCTGTGTTTGGAGGAATCTGTGCGTGTTTGAGCTGCCTTGGAAAAACAGGTGAGTTGCTGGCGTGCACATGTTTGTAAATGACCCTTCAAATCACACCTTTAAAAGCCATTTTAGGTGGGATGAGCCTTAGTGGGGACTTTGGATGAGATCAGACACTGTCCTTTCAGAGGTCCTCTCTACCTGCAGGGCCAGGAGCAGGTCTTGGCCCCCCTGCTAGGAGCATCTTGGTTAGAAATGACAGCTATTAAATTCTCAGTGACTACAGCAAGATTCTGTATTTCATTGAACCCTTCCATTTTACTTCTGGGGCTTGGAAGCGTTGTCATTAATTTGAGGCTTTCCTGGAGCAGTGGGATTTGCCCTCTTTGGCCAGAGCCAGGTGTGAGCTGCCTTTGCCAAGATGGGGCTATGCCATGGAGATGCCTGCAGGACTGTGCAGCTCCATCACAGCCCCATGCCCACCTCCACGCCCTGGAAGTGCTGCTCACATCCAGATTTCCAGCTCCACAGGGAGCTTGACCTGCAGTGAAAAATACCCAGCTGTCCTCTTGGACAGTGATGGATAAACACGTTCCTCTTACGGTCTGTTGCAGAAAGTATCAAACTTTTTGCATCTGCATTGATGGTGCAAGGCCCAAGACAGCAGCCCTGCAATGGAAAAGTGCCTCCCAACACACACAGAGCTGTGTCCCTCAAGAACCTGGGTGATTAGTAACACTTTTCCCCGTGAAGTTTTATTTCATGTCACTTCAGCGGGACATGAATAGGAAGTATTGCCCGAGAACATTTCTAAAGAATGCGTCAGTATTATTTACTCCTTTCCATGTCATGTGTATTTATATTCTGGTCCTGTGACTTACACACGGCCTCCAATTTATTTGTTTCTTTCTTTTTATTGTTGACAGCCGTAGCTGACAGGGTTGTCTGGGGAAAAAACAACCTTTCTTGTCAAAGGTCCTTCAGTGCTGGGGATTTTTGCCCTGTGGTGCTTCTGTGTGACTCAACCATGCTTTATTTCTCAGGATTAATTGCCTATATCCTTGGTCCCTTGCACTGTATATTAATCTTTTAATTCAATTAACATGCCCATAAAACTTAAATCTTAAGATATCCTATTGCTGATAATATCCAAATGATAAACTGTCCCAGTGCCAGTAACGGCTGAAGGAAAGAACCTGCAGCAAGAACTAAAAAAAAAAAAAAAAAAAAAAGCTTAAATACACTATCTTAACATCATATCCCCAAAATTCATAACAAATCATAGGGGCTTCTCACATCAAAGCTGGACCTAAGTATTTTCAGGATCTGGTGCTGAAGGATCTTGTTATGAGCAAGAAATCAAATTTGCTTTGCTTCAGCTACACCAGTGGGCATTTACACTTGCATGGACCAAGAGCAAGATTTGCCTCCAGGTGACTGCCATGAGACATCATGGGACTGCTGCCACCACTCCCTCCTTCCCCTTCCATTTAACCACAGAAGGCCGACAGAGCTGCACTCATTTCCGAGGGCAGAGACCAGTGCTGGAATTTTCTCTCTGCCATCAAGTGCCTCAAACAACGTTTGCAAAACTCCTGCTGGCTTCACACGTGGCAGGATCAGACCTCCCTCTTCAGAAAGCTTCCCATACAAAGGGCTACCCGTTAAAAGGAGCTCCATTCCTGCACACACTTTCTAAAGGTCCTCTGGGATTTAAATAACATACTCAGGGACACTTGAAGAGGCACATTTGTAGAGAGGTATTTATAAAGGATTACACTGGGTCAGGATTCAAGCAAGTCTTGGCCAGAAAGCTTAAGTATTTCTTTTATAACAATACAGTAACTTTTTTTTTTTTTTTTTAAAACCAGAGATGTGTATTTTTCTAAGTGGCAGTAAAAAATAATATGACTGAGAATTATGACCCACATATGTTTAACATTTCAGCTCTTTAAAGGTAAATTCACTCCTCAGAGGAAACCAAAGCGTGGAACGTTTATATAGGAAACAGCTCTATGCTGCTATTTTATACATTATTAATGGATCAGCTTTGAATTACACCTGTGAAGTGTAACAGAATAACTATAAAAATCCTCTGGTAAGTATTTTTTAGGAGCCTCTAAGTAACTAAAACAGCTGCAGGCACGTTACAGGTGCCGTTGGTGCTGATTGCTAAGTAGCATTAGGTAATCCTGCATCCTGGTGCTGCAACAGCCACTGCCACATCCCAGCGTGAAGCACACATTTCCCATGCCTTATTGACTAAGCACACAACATAAAATGCAATTGAACCCTCCTCAGCACGTGCTTGCCACCAATCGATGTGCATTTGTTACACAAATAAAGCAGATTCTGTGGGACCTGCAGGACGGCGCTTAATTAGATCAGCTCTGGTCAGCTGTTATCCAGAAATCCAGGAATTTGCATTTCTGTGCATATTTCAACTCGGGTTTATTTCAAGATCTTACTTCAAAATTTCCATATGGACTAACACACCCCTTGCTGAATAGGTAGTGACGTGAAAGGTTATCCAAGGGAAGAATTTAATTTTGGAAAGCGCTGTCTAGAAAAAGACCCAAATGTGATACAGAAGTATTTAGGAAAGGTAAAGATTTCATTTTGCTTAAGGCATACCCTGTGAAATCCCCCCAGTTCACAACGCAGGGGAACAGCTATTTACTAACACTGGCTGAAGAACTTAAATATTTAGGCTGCACAAAATTTTTAATACTATTCCTTTTTTGGGGGGAAGCAGTAGACATTCCTACCATTGGGCAGGAACACCTCAGGGCTGAAAAGTGACTTAAGAACTATTGGTTTTTTAAGCCACAATCAAAATAGGAGGAGAAATTTTCCAGCTTGCTCCTACCCCAAAGAGGGCAGGAGCCTGTGTTATCCCATCTGCTCCCGCAAGGATTCAGCACAAGGTGTACGAGCAGCACAAGGACACCACGTGGCAGGGATGAGGAAGGTTGTGTGTTGTGTGTAATTAGGGGAAATACGAACACGCAGGGCACAAATTTCCGCTGTGGTTTGCACTCATTATCTTTGCACGCTGACAAATTCATGTGGTTTGCTTTATTCCGACAGATTTCAAAACCACAGATTGCTCTAATCTGTCTCCATCTCTCCCTTGTATGCCTGTGAAACTGGTTTTCCTTTTGTTATTGCTACAATTTTAGCCCAAATGTAGAATAGGTGGCTTTCTCTAGCGAACCACCTCCTACCCAGAGCATCTTGAAAACCTTGGCTCCCGAGGCTGGTAAAGCAGGAGGGTTGGGAACATCCACCAAGAAATGAAGGCAGGAGACAAAAACCTGGCTCTAAGGAGCATGTTGGGTCTGTGCCACATCACAAGGCAAATGCTGCAAACACTCACAAAGACACAGGATAGCTCATCTGCTCTTTATACGGGGGCTTTGTTAGCGAGAACCTCCTGCCACAATTTTTGGGGGCAGAAAGCAAACACAGGGCAGGACAAAACCTCTCCCAGGTACACCTTGCAATGGCACACAGCACTGCTGAGACCCACAGGAGGACTCTTCCTATTTAATAAGAATGTAAACTCAAACTTCAGGAGGAAAATCACTGTTAGCAGAATTAGGAAGTCATTTCCATTATGGACAAGTTATTTTGTAGTTGCTCACTTGGAGACACCGGGGATCTCTCTGGTTTTAGGGACACAGGTAAAGAATGATCTCTTGCAGCTATCTCTGGAGTTTCTGGCTCTCCCTCAGAGGTGATACTTGGCTTGATGGTTCTCCCACCTTATCAGCTATGGCAAGGCTTAGCTCCTGTCTACACCTTTGGAGAAGCCACTTTATCCACCAAATCTAACACTCCCACTGGACACAGACAGGATGCAGGAAAGAGCCTGTCCCTGTTGGCTTTGCCACTATAAACCTGGATCACCTCTGGTGCCAGACATCTCTCCAGGCTGTTGCAGACAGCAGCACTGAAGTTCATTTGCTTTACGAGGTTTGAGGAAGCTGTGATGAAAGTGGGTGCTGCAGGCAGCTTTCCCTGCCAGCTTTCATCAGCCTCAGGTCAGCCTGGGTCTCACTGCCACATGTAAAAAGAACATTTTACTTCTGCAACACAGAGGTACTGTGCCCTAATTTTTTTTTACCCCTTATAGACTTCTCGTTAAATTTAAGGACAGTCTAGTTGCATATAAATTACTTCCAGAAATAATAGCTATAATGATAATAATAATGATGACAAACGTGTATATTGTGGTTGCAGGCAAAGGCCATCATCATCTAGAAAATCATTCTTTTAACAGCCATAAACCCCACAATAACTGCCCATCCCTGCCCCACCTACAGAAGAAAATAATGATGTCTTCACTACAGGTCCCTTCAAGCCATGCAATAACACACTGTGGCAGGTCCACAACTTTCTCTTAAATCCTGTAAAGTCATCAAAACCCTGCAAGAACATCCACAATCAAATGAAATGCTGTTTTTTCCATAATAATCTTTGCTGTTTAGGTCAGTTGCTCGTCACTTGTGCTAAGGTAAGATTTAATTCCCCCAGCAAAGGCTACAATCACTTACACTCACTCTTCAACCAGAAATACAGTCCTGGCTGAACAAACCCCTGAGGGATCAAAAGAATAAAATAAAATTAAGAGTTCACAGAGCCAGCAGTGATTTTCAGCCTGAGAAGTGCAGCATGGCTGAGAGCAGCTGTGAACACCACTCGTGATTCGAGGTGTGTCTGTGACTATGAAGCTACAGAAAGCCACCATCTCCATAGCCAAGAGGCTACCCAGGCTGGGGAAACCTGTTTGATATCCCTCTCCAAATTTTACCCAGGCTTTTTACATGAATTCCAGGCAGGAATTCTGCAGTTGAACTGTGGGCTAAGCCACAGAGAGGTCCAGGATTAGAGCAGCCCCTGGCCAGGTATCAGACACACCTCAGGTGTGCAGTTACCTTCTCAAACCATTCCTTCAGAATGTTTGAACATTTCTTCCCTTCAAAGTTTTCCATTCTACACCTAAGCAAAACGAAAGTGTGGATTTCAGTTAATCAATGCCCAGTTACTCTTGGAAGAGGATGAGATTTAATGGCAGAGGGCTCTGGTGAGTCCTGCTTTGGTGCTACACATGGCTCTAAACAAGCACTGGCCTCTTCTTCAAGGCAGCCCTCCCTCAAACCTTTTGATGTTTGCCCATGGCTAATTGAAGCTAGCCTGTATAAAAAAATATGGATGTCTGCATGACTGCAATTTCCACTGGCTGCTTTGGTGGCCCCAGGTTTTAAGAGTCACTTCCTACTAAAAATTGAAAATGGTTTCCCTAAAAACAAGCAAAAGTTACAGAGACATAAACATTTCTGACTCCAGGTATATGAAGGTTGATTAAGCTGCTTTTTCAGAGAAAAGTCTGCCTGCCTTTTGCACCTCACAGCCCCACATCAGCCTCACCTCCACCAGGGCAGAGAAGCCAATGCTTGAGGGCTGATGCCAAAAAGCCACAAGCCACGGTCACCCCTTGAGTAAAGCTCAGGGACCCTCTGGCCTGGGGAAGCACCTGGGGAGATGGAGAAGGGCTGGAGCAGAGAGAAGTGTCAGAGCTTCTGGGCTAGGGGCTCAGCCCATGGCAGATCTTTTGGGATGCTTTTTGCAATAAAATCTGTGACAGCTGGAGCCACAGTTGCTGCCTTGAGCTGCTCGTGAATCCGATTTTTTAAAATGTTTTTAAAAGTCCTAATTTTATGAACATCTATACATCTACATTTAAAATAGCTTCCTGACAGAAATAATAAACACCCTGGATAATCATTTCTGATGAGCACTTCTGTAACTTTCTTAACTGCCTGAGTCTGCAAAAGAGGGCTGAAAAGGGAGCTTGCCCATGAAAACTCTGATACTCTCCACTTTTGATCGCAGTGGAAATAATCTAAAGTAGGTTTTTCAAGGAGAAATACATCGTTACTTCTTCTGGGTGTCAAAAGGCCACAGGCTAATGAAAAAGAATGAAAAGGATACCATTAATACCTACTGTCTCTGCAACACTTTTCATCCCAGGATCTCAAAGCAAGGGGTGACGGATGGCCACTATTAACCCCACTTTACAGGGGAAATAACAAAGTCTTAGCAAGGTTAAGTAACTTGCACAAGGCTATGCACTGAGCCAGTGGCAAGACACAGGAAAAAAAGAAAGCCCTGCACTCATGAGTGGGTTTGTGAAGAGTTTATCCAAACTCCTGCAAAGCAGCAAGAAGGAAGAGACTGCCAGGGAGTCCAGCCTGCAGTTTGGGGAGCTCAGGACAGCTCTCACGGGCAACTGCTTCAGACCTGGGCACCTTCACTGTCAGTGGCTCCAGGCAAGTGAAACAAATGCCACTCTCAGTGCTTTTAACTGCATTTGTCTGCCTGTCCTTAGCAATGGGGCAGAGGCTTTTTACAGGGAGTTTGTGGCTGAAGCCAAAGCAGAAGTGGTAAATCACGCAGGCTCCACGGTTTCTGTCCATAAAACTTTCCTTTGGTTTCTGACTAATGCCCCACACATTTTGGACTAAATGCATTTTGGTTTTTAACTGGGTTTTAACTGGTTTTCATGGTGAAATGCTCTTGGTGCAATGCAAGTTGCTTCTGCAGGGGCTCAGGAGGGAAGGGCTGGTGCTCTGGGGAGGGAGCCCCATGGGCTTGGAGCCCTCCTCCACTCCCTATCAGAGGGCCACATTTATTCCCCAGGATGGTGAACCCAATCCCTGGCCTGCTCCAGCCTCACAAACCTACACAGTCAGGTTTTGAACCCGTTTAATTCAGACTGCTTTGCCTGGTTTTCCTCGCTAGCATTTTACACAGGCTGCTCCTCTAAAAACAGTTCCTTTCCATTCATGGTAATGCACTAAAGCACTTGATTTTCAGCAAGGAATGGTGTCACCATTTTGCCACTAATAAAGAAGAAAAAAACCAGCTTTCAATCAATCAGGGTCTATTTAACACATTAGCAATTTTCCTTCATTTTTCTGTCATCCTGCATTAACAGCCGTGGGGTCAAATCCAGCCTGGTGTAATACCAAAGGAGTAACACCAGGAATGAGCTTCACCCATTAGATCTAATGTTGCTAAAAAGGTCTCGATAATAGATTTTTTAACTTCTTGATTTGGAATACTAATCAAGTCCTTTAAAAAGAGCATTTGAGTGGGATGCTACTAAAACAAATATGCTCTGGTATTTTACACCACATCTTTCTGTCCTGTTGCTCATTTCTGTGCGAATAGATGAGTTTTGGGAAGTCACTTTCTGCCATGAGGTTTGTTCTCGAGCAGCACACGGATCATCCATCCCCTATCTAACACCTTCCATGCAGCCCAAGAGCCAGCCCACAGGACATCCAGCCACATGCAGGTCCTAGCCAAAGGTTCTCCTTCATGGACCATTTTTCCCCAGCTCTCCAGGGGCCAGTCCTTGGCACAGTCCTCACCACAGCTCGCCAGCAGCACCCCGTGACTGCATACCTGGAACTTCCAGCTCAGCAGCTTCTGGCCATCTCCACTTGATGTCCCAGTGGGCACCAATTCCCCCCACGGAGACAGCACAGCACAGGAACAAAGTAAATGCAGCACTGTGTGGTACCTCCTGCGTTCTGCCCCTCAGATGTGCTTTGCACTGCTCCTGGGGTACAACAGCCAGTGCTCCACACAGGCTCTGGGAGGTCTGGGGCTGCCCCACCACTTCATCCTCTCCTTTCTAACACCAGTTTCATTTTCCCTTCCCTCTCACCTGGTGCCAGACCCCTCCTTCCCTTCTGCTTTGGGCTGAGGGTGCAGGAGAGCAGCGCAGTTGCCCAGGAGCCTGCCCAGCCACGTGCCCCCAGCAGACAGTCCCTGTCATCACCCTGTGGGTAAACAGGGGGGCACCAAAAGCCATTTTGAGCCAGGGAGGAATCAAACCACGCTCGAGTGTGCTGGTGACTCAACATCTCACCAGAGTCCCCCAGGTGAGAGTCACCATCTGACTCAGAGTGTAGGTGCAGTCACCCTTCCCCACGGGGCCCTTCCTGCAGCCACAGCCTGCACTGGTCCTCCCCACAGCCAGGGCACCCTGGAACGTGAACCAAAACATAGCCCTGGCTCCCACAGCCAGCACACAGTCCCAGGAAATGTTTCCCCAGGGGCCATCCTGGCTGGCGAGTGCAAAACATGATCACCAACCATGGCTGAGAGCTGAGTCTCGCTCCGAGTTGGGAATTAGCTCAGGAACACACATGGAGAATTATTCCTGATTTTCAGGGGGGAGCTCTGAAAGTGACTGCGCTTTGACTCATGTGGGCATCTAAATGTCACTACTGCTGGCAGCTGCTGCTAAAAGCAACAGGGGTTAGAGCTCTGTTTTCACAAAGCAGCGACTTTGGTGGGGTTTCAGGCCTCCCCAAGGGAGGCCAGCCATTTGTGGATGTCTCGGATGGATGTTACTTGGGCACTGATGACATTCACATGGGCCAGGGGCTGCTTCCATGGCTTTTCTCATATCCCTGGCTGTACATTAGTTCAGTCTAGCTCACTCTCTCCCCAGGTTTTTTCTAGTGTAAAAGCTATTTCCAACCTGTGATAGCAACAGTGCTGTCTGGAAAAGACGTCATCTGACCTCCAGAATCCTCAAAATAAACAGCAGGAGTGAACATACCACATACCGCTGTTTTATCATCTGTATTCCCTCCTGGTTTGTAACAGCCAAAACTTCCCAGGAGGAAGTTCTCCTTCCAAGCAGGGGCAGGCTCTTGCCCCACAAAACACCGCTAAAACTCTTGGAAACCTCTTCAGTCAGAAGAGAAATATGAAGAGATGAGTCAGAGGAGCTCTTCCTTTGGGATCTCAGGCCCTGCTCCTTCCACCCTCTGAAGGGTTGCCCAGCAGGATTAACACAGCAAACCCCAACCAGTTCAGATGCTCAGATAATCTTCTAACAAAGAATTACATTTACAGGAGATGCTCCCATAGCTGTTCAGCGCTTTGAGAAATCTTTTCTCTAAGTACCTAAACACGAATGTATTTGCTGGAATTTTACAGTCTGACAACACCCAGAACTGTGTTAACACATCAGGGCATATTTTCAGGATTTATTTTCCTGAAACCTGCTGCCTAGGGAAGAAACCTGCATGCTCAGTTATACCCATGACTTATCCCAGGCTCATAATCACTGATCCTGTCTCTCCACAGGCAAACCTCACATCCCCAAGCCCACAGCCAGCAGAGTCACACCACGGATGGCACCACACACCGTGCCCCCACCTCTGCAGGGGTGGCTGCTGCTGGGGAACAACCCAGGCTTCCCCAGCAGGGATGCCTCTGATTTACACCCAGCAGGATGCTGCCCTCTGCCCAGTCCCCCCAGCCCACGCGGCGAGGCTGGCGTGTCACTCCAAAGTGACTTGGCAGGAGCCACCAGCAGGCCCTGGCATGGGCTCCCTTTCCCTGCCACGTCCACCAGCACCATCCCCTTCCCCACGGCCACGTGCAGTCAGGAGCAGCAGCAGGAAGAGGGTTAAATCCCAGCAGTTCTCCAGCACAGCACAGCGAGGAAGCTCTGGAGACAGACATTGCTCTCCTCGCCCAGCTGAAAGTTGCGAGTTACAGAGTTATGCTCTTACTTCCAAAACCTGATGGTTATGGTTTGGTGGGCAAAGAGGGTAGGCAGCATAAGAAATTAACTTTTTTTTTCAGCATCACCAGGCAGGAGTCCACTGCAAAGCACAAGCTGATATGTACATACAGTGAACAGCAACCCTGTATTTTATTTCAGGTCTGTTGGGCATTGCAGGGAAGAATACGAAAGGCTGTGTTATTCTGCGGGAGCAGTTTTCCTTGGGAAAGTATAGCCAGACACTTAATCCCAGGAATATTTATAGTTAGCATAACTCAAATGGTGCTGTGCATGCAGTTGGTTAGTCTAAAGTGGAGCGTCATGCAGCTTGCATTAATGCTGGCAAAGGCACTTTATGGAGAAACAGACTTTATGCTTACAATTATCCCAGCCCAATATGGAGTGTCTCTGACTAGCAGAGAGGAACTGATGCCTGCCATAAGGAAGCCCAGCACTGTTACAGAGGTGCCTAACGCCAGCTGCAGCAACGCAAGCAGCAGCGGGAAACGGCAGCCACAACAAGTGTGGGATTCCTCCTCCTGGCCAGTTTTGGGATCCCCCTTGGCTTTCTTCTGCTTCTTCTTCTTCTTCATCGCGGACTCCTGCGTCGAGCCGGTGCTTTTCTCCCCTCCGGGTGCCTTCCCTGTCTGGCTCTGGTTATTCGGGGACGTGCCTTGCTGGGCTTTCTTCTCCTCCTTTCCCATGCCGGCGGACTTGGGGCTTTCACGTGTGTGTGTGTGTGTGTGTGTGTGTGCGCACGCCGATGGGGGTGGGAGCTTTTTGCCCCCCAAAGCTTCGCTTTGCGCCGGCTGAGTTGTTCCTGGTATTTGAATCAAGGAGGCTGAACAAATATGGAAAACATTTGGAAGCAGATTGTCAGAGCTTCGAAATGCCACATATAGCCCGGAGAAGGGGGGGATGCAAGGGGGGTAGCGAACTGCCAACGTGCAGGCTCCGGCTGCGCGCTCGCAGGGCTGGGCGTGTGCGCTGCCAGCGCTACCCAGGGGCGAGCACACCTTTGGGGCTTGGCGACCAGCCGCACGGGCAAACAGCAGGGCGGGAATTCCGCGCTGCCGGCTGATGAACAGCACGGAAATCTGCCTCTCCAGGGAGCCGGGAATGCTGCCTGTGCAGGGAGCGCGCAGGGAGGAGCTCATGGCACCGTGGCTCCCCTGCGGGATGCCCGCGGGCAGAGCGCGGATGGGGGAACCCACGCAGCGCCCTGCCCCTTCCACACACAGCCGCTGAAGCACTTGAAATAGGCGCGTTCCAGGGGGAGGGAGCTGATTGCGTGGACGGAAAGTAGGATATTGATACAAATGAAAACACAAGTTAATGTCCTGGGGAGCCAAAAGGGATCGTGTCTCTTCCCCAAAAGTTGGAAAAGCACAGCTAGGCGTGTTTTATGACGAGGCAGACAGGGACCAGCAGTGAGGACTGGTGCTTCTGGGCAGGCAGTGGTAGAGCGCGGAGTGAACATCCGCTGAGCGTGTTTCCAGGGCTGCAAGTTATCCATAGCAGGAAGATTGTTTGTGTTACCTAAAAGAGAGAGGGATGTCTTATTGTGGACACGTGGACACCGCACTTCATCCATATGTGGACTCAGGCTGGTGCTTGGAGACAGCACAACAACAGAAGTGGTGAATTTTCTCCTGAAATACTCAAAAATTGCTCTGTGGCTGAATCCAGCACTGGGAGCCCTGGCAGAGCCTCTCGGACACTGGAGGGGCTCGCCCAGGAGGTGCCAGCAGGACTAGGGGTCTGCAGAGTCTGAGCTCTGGCTCTGTGAGGAGGAGGGAGCAAGAAGAGGTGGGTGCTGAGTGATGCCGTGCCAGGGCTGTGCTGGCAGCCCTGAGTTCAGCCAGGCCACGGTGCACAAATCCTGCGAGGGAAGACCATGAGAAGCGGGAGGCTGTGGGAAGCCTGTGCTTAGCTCAGGCCAGAGGAATTACTCAAAAGCTTGGGGGTAAACAGGTGCTTAAATGCTTTGCTGGCCCGGGGCCCAGTGTGTACAGCCTGATGTAAGGCATCGCTCCTCCATGCGTGCAGCTCCGTGTCCCTGCTGGCACAGGGACACCCTGAGGGCACCTGGGCTTGTGCTGCTGCCCCACCGACACCAGTGAGAGAACCTCAAATGGACCAGCCTGCTCTGTCCCCACCGTGGGGCTGTTTGGGTTTTTTTTTTTCCCTTCCCACAGAAACAGACAGCAGGAACAAAGCATTGGGCGGAGTGGGGCAGGTGGAAAGAAGACATCAGAGATTGGAGAAATCCCCACCAAAATTGCCTTTGGATGTGGCAGAGCAGTTCAGGCAAAATGGTGAGGTACTCAGAGAGGATCTTACACATGCTGATAGAGCATCGAGGAAATATTTCCTCTGACACACTGGCAGTGCCTTCTGAGAAACTACTCTATTTCCAGCTCTTTATGGCATTTAACAGCAATGAACTGTGTCTCCTGTATTAATAAATTATGATGTCACTTTGTTTTATGGATTAAGCAATATCCTCTTTGGTTATTTATAATACCGAACGGATGAAAGAAAACTAGAAACAAAGTGGTTTCAGATGCCTTCTGCACACATAACTCTCGTGCTACATCCATAGAGCAAGATTAAGATACATTGTTTAAAAAAGGAAAAGGAAAATAAACAAGAGGTGAAAAAAAAAATTGAAAAAACCCCTTCTCCTCTAGTCATGTTGCTTAGAGTACTGTGTTTTCACAGTTTCCCACCAAGATGTTTTGTCACTATCATTTACTTTTTAAAATATCCTTACAATAACTTGCACTCACTGGTGTATCTTGCCTCTCAAAGCCACACGCAATTATATTTAACCACAGCTTTGAGAAGGACGGGATGTTCAAGGATCATCACCAAGGTCAGACCAGGAAGCAGTGGCAAAGCTGAGGACACATTTTACTGACGCCCAGTTGAACATCTACCCTAATAATTATTAGAGTGTAATGAAGTTAAATTTTCTTTTCCTTTATGCCCATCCATTTCCCTGGTTCTATCCCACGGATCTTTACTGTGGTTTTTCCCCCAGGAAAATCCCTGGTTTAGCACCTGGATTTGTGCTGGCAGCTAGATTTATGATTGCTGTCTTCTCCAAGGGGCCAAAATCCAACTGCTTTATTCGTGCCGACATTCATACTGGTTTCACTGGGAGCAATTGCCTGAGGAGGATGAACAGGATTTAACCCAAGGTCAATAAAATTAACAAACACTTACCTTACAGCCAATAACAGCCCTTGTTTATCTCTTGGCTAGAGAACCTCTGGAAAAACAGGTGCCTAAATATCTTTGCTGCACAGTGAATAACTGAAAAAATGAGGCCATGCTCAAGGGCATCTCCTATAAGGTATAGGTGGGATGTCCCCTTGGGTCTCAGATCCCTGCAGCCCCTTTGAAAATTCCAGCTGCTGCCCAGAGTCCCTAGGGCAGGAGAAGTCTAGGCCAGCTCTGGGGACATCTTCTGTGCAGTGACAGAAAGGTTTGGGTATGAAACCATGAAATGCTGTCAACGTAGAGCAGAGTTGCCTTCTCCCAGCTGTTGGGTCTGGAGTAGCTGTGCCACTTGGTTTTTCCAAGGAAAACAAAGACATTAGTTGCCATCTGCCCTGGGCACACTGAGACAGGGAGCCTCTCCTTGGCTCCTTGCACACTTAAAGGCATATCCATCTTAGAATCCCACCATTTCTAATCTCTGCAGCAATGGGGGGTTATTTAGAGAGAAAATTAGGGGTCAAATACATTGACAAAATTCTGGACAGGGATGTTGCTGATTTTAAATGATTGAACAGTGTGTACCAGAGGTTCTTCTGCTGTGGCTAGCTTTCCCTGCAAAGCCAAACACAGATATCTTACATGCTGGGAAGTTTAATGGGGACGGAGAAAAGAGACGGATGCAGGATTGATCTTCCATACTTATTATCTGAACCAGATTGTGTTTGCTGATTCCACTTGGCATTAACAATCGAGTGTAAAACAGCTGTGAAGGAACTCATAGCAATGACAAATTAAAAGAATTACATTTTTGGAAATTGAAAGATTAAACGAGGACACTGAAATAACACTAAATTTTCTCGAGTAATACATCTTCCGGATGTCACTTGGATTTTCCCAGCAACACAAGAATAATCATTACCCTTTTATGCCCAAAGGCCCTGATTAAGTATGTTCTTAAATTAAGCACATGCTTGAATACCCTTCCTGGATGAGGATGTTTTTTGATTCGAGCCCAGCTAGCATCTCTCATGTGGCACGCAGTTGTAATTTCATGTCCTTTACACAAAATGAGTCATGTTGCACAGCTTTTCCATGGCCAGACACCATTCTCTCTAAAACATTGCCTGCTCTTGTTCCTCGCCTTGCCAGAAAGCAGCGCAGCCCGGGTGACAACAAGTCAAAGAGCACACACAACGCCAGGCGTGGAAAAGGCGAGGTCTAGGCTGCAGCTTTGTGGTGACACAGACTTTCCTACTGCTTCTCCCAGGGCTGGGGACACACAGTGCTGCATGGGACTCTGGAATTTTTCCCCACTGCCATTTTTGCCCTGGAAATAGAGCAGGCTTGGTGTGGTTGGGCTGCCAGAGATGCACAGGCGCTCACTCCCACAGAATTGCGTTTACACAGATATTTCTCCCAGGCATCAGCACCCCGGCCAAGTGCCAGTGGCAGGGTTGCAGCACACAAATCCAGAGCAGCAGAATTAGCAAGGAACAAAGAGTTGGACAAGGCTCTCCTCGTTGCTCCAAGGACTGTGGGACATTTGGCTCCCTTAGCCCAAGGAGCAACTCCACAAAAAGCTGCTGACCCAGGGGGCCCCCTTGGAGATGCCACCTGCAGCGTAACATCTGGAGCTGGGAGGGAGCCAGATGTGCCACAGCCAGCCAAAGGATCACCACTCTCCAAGGCAGTCTGAGCTAAGGAGAAGCTGAGACCCTGCCTCACCCTTGCTTCTTGTTCCCCTGATCCCCTCACCCTGCAGCAAGCCATGGACTGCAGAGCAGGGCCAAGCAGTGCCAAGCAGCCAAAGCTCAGCACAAAGACTGGGCCAGACTAAGGGAGGGGGTTTCCCCATTAAAGCAAATGATGGAAAGGTATCCTTGAAAAAAGGTTTAAAGTCAAGCAGTGATTTCCAAAACCTCGTGCCCGTTGACAACAGATAATAACAACATGTAGCTCTTAAAAGCACATTTGCATAAAAGACAAGGCCAATTAGAAGTGGGTCCAACACACGAAATCCAGGCTGGCTTCTGCCACAGTCACTTTTAAAGTTCAGGTCATCTGGAGGTGAGGCTTGTTTTTGACAGGCTCTTCAGAGGCCTTTTCATGTTGTTTTGTGTGTCTGTGGGCTCTGCTGTGAGTGCTGGGTTGTGCCAGGTGACCTCCAGAGGAACCATCCATCCCACAGTATTCTTTGTATGTGCTCCATGTGCTCTTTTGGCATCACTAGGGGTAAGACTGAGGTACAGAGCACTTCAGTTTAGCTGGCTGGGGTGACAGATGTGGAAAGAAGTAGAACAGGAGTTGTTTTATGTCAGAGTACTCCACCCTTGGAGGCTGTTTATTTAAAAATGCACCTTACTCCCTCTGTCACCTCTGACCATGAAGTAAATTTGTGCATATAAAAGAAATCAGATTGGGAAGAAATTGTGCCTTGCAGTCTCCAAAATGACTGTGCTACACCAGTTTAAATTCCTAAACCTTTGCTTTTGTTAAAGCTCCCTTAGATGTCTGGTGTCTGGGGCTCCTCACCTCCAGCTGTGGTTCCCTGAATCCAGATGGTGGCCCAGGCATTTGTGGGGGTCTCCTGCATAAAACTTTACAGTGCTTAAGCTGCCCATAATGATCTGTTTCTGCCTTGTCTTCTACTCTTGTGGCAGGTTCTTTGGGGTGGAAGGCATATTTTATCACATTTCTGCATGAGGCCTGGAGAGGATCCTTAGGGGCTACAAGTGATAGTCCCTCAAAATTGGGCTGGAGAAGTAAGAAGTGAGAAGCTGTGATACTACACAAAAGCAAAGCTAAGTGCTGCAGCTTGCTCTATGCATCACCACGCTCTGTTGAGTATTTTATACCAGCCCAGAGACCTCTGCATCTCCCTGAGCAGGGTTAAGGAGTCTGAAAACCAGGCATGACCAGTTTACAAACACTCTGTGCCCTTTCCAAAGCTGGTCCTCTCTCTCTTCCATGTGTATTTGAAGAGGTTATCGTCCGTGAAAATATGTTAATGAGATATTATGCCTGTTAGATCTTCTCACCTGGTGTTAATTACTACCTGGTTAAACAGAGGCAAATCCTCTCAGCCATGTTCTTGCTGAGGATAACAATTAAGTCTGTTCTGTGTTTGTGCTCACAGGCATGCATTCACACACCCCCGTGCACATGCAGGGCTCAGGATGCTGCCTTAAACCACACGCAGAAGTTCCAGGAAATCTGCCTGTGGCTTTACATGAGGCTCTGTGGGCAGCAGAGGGAAGGGCAAGGGCTCCTGCTCTCACTTTTCCTTAATGAGAAGGATAAAACAAAGGAGCCTCATAGCAGTGGGTACCAAATGTGCTCAGCTTGTCCCATCAAGCAAGTGGATGTTTTGTAACAAAATTAGAAAGGCCTTCTTTTCAAGAGGCACATGAAAAAAAACTGCTTCTGAGCTGGTGTAATGCTACCAGCAGCTCTAATAAGGTGTTCTCTCCGAAGATCCAGGACAAACTTTGCAGAGCATATTCACACGTATCTCATTTCTTGCACTTTCTGGCACGTACAGACACTCGGGGCTTTGTTTCTGCAGCTGGCTCAAGGTCTCACGCTGGCACTTGGGCAGTCTCACGATGTTACTCCCTGCTCCAGCACTGCTTCAAGGCCTGAGGCACTCACACGCACTGCAGTTGGCTGAAATGCACTTTTGGGTCCTCTGGAAGGCACCAGCTGGAATTTTCTGAGGAGAAGTCAGTCTTTCGAAAGTAAGCGGTTGTGACTTTCCTCCAACCAGGGTCCACCATAAGTGATGGCTTTTCTCAGAGTCATCTTTGGCGCCCTGAAGCTCCTGAGTGCTGGAGCTGATCTCTTCAGCTCAATCGAAGTTGGTTGCTGACCTTGGTATGACCAAGATTTGTCTTTACCTCTTGGCTGGCTCAAAGGTGGACCCCATCATCTTCCCTGGAGACACGAGACCGGAGTACACTGGGCTTCATCTTTTCCAGTCTCCTCCTGAGCTTGTCTTAGCAACTACAGGGCCCAGTAGATGCTGGGCCATAATCTTCTGCCTCACAAAGAGCTGGTTACTCCCAGAAATCAGTATTGCTTCATTAATGTAAACCATCTATAAATCAGCTCCACAAATGACCAAAGCTGCCTGGTCTTCATCTGAGGTGAAACAGAGGCCTGGGGTCTGGGCTAGAGCTGTGTGACAGATTTGGGACTCTTGACCTCTGCCCACCTCTCCCCTGGGACAGCCCCCTGGTCCTGGAGCTCTCTGCCCTCCACCTGGGCTCAGTTTCCCTCTGAGCAGCAATACCAACACGGCTTCATGTTGTAATATCAGAGGGTTCTTGAGGACACAGAGCTCTCTGTGCTGCCAGAATTACTGCATGTGCTCCACCAGATGTTGAAGAATATTCCCTCCCATCCCAAGTTACCCTGGGTATTATGTTTCCCTGGCTCGACATTGTTATGAAATGTCAGAGCTTTGCAACTTGTCTGACTCTCTTTTGCAATGTCCCTGAGGGAATACAACCACTTCCAAAGCATTGGTTGGGTCAGGCAAACCCTACGGGCTTGTACCATCTTTCCCTCTGGAAGAACCTCAACCATCTCTGCAAGACAGGTGAGGCATAGTGGGGCAGGAGGTGAAAGCAAGATGAGCTGAAAGCAGATCTGGAAGGTAGCTGCTGGTGGATTTGTCTGAGGGCTGCCTGGGGACTGCTTTTAGTCCATATTTTTCTGTCACACAAAAGAGGGAGGAGTGCGTGGTGAGATTTCCTGATGACACAGACATGCGAGCGCTTGTCAATACAGAGAGGCCCCAGCCTATCAAACAGGAAGAACTGCGTGACCTCGAGGGTGGGAACAATGGGAATAGGACAAAATTCAATTGTGCCAAATGTAAGGTTTGGCACGTAAGGCTGAAGGGCCAGAATTTTCTCTGGGAAAATAAAAAGTCTCAGGTGCCTTGGCTGGTCACGAGATTGCCTTGAAATGGCAGCATAGCATGGCCATAGAAAAAGGTAAATGTGAGAGAGGATGAATCGAGTATTTCCCCCAGGGGATGGAAAGGTATTGGTGATGGAGAACAAGTACTGGTGGGCCCTGTGAGGAGGCTGCACTCAGCTTTATTCATCTCTATCAGAGAAAGATGAACTGTGACAGGACCAAGTGTAACTAAGGGCGCTTGGTGGGGGCTGCAGACCCTACGTAACAATAGGAAACTGAAAGGGATTGCCTGGTTCAGCCCAACAACATTAGAGGTTAGAAAGGACACGATTGATCTATAAATATCCTGTGTTAAACTTAAAACAATGTTGGCACGAGGACAAATGGATACAAATGGCCATGAGTGCGTTTAGCCTGGGAACCAGAGGCAGGTTTCTGGCCACTGGAGCAGTAAGGCAGAGGAACAGCAAGGAACAGCTTGTTGTAAGGCACTGCAGCATCAGTTTTTGAATTGTACCATTTGACGTGGGGCTTGAGATGATTCAGTGATGCAGGAAGTGCCTTGCCTTCCAAATCCCCATTATGAGTATGATTTTGGAGCCTTCTTGCTCATATGAGTGCCCTAACTCGGCCACAGGGGAAGGCAAGGCTGTCAGTCCCCAGACCAGCTGTGTTAGGGCTTGGCATAATCGAACTCCTAATTTGTTAGTGGCAATTATTTTGATTTCACGCATTTCTTACAGAACAAACTAGAGGCTTACATCAGTAACCAGTTTGGGTTTCTTTTTTTTCCTCTTCTTTTTTTTTTTTTTTTGTAGTTAATACTTTGTACTTATATAGCATCTTTCATCTTTCAAAGTGCTTTACATACATTAATTATTTAATTCTCCCCGTACCCCCTTTGATCTAGGCAAGTATTATGATGCTCAGTTTACAAGTGGGGAAAGCAAACATAGAACAAATCCTTGCTGCCAGGCTCATCCCACCAGGATTGATGCAGCTTCGTGGCTTGAAAAGGCAAGGAAAGGTTCCATGATGTGCACAGGCTCCACAAGTGATCCAGGGGTGGAGTAGGGTGACAACTCTCCTGGATACCCTCTTGTTCCAAAAGGGAGAAGAGAGCGAGGCTGCCAGCGAGGGCTGCATGCAGGGCCAGTCACAGGATGCTGTATGGATGATAAAGGACTAGAAAATTATGTGCCCTGTGCTCTAGAGAAAGGCCCAGAATTCAGTTTCATCAGAGCATGCAGAACAAAGCCACGACAGTGACTAAGACCCAAGGAACAGGAGTAAATGCACATAGTTAGAAGTAGCAAATGAAAAAGAGGTGACATTGATCTGTGTAGACACGCGTTCAGTGGAAGGATGTGAGTCTTGCCTCTCAGTTCAAAAAAAAAAAAAACATCTGATGTATTTTTGACTGTTCTTATGTTGAATGTTTACGTCGTTTTTCAGAGTGACTGTCAGAGGCTGATTTGGAGATTTCATTGCTAAATAACGGAGCCATTTTTCTTGCAAATTCACAGAGTGATGATGTTTGTGTGTTCGGGTTGCTGTGACGATGTCAGGACGCTGCAAATGCACTCAGCCTTGCTCCAAAGAGAATTCTCACATCCCCCCTCTCTTTTTCACTCTTTTTAAAGGACATTTCTGTCTTACAGGGGCAAGCAGTGCAGTTTGTGAGGCAGAACAGGAACCTGGGAACAACACACTTGAGATCCAGTGCTCATTCTGATGCTGGTTTGGTGTCTGACATTGCTGCATCTCAGTGGCTGGTGCCCAGAGTGGGAGTTAAAACATCAGGGTACTGATTTTGACAGGTACTGACTCATTTTGAGGCCAAGAGAATGTCATTTAGCACTAACTCACTGTCCAGCCTTACAGCACAAGGAAACGTGGCCCTGTGCATCCTCCTCCTGGCACAGCAATCACAGCTTGTGCCCAGAGCAGCTCCTGTGCTCCTCTGGGTCAGTCAGCACTATAACATAATGTCCTTTTGTGGGGAAGAAAGGGGGAAAGGGCCTGAATTTAGTCACATTCTTCCTGCAGCAAAACTTTTTCCCGTTCCTGCTAGCATTAACTCCTAGAGAAGTAAAAATGGCTGAGATTTTTTAATTTCATGTCCATTTGGATATGCTAAATGATGCCAAGAGAGTCAGTGGGAAATTAACAGAGTTCAAATCCCCATGGAACATGGAAATTGTAGTTAAAATAGTGCTGCTAAAGATTTTGTAATTAGCAAAAATTATTTTAAAGAGTAGCATTTTTAATTAGCTGCGAGTGCTGCTCACTGCACATCAGTATTACCCACAAAATTGGCTACACCTAAGACAGTTAAGCTCCTCACCTGCACAAATCCCTCAGAAATCCACAGGTTGTAACGTAGACCTATGGAGCTGTGCACTAACTGAGAGGGAAGCTGTGATCATGGAACAATGCTGAAAGCACAGTCTCCTAACAAGCACAAGTAGAGTCAAAGATGCAGTTGCAGTTGTCTTGTTGTGTCACTCCCTTCTGCCAGAGATCCCCTGTGTTTCTTACTATTAATTTCTTACTATTAATTTCTTACTAATAATTTCTTACTATTAATTTCTTACTATTAATTTCTTACTATTAATTTCTTATTACCCATTCCTTAGGTCCTGTGTTAAAGCAGGGTTCTCCTCTACCCCATTCTAGCTCATCCCAGCTCACTGCACCCACGGGCTTCCTCAATATCTTTCTTTTCCTTTATGCCCATCCATTTCCCTGGTTCTATCCCACGGATCTTTACTGTGGTTTTTCCCCCAGGAAAATCCCTTAATGGTCCTTAAGTCCAGAAAATCTCATTCTGCATTCGGGTTGCTGTCGTCCTTCCCTCCAGGCCCTTTCTCTTTCTTTGGGAAGTGCCACAGTGTGAGCAGAGCAAAGCAGCACACCTCAGTCCCCAGCCTGGCAAGGTGTGCAGGGCACTGTCTGTGTAAGAGGAGACAGAGGCTGCCCAGATGATGAGAGAAAGGCTCTCTTGAGGACCCTCAGTGTAGCAGGTCCACAGGGTGCTCAGGTGCTTACCTCCAGGTAATGCCAATGGGATGTGCATCCCTAAATGTGCCTGGTGAGTTGGGTTGAGGCCTGGCTGAGGTCATATGGGCAGCCTGTGGCAGAGGTGGGAGTTGTCCTCCTGCCATCTGAGCCCAGGTAAGTGCCTTTACAACAAGGTCATCCATGCCTTTAATCCCTCTGCTGCAGAGGAATTATTAGCTGTGTATTAGAAACACTACGCCCAGGGAAATTTAAACCTCAGTTGCCTGCTCATGTAGCACTGTTACTGTGACATTTATAAAAATCAGTTCACAGACAACAATCAGACAACAGAGAGAGACAATTATGATGGGGTCTGTCCACGTGGCTGAAAACCCACTGACCATCCTGTGATTCAGGACCACCATTCATAGAGCTGGACCCCATCAGTGCCAGCCTGGGGGTTCTCAGGTATCCAGGCAAATATTGGTGGGTTGATGGCAAACGGTGGAGCCCTCTCTTAAATGTCTCTTCCATGTCATTGCTGCACAAGAGGCAAGGAAGAGTATTTCTTTTAGGATACACAGCAACATTTGTGAAATCTCAACCAGTTTCAAATGGAACTTCCAGTTCAATCTATGTTGAAAAAAGCAACAAAAGGTTGGGGGTTATCAATACATTGTAACTAAAACTACAGGAAACTTCAGATGGAAAGGCCAGATGTGTGGGGTGAAGAAAGCAGCAACAGATACCTCTTTTAAACCAGCTTTGGACAGTGAATTGAATTTGCACAGATCAGTTCAATCCTGGCATTTCTAAACCTCTCAATAATTCACTGCGCAGCTGTAATAATTTCTAACACAACTTTCTGAATGTAGCTTTTCCGATCACAAAAGGACAGAAATCCCATGGTCTCATGCCACTCTGGCAGTCCCATGGCTCATCAGCAGGGCTGTAAAACCAGAAGGTACCAGGTGAGACACCTCAGACAACCCAGGGACTGGCAGCAGGATGGGGGGTGATGGAAAGACCCATGGCAAACCCCTGACATGACATTGAGCCCTCACGCCAGATTTCAAACCCCTGCTCTAAAGCAAGGCTATGCTCAAGCCATTCAGCAAAAAAGTCACCAGAAGCACTTCATGTGGTGCAAAACAGTTTCTTCTGCCCTCTCCTCTTGTGCTTGGTGCCAGGCATTGGCCCAACCCATTTGGCTGGGTCTTTCCCATACAGCATGGAAAAAATCACCTCAAAATGCTTGGCAAAGCTCTAGTTGACTGAAAATGGGGTTGTATAATGGGATGTCTTGAGTAACTTGAACAGCAAACATCCCTACCAGAGCTGCCTATAGTGCAGCTGCCTGTACAAGGTGTGTAAATGCCATTTTTTAAAGTGTTTTTCCAGCTGCAGTGTGTTCACCCAGCCTTAAAATTATGTCAGTGGTATCTGTGACTGTCATCCACGTCCTGCCAGCACAGGCCACTTTATATGGGCACAGTCACGGGGAGCTGTGCCCTTGGACATCCCCTGCTCCGGGAGTGTCCAACCTTGAGCTCGAGCTACAAGGCAAAAGCAAAAACAGCCTTTTGTCTCAGGCATCCATAAGCAGCTTAAATGGGCAACAAGAGGGCCTCCTCTGCAGTGACAGCAGTGTTTTCTGGCAGCTCCCTGCTGGCTTTGCACAGTGTCCAGAGCCCAGGAGCTCTGCTCTGGGCAGCCACAGCCCAAAGCTGAACTGGGAACACTGGAAGCATCTGTTTCGCTCTCCCAGGCACTGTCAAAGGGATGCTGCCAGCCAAACCCTCACTCCCATGGCTCTCCATGTGCCATGTGAATACCATGTCTGTGCTAGATTAGGTTTTTTGTCTCTCTGATAGCTGTAATAGCTCTTATAATCCCTCTCCTACTCTTTTTACACCTGTTCTATCAGCCAGCGTGGCTGAGAGCAGACTACCAGCTGCCAGCACTGTGGATCTCAACCAGGGATTATGGACATACGTTTTCCTACCCAAAATGAGGTCTCTGGTGCAAGTGAGGCCTCGTGCAGCTGTGTAAGGAGTCCTGGCACGGGCAGGTCAATGGCCTCAGTGACACAGGGAAGGTGAGGGTGGAGGTCTGGCTTGCCAGGAGTTGCAGGAAGGGGTTGCCAGACCCTGGCTGATGTCCCTGCTGTAGGTCTTGGCCCAGATTAGGGTTACAAAAGCACATCTTATTAGTAACTCGGCTGAGACAGCTCCTGATTTCAGCACAGTTGTATCTACAGTGTGAGTCCCTGTGCCCAGACCTCAAAATAATCCATACCACATCTGCAGTCCCGGTGAGGAGCAGTAAAGAAGGGAGAGGGATGCCCAGGAAGGCAGGGAATTCTGTGCCTTGAGGGCCAAAGAGATTCCTGCTCAAGAGGACTGGAAAGCTCTTGTGCAAAGGTGGATCATGGGGTGGAAGGGAATATTAATAAAGATGGTACTGACTGATGGATACAGAGAACAGAGAGCAAAGCCCAAGGGAAGCTGGGGCAAGAAAGTCCAGGGAATGGGAATGCTTGGTTTGATTTTAAAAATGAGCAGTGAATGGCAGGAGGAATGGGGATGTGCTCAGCAGTGCATTGCAAGATTGGGATTCACTGCCACAGGAGATTGCCGAGCCACAGAGCTCAGGAGGCCTGAAAAAAATGCATGGGCACTTATAAAGGCTGTAGATATCTCCAGGGTTACCTCATTGGAGATAATCAAGCAGAAGAGATATAAACCAGAGCTCTTCGGGGGACATGCCAAGTGACATATGCCTAGGGTTAGGAAAATATTTTCCTATAAGCAAGTTAGAATTGGCCATTCTGGTGTTTCTCGTTCTGGGTTTACAGGACTTGGCAACTGGGCACCTTCAGAGAGAAGAGAGAGGAGTAGATGAGCTGAGAGCCCAGTCCAAGGCAGCAGTCCCTCTGGTCCTGTGTCCTGCTGCGTGAGAAAGCATGTGAGGAATTATAATTCCCTTTGGACATGTGACCCAAATTGCAGCGGGAATTTGCATTCCTGGTGCCTGCTTCCATTTCATGTCTGCCCCCCGCTGCACAACAACACCTGCAAGAGGGTTTGTTACCCTCTCTGAGAGCACAAGCTCAACAATCTTTTCAGAGACATTAAGAAGAGTATCTACAAAGGAAACCGAAAGGTAAAGAGGAGTCAAAAATATGTCAATGCTGTGTAAAAGCTTATCCATACAAAACAAACTTGCTCAAAGAAAAATCAGCTGTCACTTTAAAATCTGACATTAAGTTTCTCAAATCACAGACCTTAATCAGGAGTAATACTTGAAGAGGAACAAAGAGAATTTATGATGAAAAATCAGGACAGTTGAGTGCTAGGCTCAGCGGGACTAACTGCATGACAATATGGATAAGAATGATAATTGCATTAGCTTAGCCTGAAATGACTGGCCAGAGCTGATTTTTTTTTTTTTTTGGTCAGCTGAATTTCTGTAATGGCTTCATTTACTTTTTGAGCAAACTTGGAAGGAGAATTACAAATAGATTTTGACATGTCCATCTACTCTCTTAGAGGAATGGAGCATTTCAGAAAACCATCCTAACATTGCCTTAGAGCTCTTTGAAACGGGTTAAACCAAATGCCCCTTATGGGTGCTATTAAAATGACATTAAGAGGTGAAGGTACCTCCTACTGATGAAAGCTAGAGGATCTAAATCCACGATGTTCTCACTTCATTCCTTACATTGTACTTTGACCCCAATCCCCAGTCAGATCCTCCCCATGGTGACATTCTCACTTAATCCAATTTTTGCATCTTATTTACTGTTTTAAAAATTGGGATGACTTCAAAGAGGCACTAATCCTCTGCCTGTTAAAAACAAGATACCTCTACCTGAGTCTACATTTTCTGCAATAGGAAACTGTGGGTTTATCTCCCAGCTCTACAATCAAATTCTGGTTCAAGTTCCATCCCAGTGATCTCAGTCCTGGCTCCAGCTGCCAGCTCTGTGTTGCTGAGACCTCCTATAACACCTGGTGGGAACAGCTGGGGGTCCCAAAGCAGTGTTCTCCCAAAACAGTGCACTGTGAGATCGAAGACAGGGGAAGTAGCAGCCAGTCCAGATGGCAGAGAGGAGGAAGACATTCCCCCCCAGCCTGTACCTGGACCACTGCTCTCACTGGTAAGCTTTGCTCTAATAGAACATGAATTTGCCCTTAGCAAAACCTGGAGCCTGAACTGGGGAGCATGAATGAGGCAAGGCAGATGTGAACTGCAACAAAAGTTGGCTGATCATGGCAAATCTGCTGCTGTCCCATTGCAGCACCAAATATGTGGCAGTGCTGCATCTCTTGATGCTGCACAGAGGGACAGAAGCTCTGTAGGACTGGCCCATCCCCATTCTTGGGGCAGGAGGCAGCGAGCCCCGTGGCACAGGCAGCACTAGCAGGGACCAGGCATCTGGGACTGATGCCTCCCTGCAAAAGGGAATGAGTTACTTATACTTGTTCTGCACAAAATATCCAAAACATCTGTGCCTCTAATTCCTCCTTCAGCAGCGGCAGCTCCAGCACCGTGATCCAGCAGCCAGCCAAAGCACCAGCTGCTGCTGCCTCGAGATGGATGTGCCCAGGACACCTTTTCTGAGCAGCCTGGCTGCAGTGCAAGCTGCTGGTGGGTCTGTGGGGCCGAGGAGAGGCCGGACAAGCAGTGTCCGCTGTCACACAGGCCGCCTTCGCCGCGACCCGGCCAGCACACGCAGCTCCGATTGCAACACAGCCTGCCTCGCTCACTGGCTGCTTTTATTCGTCTTCCTCAAAGGCTTAAATAAACAAGAAACAGGTTAAAAACAAAATCTTGGCCCTGGCCCCTTCCTGAGCTGGCTGTTCCATGATGGCTTCCGGCCCCGTGCGCGAGCTTCCCCCTGCAGAGGGAAGCGGCGCCGTCCTGCAGCTGCCTCGAGTGGGAAATAAGGCCGTGTACCTGCCTTTGATATTGGTGCCAGGCCACTGGAGCAGCGCTCTCCACACCATTCTGGTGCTTTCCACATCGAGTGGGAGCTCGAGTGTGCTGCTGGGAGCTGGAAGAGGTTTGCCTTCCCAGGGCCATGGCACAAGGACACGGGGACAGTCCCTGCCAGCTGGGTGCCAGCTCCACGTGAGGGGGCATTTCCAGAAGACAAACCCCGCACACCACTCCAAAGCCTTTTTTGAGGGGAAGAGGAATTTTATTCCACTTGCAATCTCTCATGAACATAAAAACAATCTTGGAGGAGCCCTTCAAGCCAAGAGCTTTTGCCTTCAGGACCCGTGGTGCAAATTGCACGGGAGTGAAGCTCCTCTGGCCGTTTTGCTGAAGGGACATTGGGAGCTCACTGCAATGACCCCCCACCCGAGGTCACTGTGTGACAGCTGGGCAAGGCTCCCAGGGCTTTCGAAACACTTCACGTGCACAAAATTGCTTCACAGCACCTTTGTGATGGACGTTTTCTATTCTTGCCGTTCAGAACTTTCAGAAACAGATTAAAAGATGCCAAGGTACACAATGAGACTCTGTGCCAGCCACTGTGCATTTCTTCCTGCCCCAAGCTCCCTGCTTTCTTGACAAGGCCCAAATGATTTTCCTCACAGAGCATTTGAGGTCTGGTCTTCTGTGTGTATTAAAGAGCTTTATGTCCATCATATTGCTGCTAAAACATGCCACTATCTAGCGCTGGCAATATGTTCCTGACTAGGGCTTTAGAGTGTTATAGATAAGTTATGTGGCGTTTTCCATTTAAATTAAAATAGATCAAGCTAAACTCAAGGGAAGCTGATAGCTGCACTTCTATTTTATTTCATTCTATTTCCTCTTTATGACCAATGTTACGCTAATAGTCAAAACTTTGATTATAGGTCCCTAAGGCACCACGTTGCACACTGGCCAGGCTGGAAACCACCTGCAGTTCTCCTATTGCCAGGGTTCCAGCTGCCAGACAGTGGCAAAAGCAGGGTGATTGATATCGATGTGGCATCTTGGGGTCTTTTTCCTCCCTCTACGGAGAAAGTCTCTGCTTCTTGTCTCATCTGGCCTGAATTCTCCAGGCATGAAGATACAGATCTGAAATTTGCCTGATTCTGGCATCCACTGATGGTGCCAGTGGGGATCTCAAACTGCCAGGGTGGACTTTGTCACACTGAGCTGCATCCAAGTGCTTTGAGGGGACTCTTGCAGTGGACAACCCCAGAAAGGAGGCTAAAAAAACCCAGCTGTTGAGGGTAGTGCTCTTGGGAGTGGATGGACTGGCCACAGAAATGGAGACGTAAAGGAGACACACTGTCCTGCTGCAGGCACTTGGCAGCACCCAGCTGCTGACCCCCTTCTGCAGAGCCTCAAGAAACTCCTCTAAATGGTTTTGGCTGCACCAAAAAAAGGTGTTCAGAATTAAAAATACAACAGGAATGATAATGCTAATCTGCAAAATGGGAAGGTAATAAAAAACTCTAAGCTTTCTTGTCTTCCTCAGGTTTGTGAGGCTGAGGAATCATGGAACCATAGAATGGCCTGGGTTGGAAGGGACCTTAAAAATCATCTAGTTCCAATCTCCTTGCCATGGATGAGTAGGAATAGGGATGTGGTAGTGGTCCTGCTTGCCTGACTCTGCCCAGCTGAGCTCCCACACCTCAGCTCAGCTCCCAGGGCAGGTGCAGGTGTGTGTACCTCACAGTGCCTCTGATCTTCAAGAAAAAAACTGAGCTGGTCAAGGTCTAATTGCCTTGCTAAAGACTTCACACACTGGGGGTTTTAAAGAGTGGTTTGTACCACACAAGAAATCCCACAAGTGAGACCTCCTTGCAAAGGCCTGGACCATGTGCTGAGATCCGTGGGCAGAACTTTGGCCACGGCTGTTTTAGAAAAGTCACAGAGTGAAGTTCAAAGAAAGTACTGAAATGGCTGCATGGCTTCTTCTCCTCGCAGCAGAGCAGAGTTGTGGGGACCTGCTGCCTGCCCTGCTCTGAGTGGAAGGGTGGGGTGAGATCACCCACTTTGCCTGGCTTGGATGTCACGCCTCACCTGCTCACTTCCATGAGTCCTGCACCTCTCCAGCCTATGGCTTCCTCCTCACACCTTGTTAGGACAGCAAAGGGCAATAAAACAGAACACTGACCTTTTCATACTACAGACCTTTTCCAACTTCAACATAAATTCATGAGCTTTAACGGGCACATGCTGAAGCCTTGGGTTTGGTGATTTAATGCCTTTTGCTTTGCCAAGGCCACCAGCAGGCATGGCAGGTTTGTGCTCGGGGTCTGGGATGCAAAGCATTTTTATGAAAAGGTGATTTGGACCCTCACGGCTGTGGGGTGTGTGCACATGTATGTGTGGGGGGATGATGGAACAGCAACCTCAGCAATGCCTGGCTGTGGACAGGGGTCTCTGGTGATCCTGCTGGGGTGCACAGGCTGCACACCACCTTCTGTCTGGGGGCCAACACCATAGCCAAGCCGTGGAGGCGGCGGGTGCCAGCATATCCCACAGGTGGGCTGTGTGGGTGGCACTGTCCCCATCCTGTGATGAATCCCGGGCTTCTTTTCCAGCACCCTGCATCCCTCCCCACCAGGGTGAGTGTCCCTGCTGCTCCTGAGATAAAAGCACCGCTCCTGGGGAAGACGCAGGGTCACTGCCACCCTCTCTGTCCCTGCCATCAACGTGGGAGATCGGGACCCAGCGTGGCCTGGGTGGGCAGGGGCTCATTGTCAGGATGTGCCTCCGGCACGGCGCCTCTGCCCAGCCCTGCTTTCTGACCGCACAAAGAAAACATTTGCCCAGACACAGCCCGGCCCCTTGCCACGTTGAAAGCCTGGCTGCCGGCAGCTGGAAGGGGTCATGCAATGCCTCCCCAGCAGGACACAGAGCACAGCACTGCGAGACGAGTTAAACGAGGCTGGGGTTTCGAGCCTTCCTGAAATCCGTCCTCATAAAAGGCAGCTGTCTGGAAACCTGCTCATCGAGGGGAGGAGAGTCTCCCTGCGAAGAAGGCAGGCGTGCCAAGGCTGCCACCACCGCTGCTCGCACGCAGGCGGTGCTCCCGGCCCGGCTGCAGCATCCTGGTAAAACACCGCGGAGGTGAAAAGCACCGCGGGCAAGTGACCCTGCAACAGGATCTGCTAGAGCTTCAGAGCCCCACACAGCACGGGCTAGCTCCCTGTGGTACTGCACACCCCAGAGAGCACTGCCAGCACAGGGCACCGTGCTGCCATCTGGTCTGGGAGCAAAGGGCACGCTGGAGAGAGCAGGGAATTCAGGCACAATGGTTGAGGGGGTATTTCCCAGTTGGTACAAGGTCCGGAGGTATCCTGGATACGTCCTGAGAAGCTAGGATGGGTGTAAGGGCTGACTTATCCTTCCCTCTGGGACAGTGGGTTTTAGTGATCATCACACATGCCTGTCCCTTCTCCTGAGTGTCTGTGCTGAGCTCCGTGCTGTCCTGTGGTCTGGGGCTGGACTGCACTTGGTGCCGATGCCTGTGGAATACTTTGGCTTTCCAGTCCAGTGCTGTTTATACTGTGCAGAGGACTTCTCCTTGCTTGCACATTCCAAGTAGATCTGGGGTGGTGGCTGAAGCAGACAGGCACCAACAGATCCCCTGATTTCTCCTCGTGTCCTTCTAGCTAAAAAGCTCAGCCCTTCCCAACGAGAACCGAGGAGCACTCATACAGCAGGAGCTGGGCTCTTTGCTCAGAGCCAGCCTGCTCAAAGTAGCATCTGTACCCCAAAAACCACACGGGGCTTCTCCTCTGACTTCTCTCACATCTTCTGAGCACTCACCTGTCCACAGCCAAGTGTCTGGAATGGGATGGTTTCTGTTTCATAGAGGAGGGAGACTTCTGCCTGTCCTGCACACTTGGATTTAGAGGGACTTGGCCTCCCTCCCACACCTGACCTCTCAGCCTCCTCCTTTATTCTGAAGGAGCTCAAAATGACAAGGCTCTAATAAATCCGCCATGCTGAGAATGAGGGAAAATAATTTAAGAAGTGATGAATGACACATTCTTACTTACTGTAGTTACACAGTGTGCTTCAGGAAGGTATTTTCCTATCGCTAATCCAAAACATTTGCACTCCTCTTTCTCGTAGTTTTCTGCTCCTTGACTCCCTTCCAGGCAGCCTCTCCCAGAGTGCTCTGAAGGTGCATTCAGTGCTCCTGCAAATCTCTGCCCCTTTGGAGCTAGCAGGGAGGAAGGGGATCTGTGCTTCAACTTCCCCAGCTTCAGCTTTCCACAGCTACATTTGCAGTGAAGGAAGAGCAGAGGAAGAGCGAAACCCTGAAGTTTTGTTTGCCCAGTGCGTTTTTTTCTTACTGCATTTTCTGATGGGCCTTGTGACAGCCTGGGACCCCACTGTAGTGTGTAACCACCATAAATATCCAGGTCAGTACCATATGGCCTCATACAGGAAGTCCAACAGTGTTGCTCTAGGTTTATCCTTTTAAAGACTCTCACACTGTTTTTACTAAGACTGTAAAATATCCCAGATTTCCACTTAATTAAAAAAAAAAAAAAAAGGAACATGTGCTTCTATGCATGACCCAAAACTCTTTCTTCTTCTCCCAGAAGTCTATAAAAAGGCATGCAGAAATCCTTAGGTTTTCATCAAAATGGTGAGGAAGTGCTTTGTTTCTCCTGGGGCCTTCCAAAGGACTGGAATATGCTGGGTGTTACCACTTGAGGCAGTTCTGAGGAGCAAGCCACTTGACTGGAAGAGTCTGCAAAAAAAAAAACCATCCCACCAAGCCTTGAGGCTGTGGTCACAAGGAGCTGTTTTAGAGATCCTAACCACCTCACAGATCTGCTGAAATGTTCTGGATTCAGTGTTTCTCCCTTGAGTTTTGTGCAATCCTCCCATACCTCCTAGGACTTGGAGGGAGAGGACGTCTTTCACTTGGACATCTGGCACTGGTGTCCTAACAGACAAGCTCCAGGGCACTTTGTGAAATAGTCTGTAGCTCCCAGAAGCTGCTTCAGACAGAAACCCGAGGACACCAGGCAATGCAGCCCATTAATGGGACGAGTCTGTCAGATACTGTTTCATGGGGTGTCTCTGTGTTTCTGTGGGACTGTTATTTACAATAGGGGCATTCATCTCCTGCGTGCATTTTCTACATCCTTCCTGATTCTTTACCAGTGTAGGACTTTTTCCCTTAGCTGAGCTAAGGCTTGGTGGAAATGTACAGAAACACAGTGTGGTTTAAAACATTTGCCAGCTTTAAAACAAGAATCTCAGAACTTCCTGCTCCAGACATCACCTCACAAAGTGCTCTACAGGTTGTTTCCATGCATTAGATCTTTTATGCCATGTTTGACCTTTCACTCCAGACTTTTCCACCGTGACCAGAATGCTTTTCCCTTGGTAGCCCGCATTCCATTGTGCTCCAAATGTATGTTTATCGTGCTCTAGGACAGTGGAGTTTCCCAGCTCATTTTCAAGTTGTATCCTACTGGGATTCTTTCTGTGATGAACCTTCGGGAGTCCACATTCCTTCTCTGGCACCCCCCTTGGTTCTCCTGAGTGAACTGGAAGTATTTGCACGCCTACAAGTGGTTTGAGAGGAAACAAGCATCTCCCTCTCTGCATTCATCCTCCTGAAGAATCAACTCTTCATGACACTGTTGCACTGCATCCCAAAGGTTCTGCCTGGATTAGGCATCCCTGCTACTCCACTTATGCCCAGAGTTATAGTTAATTGTGCAAAGTTGGCATTTTCTTAAAGACTTGGGCAAATTGCATTGGGGAATCCTAGGCCCACAGAGTGAGCTAGTGCAGGGATTCATGGCCTACCCTTATTCCAGTTCCTCCTGTGCAAATACCAGCAGAGCTCATCAGTAAATTTAACCGCTGGCAAGAATTGCACAGGTGGAAACTGCTAAATCTCATTCTGCTGGCCACTGAAATGCTCTCCCTCTGTCACTGTGCCCGAGCAAGGTTTTGCAATGTTAGCACATCTACAAACAAACCTTCTGTAACAGGAGCAGAGTCCTGTGGACCTGCAGCTCCGGGGAGCGGGCCAGCTCCGGGCAGTCTCGCTTTTGCTTTTTTCAGTGGAAATTCCCCATCACCAGCTTGTGCAGCAGGCTGAAGTTAGCTACTCTTGGAACAACTCCCTTTCCTTTAGGACCAGTTACAGACTGTCAGCCTTGAACTTATCACAGGCCATGTGTAAATGCACCTACCACTTGTTCAAAGGTCTCGGCGTGCACCCATAAATAGCCTAAGCACAACAGACCTCTTGGAAGGTTGAGGCCATCCAAGGCCTCCTGTTGGCATGATGTGCCCTACCTTCCCCACCAGCCTCTCCAGTGCAGCTGGGGCTTTGCATAAGCCCACAGCCATCATTAAATTGCCGGGTCAGGCTTTTCTGAGAAAGCAATTTTCCCATCTTTCTTTTCGTTGTCTTTTCTGCCTGTTGATATACAGCTTTCAGTTCTATTGTGACTGACCAAATGGAACCCATCATCCAAGGGGCCTTCATGCTCAGACAGAGCTTCTTTCCAGGGACTTCAGAGGGGGAACTTAGAGGGAAGGTTGTTTTACTTGTTGCTGGTTGATGTTCCTGGAAGGCATCCAGCAGACAGATGGAGATCCTTTCTGTTTCACATGCACAAGATCCGACTGACCTGCTGGAGAAGAGTCTCTGAAGGTCCCAGGATTCCAGGCAAGCTTCAGACTCTCCCATCAGTCAGGGCTGGCAGTGACCTCAGAGTGGAGCCGCCTTTATTTTTTACTGTCCCCAAAGGCAGGACAGGTTCTCAGCTACCTGCAAACAATTTGCTTCACTTGAAACGCTCCTTTAAAGGGAATTTCTAAACTGATGGGGTAAGGCACAGTTTCTGGTGTTTATCAGGGCATCACCATGCCTCACTTATTGCTCCAGTGCCTTGTTTCTGACTTTCCCAGGTTTGGAAGTAGCTACACTCTCCTGTCACCGCTATCCACTATAAGCTGATTAGCTCGGCCACCATTTAGCCCACGGGCTGGTTTGGGAGACTGGCCCATCCCTGGTATCACTCATTTCACATGGCCTAAGATGGGCCAAAGTCTACCAGACTGTGACCAATGTCCCCCTGGTAAGGTTTTTGCACCAGTCCTTCACAAAAACGTGGTCCTGACTCTGTCCCTCAGCTGGATCCCCCCCCCATTTCCCCATTTTGCAACCCTGCAAAGGGCTCTCTGCACGTTGTATCTTGTCTTGGCCGCCACCTTCCCACACTCAGCTTATTTTATTTCTGCTTCTGAGCTCAGCTGTGTTTTTGCATGGCCCCTGTCTCTCCCGCTTTACATACATTGGGTGTGTGTGAGGTGGAAGTTCTCTTTTCTTGTCCCTGTGTGAGCCACAGAGCTGTGCTGACAGGACTGACCACCTTCCCACCACTGCCTGCTTCCTGGCCCAGGACTCTGCTGCAGCCCATGATTTAAGGACTTGGCACATTCCTCAGCCTCTCAGGGCATCTTTGGCTTCCCATTAAACACAGAGATATTGTTCCTGGCTCAGGAAGTCTCTGCCCTGCAGGCCATCAGGACCTGGGAGACTGGCCTAGGGAGCTTGCAGTACATGCATGCTCTGTTTTTCTGCTCCTCCCAAAGCATCTCCTCCTGGACTGCAGGACCTTTTCTCTGACCCAGCTCAGGTTTTTATGTGTTTGTATTTCCCTTTTCCCCCAGTCTCAATCTGGTCATCCCCTTACTGAAAAATCTATTAATAGGTCAATGTCCAATTTCCCCTGGTTGAATACCTTGTTATTCAACCAAAATAATCCAGATCCTTCAGCTGAATTCTCTTTGTCCCCCACTTTGTGGCAAACAGCTGACCAGCTCTCTCTAATTTGATGGTTGATTCTAGTCATACAGCCAGACTAGGTAATTTAATCTCTTTTCCTGAAGGCAAGTGCTCACTGACATAAGAGCTGACCCCATCAAATTGGCTCGTAGGCCTCCGATTTCAGAGTCATTCCCTCACACCATGGTTATGAACAAATCTCCCAGATGTATTTTCCTCAAACACCATGGCTTTTGCACTGATTCAGCTGGGACAAACAGTCTGATTCCTTCCTCCTGGAGACTGGAAATGCTGGTGGATGTTGGTGGTAGGCGGTGTGCTGGCCAGCTCTTGTCTGCAGCAGGAGGCTGTTTTTTCCTGCGGTGACCTGCAAGCCTTTTATTTCCTTTTCTGACCGATTTTCTCAATTTCTTAACTCTTTGCTGTGGTTCATCTTGGCTTATAAATTGGCGAAAGCTTTTGTTGTGCCTCTTATTTTCTGGAAAACATTATTTTGCATGATACTCACGCTGCTGATCACCTCTTTGATCCATCCTGCCTCTTTAAACTGGGAATCTTCCAGAAGAATTTCGCACTCTCTCTGGACACTGAAGTCTTTTATCCTTGTCTGCAGGTGACCTCTAATAAAACTCTTAGAAGTTTCCAGATGTTGCTTGAACTCCTTTTGCAAAGCCTCCAGCTGTCTCGGCTCATGTTTTGCATCTTTGGTAATTTTCAGTTTCCGTTCCCATTTGGTTCCAGAGGAATCCCAGAATTAGGACTTCTCCTAGAAGCTGAGTCTCACCCCGGACATTCTTTCCATAATTTGAAGATCTGCAGGTTGTTCCAGAGAGGATGAAGCTGGCAAAAAAAATGCTCCAGAAATGCTGCAGGTGTTCCACAAGGAGGTTGTTCCAGAAATGCTCACCCCCCCTTCTCCCCACCCTGTCTGTTAGTTACAGAAACCATGCAAAGCCCTGCTTTCCTGCCCATGGGAGGAATCACCTGCAGGGAACTGTCTTTTCTTTCAGAGTTCAAGCTCCCTTTGAGTCAGCACTCCCCCAAAAGGTCTCCATGTGCTTTATTTTAGGGTTAAGCTCCTTCTTTTACTTGGGCTGTTTTCTTGATGCATTTTCAAGGACCAGTCCAGTGAGGAGGAGAGGAATTTCATGCTGAAGCTGCTTGTTTCCCTCCACTGACGAACAAGAGAGCCTGCAGCTCTACCTTAGATGTCCAGCATGGATGACTGACTTAGGGCAATTGATACGTCCTTGATGAGCAAGTTTCCCTTGCAGTCTGTGATCCCCCTTCCCGAGGGAGCTGCTCTGTAGTCCAGGCTTACCCGAGGTAATGTGCTAGGGGAGATTTAGGTTGGATATTAGGGACAGTTTCTTCCTTCAGAGGGTGGTTGAGCACTGGAACAGGCTCCCCAGGGAAGTGACCACAGCCCCAAGCCTCACAGAGCTCAAGAAGCATTTGGACAATGTTCTCAGGCACTTCATAGGATTGTCCTGTGCTGAGTCTGGAGTTGGACTCCAGGATTTTTGTGGGTCCCTTCCAACTCAGAATATTATATGACTCCATGAACATATGTTTGCTTTCCTCACCAGCAGCAGATTCTCCCACCCACCTCTGCAGCAGTCCACAAGCCTCTCCTTCTGACCCTCCCCATAACCTATAGGCACGTGGCACACATGTATGTTATTTATTTTTGTCCTCGGTTTAGCTTCACGGACAGTGTGGAAATGCCATCAAGTTAACAGGGAGAGAGCTGTACAAACCCGCAGTGCCGCTTGCTGCTTGCCAAGCAGGAGCCTCAAACACCTCATCAGAGCCTTCGCTGCTCCTAAAACCTCATTCGCACTTTACATACGGGCAGTGCGGTTCGGCAGCCCCCCCCCCGCACACAAAAATCACGAGTTACCCTCCTGGCCAGATTACCTGTAAAACACGATCGTTACACAGGAATTATGTGAGGTTCCCGTCTCTGTTTTGGCAGGCGGGGGCGTGTTCGGCGTTTATTGGGGTAATTCCCCCGCCTCCCCCAGTCGCCGGATTCTGTGGGAGCCCGGGTTTGGAGGTCACGCACCTCCAGGAGCCGGAGCCCGCGGAAAGGAGGGAGCAAAACTGAACCAAATGAAAAGCAAGCGGTCAGCGCTGGCGGCGGGGATAAACACATCGCTATGGATCGCCTCAGCTGACACTTCCTGCCCGCGGTTCCCGCCGGGAATACCGGAGAGAAACCCGCCAGCCCGGCTCCGAGAGGAGGTGGTGGGATGAGGGGTGCCCGCTCCCCCCGCCCCGCACGTGGGGCCGGGGCCGCCGCGCTCCCCGCACACGCCGCACACCCCGCACGTTGCAGGGCCACACATTCCGCGCCGGCGTGCAGGCACGGAGCACACGCGGGGACACGCGGGGACACACACGCCGGGACACGCACACGCGGGGACACACACGCACGCACAGACAGCGCCTTTGCAAGGGGCACGGGAAAGAAGAGCATCCCCTTCCCTCGGGCACCGGCACCCCGTCCTTCCGCTGGCAGCAGGGTCCTGGCGGGCTGCCCAGCGAGGGGCGGGGGGCGCGGGGCTGCCCGGGGCTGGAGGGGCACGGCCCGCGGTAGTCCGAGCCGGGGGTGCCCGGTGCCACCCGGTGCCGCCGCCTACTAGCGGGGGGCGGCGGGGCAGGGCCGGCCGGTGCAGCCCGGCGGCAGTGATGTGGCAGCAGGTCGGGTCACGTTGCCGGCCCTGTGCTCGTACCAGTGTGAGACGGGATTAGGGAGGCGGCTGTCGGTGCCGCCGCCGCCGGCGGGGAGCGGGGGCTGCGCGGGCG
>VZRV01002754.1:0-140420 GCA_013398115.1 Falcunculus frontatus | reverse complement strand
ATTTTAACCCTATGCTATCAGGTACGCATTTCCTACAGAATGCTTAAGAGTTATAAGCAGATTGAAACTTGGTGTTTTATACCTTTTCACTTAAAAATCAACACAAGTTTTAAGAGACTGTTTATTGCAAATGTCTGTTGGATCAAATTCTTTACTAAGACCAGTGCCAGCTATGAAGAAGGTACACAAAGGAGAGAGCAAAGGGTATGTTTCTTAAAGACCTAGACAGGCTTTCAGAACCCTCTCATACTTTATTTTGTGTACGGCTTATAGAGACATTGTCTCTGCCACCACAGGTGTATGGAATTACATTGCTTTGAGCACATACTGTATTTTCTTATATTATTTTGGAGTCAACAAATCTGAAAATTTTTTACTTCCAGTTCATTTCTTCTGCATCTCTTTCTCAGCATGCTGCCCTATATAATTGAAAACATGACTATGATTCAGGCTCTTCATGTATTTTTTTAGAATTCTCATTTGTGTGTCAAAATCTGGATATGTAATTAACTTCAGTGTTAATTGAAGCAATACTCACAGGGAAAGTATGATCATCTTTGCAATGTGAGCACAAATAAACTAAAATCTTGGGCTTAGATTAAACAACAGGACTAAATACTGTTACCTTAAAATTATATACTAAATTCAATAATAAAAAGCTCTTTTCTAGCAAAACCATAAGTACAATTTTTTGTGCTGGGAAGTTTTTATTTAATTTTATCCTGGAGTTGCCCAGAGGCTTCCACTGGATGAGCATTGTTTGCAGGATTTCTGGTAGTATCATGTCAGGGCTAACACACTGCCTTGAGGCAGGACCACAGGTTCTGTATAAAGAAGCTCCACTATTTTCAGTCCAAGTGGAGCTTAGGGGATGGAATTAATCACCCTAGTGTTAACACCTCTAACAAGAACAGTCCTAGAAGACATTTCTAACTGAAACAGGTCTTAGCCTCTTTGGTATGAATCATAAAGTGAAACATTTCTTATTGGTCCATGCTAGTGTCATGGAGAATTGTGTCTGTAGTCAAATCAAAGGCCGGTGCAAGACCAGATTTTCTGTAGTATGCAGCATTATCAGTGACTCTTTGATACCTTCACAGAGTTGATCACATTAAGCTCCCTGAGGGAAGGTATCTGGTTTCTCATGCTTAGTACCTGTTCCTCAAACAGCTTCAAGAAGTTTAATATCACTGGCATGTACATCCAGCTCTTCTCCCTATGGAGATGTAGGCAGCTATGAACTTTTTCCTCCATGCCTAGAGGTCTCAAAGATAATCTCAGTATGCTCTTTTCTCATGGCACAGCACTGTTTCTGCCTAACCAGCTTTCTAACCTGTACAGATGGAACAGTTGGAAGTTCCCTGGGTCATTGCTTCAGTTCATAATACCTGAGAAAATACACTTCCACCACCAATTGAAGGAGAAATTGGTAGGAATGTCAATAATGTACCTATGGTAGCCTGAACCTGTGTGGAAACTTCCATGTTTTGGTGATTCTACAGGCTCCAAAGGCTATCACTCCATCCTGTTTCACAATGGTCTACAAAGGCAGACAGTATGGCAAATCAAAGATTCAGGTGAGCCTATTTTCTCATCTATGCTATTTTAAGAACAGGAAACCTTCACAGCTCCTTTTGTCTTGTACTTTTGACATCAGGAGGAATTCTGAAGGTGGGAACCACACAAAACAGCACTCAAAAGTTGGAGAAAGGACTGATGGGAGATATGACAGATGGGAGGACTACGTTGTTTTAAATGTCACTTCTGTATTGGAAGCAGATGAGTGTCTGGGTTTGAAAAAAGCATAGCTTAACTCTGTGAAAATGGAGAAATACTGTATTGAATAAAAGCTACTTTTTAAACACCTGAGCAATTCTTTTTGGTTTTCCAGTAGAATATCAGAATTGTAGTAACATATTAGTCCACATATACTTGGACATAAATAAAAAGGTCTGCTCTGTAAAGATTAATGGAAAAGAATCTCTTAGAAAATAATGATGACTGAACTATTTTCTTTTAAATATGTGAATTTTTGCACAAGAAGCAGACGGACTTTTAATTACCAGTATATCTTAATAATAAAAGGCAAAAGGGGTAATAGAAATGGCAGGAATACATCTTCCAGTCCAAAATGACCCTACAACCAGTTTTGATGAGTTTAATTAAAACCCCACAAGATTGCTGTATTACTTCTAAAGTTCATCTCTGCGCTTTCTTTCACATGTTCAAATATTTAAAATGATACCTTTTTTCACTCACAGCAGAATGTAAATAAACAAAAATTTTGTGTCAAGTCAATGGAAGAAAAGCACATTTCAAAAAGACCTCAAAAGGAAATTTATGTGTGGGAGAACACTTGTGCTTAGTTTATTCCTGTACAAATTCAAATTGGAATTCTTGCCTTGAAGTATCGCTGTTCTTACTGTTCATACTATATGGTCAGAAGATGATGAGATGTAGAAATTGGATTGTAATTTCACTACAAACTTGGTTGCAATTTATCCAACCACGCAGTCATCATGATTAACATCCATTCCATTCTAGTGTTCAGTATTTGAATCATAATATATACTCATCACAATTTTATCTTTTCCATAAGTAAAACTGACAGATTTTTGAGAGGCTGCAGATTAAAACGGGAGAACAGCTGAAGAGTAAAAGCCTAGAATTCATTTGTGCACACAGTTTTAATGTGAAATATTTTTAAGCTAGCTTCATTAGACACTTGAAGTATCCATTATAAACACTAGAATTTATTTTGGGGATACTGATAATTTTTTTTAAGATAAATTCTCTTTTAATTGGGTATTGTGCAAGTCATGGAAAGGAGGCAATGTACCAGTTTGATTATCACCCCATCGTGATCCTTTAATTAAACTGCAATTTAATACCCCTACTACAAAATCATCTTTCATTTCCATTTTTTCAGGTCGCTTTAGGCAGAAAAAAGATTGCATGTTTGTAATATAATTTTTATTAATTTCTAACTCAGTATCAGCTGGAGGAAAAAAGCGTTATTCAACCCAAATACATGATAAGGGCACTGGAATAAAATGAGAATTCCTCTTATCTATTCGGACAGAGACTAGATAGCCCCTTTAATCAAGAATTCAGAAAATTCTCCATGCTACAAAAAGTGCTGCACGTCTGATAATAAAAAGTTTATTGCCCAAACGGACCAAGTCTTGTGATGAGACCTTCAGGGGAGAGACGGTGAGCTCCATGTCAAGCTGCAGGGGGCCGGCGCACGCAAGTACTGTTTAAATTTATTGTAAGTTCGACATCTCCATCAAGTCTTCAGCTGTATTTGCCTCGCCTGAAAGCCGACTGGGCGCTCCGAGGAGCAGGGGGAAAGGGCCGCGTCTCCTTGGCGGCCCCGGGCGCTGGGCGGGCCCGGGCGCTGGCGGGGGCTATAAAGCCAGCGGCGGCGGTGCCATGGGAGGGTGGCGGCGTGGCGGGCGGTGCGGCGCTGAGCCGCTGTCCCGGCGGGCTGGGCGCCGGGGGAACGAGGGTGGGTCCCGGCGTGCGGGGGTGCGGGGCCGGGCCTGGGGAGCGCTCGGGCTCGCAGCCCCCGCCGTGCCCGTCGCGGGTCCGGCGGTGCCAGCATGGTGGATGTGTTCAGCGGGCGGCTCCTGGTCAGCAAGGATGGCAGCAGCGTGGACCCCGAGGAGGCCCTGCAGAACAAGGTCGTGGGCTTATACTTCTCCGCCGGCTGGTGCTCGCCGTGAGACCGAGCCCCCCGCCCCCTTCGAGGTCGTCTTCATCTCCTCCGACCACAGCGCCGAGGAGATGGTGGGCTACATGCACGCCATGCACGGAGACTGGCTGGCCCTGCCCTTCCACGACCCCTACAAGCAGTGAGTACCGGCGGCCATCCCCGCCCGCAGCCCGGGCGGTCCGCACGGCCGGCGCCCCAGCCCCGGGAGAGGGCGGGAGGGGGGGCAGCTGAATAGCCGTGTGCCGTAACAAGGAAGTCCCTGATACAGAAGCTCCCCGGGAGCTCCACCTCTGCTCCTTAGCCCGCGCCTGCCTTCCCGCTGAAGTCCCCGGAGCCCAGGTTGCCGCGTCTCCCGGCCGTGCCCCGCCCCGAGCCGCGGCTGCCTCTGGCTGTCGCACACTGTGACAGCTGCTCACTTGGCTTTAGCCTGTCCCGTATGTAAGGAACACGGTTTTGCGCACTTCAAACTAAAAGATCTTTGAAGAAGAGTTAGTAAAGACCCCAAGTGTTAAGGAGATGACAAGAAATATTGAGGTAAAAATAAACGAGGATCAAGTGATTGCTTTTCAGCACAGCAGTAGTTGTTACTAAGGTTGTTCCGCACTGCCTAGGTTAGTGCTCTGGGAAAAAAGGCAAATGAAAAAGCAGCAAAAATTGTAACTGAACTACTTGAAGCAGAGCAGAGCAAACTGTGAAGAATTTCAGACAGACACAGTATCAGCCGGAGTTTAGCGGTGGCATACTGCTCCTGGTAACTGGGGTGTAAAATTCCTGTGCTGTTCAGTTTCCAAAGCGACATTCCTGTAGGCAGCTTGCTCGTGAAACCAGCAAAAGGAAAAGACATGACTGCGTGTAAGTAATGGGGTGAAGGATAATACCAAGAAGTATTTCTATGACCTAGGTCAAGGGTGCAGACTCATTTGGGAGACTTTCAGGAATCAGATTTAGCTGCTGTAAGTATAGATTAGGATTATGGGACCACAAGTAAGATGTTCAGGGTTACTGGAATTCCTGTAACTGGAGATTTGAAATACATGTAAATACTGGTAAAGGGATTTGCCCCCTCTTTAAATAAGCAGATTGTGGAAAATCTTTTTCCAGGTGGTGTCAAAGTCAAGGAGGTAATGCAACTTTCAAACGTAGATTGGGTAAAAAAACTTGCAGCTAAATTAATTATTCTAATAAAGAATTCTATTCTGGTGCTTCTAGTAATTTCTAGCTTTCCTTTTAATTCTAGATCCATCCCAGTATTCTACCTGGGATAGAGGCGTGTAACACCCCAGCTATTCACTCAACGGGGAGCACCTTTGGTAATCTTGTTTTTTCAGTGCACTTTGACAACCTCAAGAGCAAATGGCTTGAAGTCAGGAAAAATTTCATTCTTTCTTGGCTCATTCCTAGATGTCAGCTGGCAATTGATGTTAGGCCTTTTTAATGACAGTTCCCACTGGCTTAAATATTGTTTTCCATAGTTCTCCACAATCTTCCCAGGCAGTAATTGTATTTGATATCTACTAATCATAATAGAATGCAGGCGAGTTTCCTGATGGAAATGTAGCACTTGAAGTCCCTGCACCCAGCAAGCAGTTCAGCATGGCCCATGGAAATGTGCTTACAGCTTCATCCTCTGTGGATTAGAGGTCTATTTCTGACTGCTTTTGCGCAAGTCATGCAGCGTGGAGGCAAAGAGATAGTTTAATTGGCTTTTCTGTGGCATCCTGTAATGTCCTTCAGAATTCTGTGGAGAAGCATGGCTTATACTGCCAGATGATTGTGAGAACACAGTGGCATACTGAAGAACAAAGTGCAGAGGGATATAAAAAGGTAATGTTTTTGAAGTTGTGTTTCTTGCATGTAATAAAGGGCTGTGTGGAGCTGTTCAAGGTGCTTAGGTTGGATTAACTGGTAGTTTGGTGTCAGGGGTACTGGTGAATCACTGTAGATTTATAGCAGATGGATGTGTATTCACTAAATCAAACTATAATTCTGGCTAGATACTAGTTCTAATTAAGAATATAATTTTTTAGATTTGATTTTTAAAATAATAATTTTATTATTAATATTTATTAACATTAATATTTTTAAAGTTCCATTGCAATTAATTGAATTGGTTTTTGGCTTTTTGGCTGTGTAAAGAAAGCATCTCAGTTTCTTCTGTGAGGTTAAAATATCCTAGCTGGTCACTTCAGTGTTTAAGATACATAATTGCAGCATAGATTGATGCCTGTTCTAGACACAACAGAGCCAATATTAAGTATGCCATCTAAAATACTTTTCAACAACAGAAGCATGTATTTTCTTGGTGATGAATTTTGTCTTAAGAAATAGCCAGCATTCCTACTTGTAGTGTATAAAGTCTAACACTGAAGTGTTATGCCTACCTTCAGAGAAGCAAAATACTGAATTCAAAGCAGGATCTCCACTCTTCTATGCTGTCAGTCCTATTTCCCAGAGGTGAGACTGCACCCTTACTACTTCATGTGGTCTGTGACATGACTAATAGGAAATACTGCTCCTGATTCTTTTGCTGCCTGCAGGTTAATGTAAATTTATTTGTTGCCTGAGGCACAGGATTTTGATTCTTGAAGTGGGGTGTAAATAAAGTCTGGTAGGAAGTGAGCACTTGGAAGAGAAAGAGGGTAATAGAGAGGAAAAGCAGGTGTAGGACAGAACATGACAACAATAAATGCTGGTAAATGGGACTGATATTTTAATAATGGTACACAAAAACATACTGCTATGTTTGTACTGAACCCGGTGGTGGAAGACATCATTCTTTGTGAGGGTGTCTGGCGTGTGCAGTAGATCTCGCAGGCTTCCAGGTAGGCAGGTACTTTACTGGCCTGTACAGCTCAGTAAAAATTAGAATCACAGACAATGCCCATAAAAGGAAAATAAAAAGGTTGTATGTACGTTTTCTATTGGGAAGCTTTACGTGTGAGGGTGGGTTGGCACCTGCAGAAACACTGGGGAGGATGTGGTGTTAAAAACAAAGGCAGAAGAATGTTAAGTGTCTGAGCAGTTAAGAGCAATTGCTTAGTTCTTACACTTTACAGACTGCTGTTGCAAAATCTCAGCAGACGCTTTAAAACTGGATCCCAGCCGTGTGACGTTCATGCCTATATGACTAAGATTTAACAACGCTGAAATTTCAGAGCTAGAAGAAAATACTTACAGCTGTGTAGTACAGGTCACACTGCTAGAAGCAGATGAGCAAGATGTCCATCACTCTCAAGTGACAGCATTTCCAAGTGAAAGCTGTTAGAATTCAAGTGTTGTCAGATATCGCATTACACGTGTATAAAATTTACTATTTGCATTCCCAAGATTATATTAAATCTGCCCTGTGTTGTCTACATCTCAAGAACCCTCTTGCATACAGATCTTAAACCCTTACATAAAAATACTCGCTTGTGTTGTGAGTCAGCCTGGGTAGGCAGTCAGGCCCCAGACAGCTCCTGGGTCACTCCCTGCCCCCATGGGATGGGGGAGAGAATGTGAACAGTGAAAATGAGAACACTTAGGGGTTGAAATAAAGGCAGTTTAATAGATAAAGCAAAGGTGAAGATACACAGGCAAAGCAAGGTATGAAATTCATTCAGTACTTCCCATTCACTGACAGGTGTTTAACAGTTTCCAGCACAAGGGGGCCTCATCATGTGATGATTGCATGGGAAGATAAATGTCCTGGCTCTGAATGTTGGTCCTTTCCCACTTCTTTCTTCAGCTTTTACAGTGTTTTATGGTATGGAACATCCTTTGGTCATTTGAGATCAGCTGTCCCACCTGTGTCTCCTCACGGATTCTTGTGCATCACCAGCCTACTCACTGGTGTGGGAGCATGAGAAACAGAAAAGGCCCTGGTGTGTGTAAGCACTGCCCAGCAATAGCTAAAACACTGGTGGTGTTATCAGTGCTGTTTTGGTACACACCATGAGAGCTGCTGTGAGGAACACTAGCTCCCAGCCAATGTCAGTATTATCTAGAAATATAAAATCTGTGCTCTCAGAAACTTTCATCCAGCCTTCTCATAAGAATCAGAAGATCTAACAATGGCTATGACTTCCAGTTTCCCTCAATCTTAATGTCATGTTTTTGGTATTTCAAGTGCAAATGTAGGTTGACTTTTTGTGTTCAAGCCTTGATGGTCAAGGTCTGATACCTCAAAGGATTTGGCTAAAAGATTCCCTGTGTCTGTACAAAGGTTACTCAGTCTTCCATAGCTATCTTATTTTTTATAGCTTCCTCTTCTGCTTTCTCTGGGTGTTAGATTTTTCTAGTCAGTAAGACACAGTATATACCTTTACTCTTAAGTGAGAATAGCCAAGCAACTAAGAATGTCATTATTTACATCACTATGTTTTACTGTAGGAGAGTTGAATTTGCCTTTGAAGGATATGATATTTCTATTTATGGTTTAATGATATAATGAGTGGTTGTTGGAGTTAGTCCCATGGCACATAGGTCATTTGTGCATGTGAGTCATGGGATTTTAGATCCCTGTAAGAGAGAATGATCTTAATAAGAAGTCATTTTTGTAAGCAGCTGTCACGTGTACACAGCTATTAAGAAGTACTGTCTGCAGAACTCTTTCTGAGCCTTCTTCAGGTCCACCCATCTTGCAAATTGCACACAAACGTAAGCAAAATCTGTGCATGCTTCAGTCTGGTTTGATACAAGCAACCTTCAGCCCTAAGGCTGTTTGAACAAGGTGCTCTGCTGGGCTGGCCGTATGCATTCCCATAGGAAAGCAAAGTGTATGATTCCAGTCTCCATAGAAAATTACCTTCAGTCTCCTAGTGTTCTGTGTCTGATTGCTGCAATTGTGTTTATTGTCCACTGAACCAATAAAAAACCTCTTCCACCCATCTTGTTTGTCATTCAGCTAGTATGAGGTGGTAGTAGTTTTAACATGGCTTCTACTGAAGTTGCCATGGAATGTTTTTTTTTTTCTCCTGTTTTAACAGATTTCAGAAAGGTCTATGGGGATTGTTGGTTGCTTCCTTGTATTTCACAATTCACTGAGAAAGCAAACCTGTTTCCACACCTTTTTATTGCTGCTTCTATAGTATTTCCTGCATTATTGCTCAGCCAACGTAACGGCAGAGCAGTGTTTTGCCTGTTGATTTTTCTTCTCTTAAGGAAAGATACAGAAGGAAGGCACATTTCAGGAACCCCTTGTCTGGGTTAGTATTTCATTCAAGTCTTATTTTCTATATTTTTGACTCCTCCTATTTCCCCCCAGGAAATCATTGAGAATGTCTATATATTAGTATAATGTATTTTTAAACCATGTCTACATTCTTTTTCTCCTCAAATTTCATTGTCATTTGAACCTCATACAGTAAATGTTCTTGCTTGTGGTGTTGGTGCTCAGGCAGAATATTTCCATTTAGTATTTAAAATATGTTTTGAGAGAGATGTTGTTAATGTTTTGGAATCTGGCTATTCTCTTATTGCTTGTTTTGTGTCTATCCTCTGGTTCTTCTAAAGATGCAGAGAAGGAATTGAAATTTTTTATTCTTTGGCAACATAGATGGGTGGCTATTAGTCCAAATATTTTGATTGCTCACTTTTCTATATATAGAAGGTGAAACTCTCTGTTTCACTGAGGGAGTTTAAGGAATATCTTCAGTCTCTTCCATTTACACGTAATGCATCATGCTTTGATGTGATTGCAGGAAGAAGAACTGTGGGACAGTTGAGCGTATTTGTGGGGGACTGTATGTCAAATGCTAATCTAAGTGAGATCTTTCTTCTGTCCTATAAAAAGGGCCCAGAAGGCATCTGGTCTGGGCTAGCAAAAACAGGGTGGAAGGGTGTGTCACATTTTGTTTCTATGGATTCCTTTTCCTGTGGAAACTGCAGGCAGCAGTGAAGAGCAGTTACAGGTAGGATGCTGCAACTCTCTGAACTCCCAGAGCTGTGTTTCACCATGTAGACTCCCAGCTGCAGCCTTGTTCATCTCCCTGCACTACCCAATGCTCTGCCTCAAACTCTGAGGAAGCCCAGGCACTCATCACTTCTGCTCTCCCATGTGTCCTGGCCAGAGCAGCCTTCATAAGAGACTAGGAGTTTTCTTAAATTGTTCCTAATGTTGTGTTTTATTTTTAATTTTTTTCCCCTCAGTGATCTGAAGAAGAAATACAACATAACAGCAATTCCCAAACTGGTGATTGTGAAACAAACTGGAGAAGTCATTACTGACAAGGGAAGAAAACAGATCAGAGATAAAGGGCTATCCTGTTTCCGGAACTGGCTTGCAAGTGCAGATATCTTTCAGAATTTTTCTAGCTAAAATGATGACAAATAAAAACAAAAAAAGGCATCATGGAAAACTTGGTAGAGCTCTGAAAAGACTCTTGCTTTGTTCAGAATGAGAAGGGTATGGCTTGTTTATTTATCTTTACTTGTAAACAAATTTTGGGTTTGACTTGAAGACTAGTCATAAAATGCAATTATTGTTATATTTGTATTGTTCTATCTACTATATTTAGTACAAACCAAAGCATTCCAAATAATACTGAAGAACTTCAGAAGTATAGGCTGTTTAGACAGTAATAATAGAAACCTTTGAAATCTATGCAAACACTTTTTTTGCAAAAAGTCAACACAGTAAAAATAAATGCAAAAAATTTATTTATTTGATGACTTTTTTTTTAGGTAATTAGTACATTTTATTAAGAAAATGAAATTGTTTGCTTTAATAAATTATTGTTTATGAAATATGTCTCCTGTATTTTCCTTATCTACCTTAACAAGATAATCAAAAAATGTCATGACTTTTAAGTAGAACATATTTGTTTGCCAGTACTGAAGAAATATTCTTCTATTTTATTTTACTTTTTGTGGGATTTATTTATATTTATTGATAGTTCTGCTTAGTTTTCCTTACCCCTGGATTTTAAAACTTGGCCCTATAAGCTAAGTTTGGGATTGGAACTAGATGATCTTCAAGATCCTTTCCAACACAAGCCATTCTATGGTTCTGTGATGTTAGCTCCCAACATCAGGTCAGGTTAAAATGTTTTCCGTCTTTTCTTTTGCCAAAATATGTTGAAGCAAACATCAAAAATTATAGCAGGTCTCTCTGATGAATGCTCATGTTGTGTCTAAAGCACAGCTTGATTTGCTGTCTCTTCATGGTTGGGGTCCCAGCCCAGCCATCCATGCAATTAATGAGTCAAAAAAACCCACTTCACACGCAAGCCAAGTGTTTGTTGATTAGAATTTGAAGACTGTAACAGAGTTATTAATGGTCCAGTTACAGGTACTTGTGTTACTAACACTTGAAGTCTGGTGTACTCAATTTGGACAAAAAGAGCCTGTGTCCGTCAATTGTAGCACGCCAGCTGCGGGTACTGTCCCACCAAATCTTTGTGATCCCAAGAGGGTCACAGCCGTTGAACTGCACTCAGAATTCTGACTTCCTGTCCGTCTCCTGGGCTATATGCATTAGTGCAGAGGCATTTCAGTGAGGCACCCAGGAGTGCTGGTTCCCCAGGATGTGATTGTTTTACAGACGCATCTTTGCATGCCTGTGCTTGAAGGGTTACCACTTCAGCCTTGTTTTGTTGATTGCTGTGTCCTGTCTGCAGTTACTGCCTTACTGTCTCCCTTGTTTGTTGAGCTACATTTGCCTTACCATGAGAAAACAAAGAGGGTTTGAAATGTAATGTGTGTGAATAATTGTATAATTTAATAACAAACCTGTGTCATTTTCTTGTAATGGAGGAAAAAAAGTTCTCTGGAGAGTGGGAATGTAAAAAGACACATGTACTTCACAACAGGTCAAAAAAAGAAACTGATTTTGAAATGAAAAATAATAGGTCTAGAAAGCATTCAGCAGAGTTGTCAGTTCTGAGCAACTTTTGGCCGTTTTAAAAATTATATCATTTTAAAATACCACAGACAAGTTCTAATTTTTGCCATCTCGTCATATAAGAAGTACTCATGTTCTTTCCTAATGAATGCTAAGCTCCTTAGTGAATTTTTTGTGTGAGTGAGATGTAAGCGCTGCCTGTTGTTCTGAAACCACATCATGGCAGATATATTTCAAATATAAGATGAGAAAAGAATAATAGAAGTGTTTTGAAAAAATTTAAGATATGTTACCTGAATGTGGAATAATTTATAAAGCAAAAGCATCCACTGCACCCTATTACCAGGTATCAGGCATTACCTCAGCCAAGATAGCTTGGTCCATTGTTGGTCTACTTGCATCTATAGGAAAGAACTCAGTATTTTATACCGGAGATGGAGTTAGGCCCTTTCAATAACTGACAGGAATTGAGCAATGCAGGTTCCAAGCAAAATTCAGCTAGGAACTCATAATGATGAAACAAAGATATATGCTGCACAAAATGCTTGGTGTGGCTTCAGTCAAGGAGTGCTGGTTTTGCGCATCAGTGTTTGGAAGATCAAAAAATTTGTTTTCCTCGTCGGTACTAAAATAATCTATGTTTGACCTGAAAGAAGTACAGGATAGTGGAAAATACATTCTTATTAGCAATACCTTGTGAAATTAGAGAAGCAAATCTTAATGGGTCAGCTGTAAGGATTATTATTACTTGGAATGTGTGTCCATTAGAAATGGAACTTAGCAGTGTACTAATCTTTGAATTTATAGAATTGTCCCTTTAACTTCCTTAAATTATTTCTCAGTTCACTTAAGACTTTCTACCCTCTATCTTTAGTCACAGTTACCTTGAATATTAGTGAATACTAGTACTTTTTCAGTGGAGGGGGGAAGAAAACCTCGTTTTTAAAATACAAAAGTAGACTGTAGCATAGTCATATTGGTTGATGTGGTACACTCTTAAAGGAGTCAACTAAAAAGCAAGTAAAGTTAAGAGGAGGAGCATCCTTCTTTTTTCCACTGGACAAGATATTGTCCATTATTAGTAAATGATTTATGGATCAATATATGCTAAGATTGCTTTAGAACTAATGGTGTTAAATTTGTTGTAGACTTTATGGAGAATTACTTCACTAGGAAAAATGGCAATTAAGTGGATACTTTGTGAATTGATAAATAGCCTGAGTCTTGTGGAGACTCGCCGCAGGTTGAGTGTCACAGGCTCTCCTGTGACTCTCTTGTAGGAAGAAGCAAAGCAGACTGGTGGCAGATTCAGACATGAAATAAACATTATCAGAAAGGCAATGAAAGTCTCTCTCTTTTTTAATCTCTTATTCCTGTGACTCTTCACCCTGCTACCCAAAAAGCATTCCTTCTTCCTCCTCCAGAGCTGCTGTTGTCAAACTTTAGTAGTACTATTATGTATTTAAATATATGTGCAAAATATGGGGGGGTGTGGGGGGGTAATCTCAGTTTATTCACCTAAACTCTTCAGTTATGAGATTTTGGACTGAAGAATAAAGACCTAAAGTAGGTACTTGGAAATTCCTTGAAATTCTGTAATGATATCTTGATACACATTTTTAATACGAACTTAATCTTTCACTTCTCAGCTGAAAGTACATACAAAATATCAGTAGCTCTTCCTGAAGCCTGAGTTAAATCTAGACTGCAAACAGGCGTTCTTCAGAACACAAGTAGTAGTTGGTACATACATGACAGGTTTTTTTTGCTTTTCATGCCACTTCTACCCTGTGCACAGCCTGGTTTTGCCTTTTGTATAGCTGAGTTTTTTGTTAAGCCAGACACGGTAAGAATCTGTTACCTGTTCTCTCTGCAGGCAATATTCATTAAAGGGCAGCCCTTAATTTTCTTCTGTCAGTTTCTACGAAGATGGACATTTAAATGACCAAAACTGATCAGAAACAGTTTTAAGCCCCTTCCCTTGTCAATGTCACTTAAATTTCTCTAGATGAAGTTCAGTGATCAGTCTCATGATTCCCCAATATTAAAAAGTGCTGTCAGTGTCAGGTGAAGAAGTTGCTATGGAAGGGGCTGTTTCTATCCAAAAAACCCCACATTTAAACATAGTGGTACAGTTCCAAAGGAATACTTCAAAGAGAAGTTGAAGTAACGTAGCACAGGGGTGTTCCTACGTGGACTCCTCTCTGGGCAGGAACTGAGATGGGAGCCCCAACAATTCAAACATAAACAAAACTTGTAGGCAGGTTGTAAACAGATACAAGCACTCTCCTGGAAATGTTTGTACTAACTGTTCCAGTAATTCTGCCTACTTGGATTTGTAGGACATTGACGAATCAATAGATTCTTAGAACAATAAACAACCATTTTGCATAGGCAGTAGCTAAACCTCCCCAGCCCTTCTCGTACAAATAACCTGAAGTGCAGGCACAGGGCATCAAAGGACATATTGTTCAGAGATTACTGTTTTTCCAAGTATAGCACAACGGCACATTTTGCATGCAAACATAAAATTTACCAGTATTGTTATGCTTGAAACAAAATTATTTTCAAAGGAAGTTATTTTACTAGAATAAGTGGGGCTTTGTGCCAGAACAAGGCCATTTACTGAGAGTCTCTGCTTTGATAGTAGCTTCAGTCTGGTTTTGAAAGGAACTCTGGTTTCCAGCAGGACTGCCAAAGTCCTGAGCTCTTTTCAACAGATAGCATGCCTGCTTAAGCATAGAAGAGGATGTTTTCAGTCATGTTTCATTAATGCAGCCATCTGGTTATGCTTATTTCTTACTTGGAAATTAATAGCCACATTGTCAGCCTCAGATTGGGGTTTATAATCTCTTTTTCATTGTGCAAGTGACTCTGTCTCTCTGTTCCTGGTTTCTCCCAGTATAATGTCATGTTGAATGCCATCTCTGAAGATTGAGATGTTTGAAGAGTGCTCTGGAGCTCCACGTGTGCTGATGCAATGCCAATGCTTACACATTTTGTGACCCAGTGCAGTCTGCATACACTGGAATGTAGCTGTATCTTGCTGGTATCACCAAAGCAAAATTCCATCACCTATATCTAGATACCTCCTCTCTACAAGTTCCTGAAGTGCTATCACATGTAGTCCCATCTGGTGAAAAGAGCAGACAGAGACTGAAGGGCAGGAGAAGGGAATGAGTTGAGATCTTGACTGAATCCTGGGGTCATAGTCCTTGCTTGATTATCAAGACTGAAAAACAAATGCTTTGTTCCCTGGATCCATATTAAGTGCAGCAGCTAGTTGTGCTAATGAAGAGTGCTGCTTTTACTGATACCTTAATTAACACCTATCACCAGCAGAGTATTCACATTACCAGTGTCTCCATTTATATTTGAAGCTGACACATTATCACCTCCTCCAAGAGAAATTCAAACAATTGCACATTTAAGGTCACACGAGACCATGATTAAATGGAGGATTTTACTGTTTGTGGTGCAGAGGGAGAGATCAGCTGCAGAGACCAAGGCAGAAATATTCTGTGAAAAGAAGAAAGACAGAGCTAACTGCTTGATGTGGAAGTAGTTCTAATGCCATGAAAGAAGTCTGAAGTTGGTGGGACTTGGCTGGAACAAGTGTGGGGTTGTGACAGTAAAATTCTACTGTATTTGTTTCAGTCATCCTGCATTCAAGATAGCACAACTTTCTTTAGAAATGATCAAGATTGACCAAAACAGACTCCCCTCCAAACCCTTCAGTTAGATGATAATAAATTACAAAACTTCAAACCTTTCACTTTCTGCTCAAGTTGAGAGAGTAAGCACCAGCTTTTCCTGAATCTTCTAGCAGTGTCCGAAACTCAACAACTTTCTGGCAGGTATGTGGAAGCAGGCTTTGGTGTGGTCAAAATTGGGTCAAGGACACAGCAGCACGACAAGTGAGAGATGGAGAAGCTGGACAGAGGTATATGAGTTCAGATGGACGCAGTTACTGGGTTATCAGGAAGAAATGGGTGTGTCTGCTGAACACAGTTCCCTTCTATAGAGATGCTGCTGCCCTCATGTATCAAACCCCTTCACAGAGCAGTTTGTACCTGCTGTAAATGTATATAAAACATAGTAGAGTTGTGTTACGTCATGGTTTGTACTGATAGAGAGCTGAACCTCTTTCTATAGCTGCAGAAATAACCTTCTGCCTGACCAGAATCTGTGAAGTAGACTGTGTGTTTGCAGTATAACATATATTTTGTGTAAGAATGTGCAAAAGTGCAATAGCCTAGGCCACCTCTTAGTCATTTATGTTCTGTATAAAGTACTGTATAGCTTGGAAATTTCTGACCACATGAACTCAACTCTCTGAGTCCATGCAGAATGTTTCTTGCTCACAAACTGAGCAGTGGTTCGTAATCTGCTTATCAGATGTGTTTTAAAAAGTCCTGATGCACTTGACCTTTGAAGGAAGACATCAATTTGGGGTATTTATTTTCAATCTCATCCTAGAACATCCTTATCTAGCGGTCAGATGCCAAAACACAATATGCAGTATAAAAGAGATGCCTCTAGAAGCTGTGTTAGAAAGTATTTGTTTCATCTGCAAGAGCTTAAAGAAAAGAACTTGATGGGGCCATTTAGTGAAGTCTGGTTATGCCACAGCTTATTTTCAGCTGTACTTGTTGACAAACTGTACCTATTGACAAATAAATTGTTGCTATACTTCAGCTGCACTTCATGAAGGTAATCCAATGTTGCTGGGCTTCCAGAAGCATTCTTGTGTCTTTCAGAAGGGTGGTGTAATTATCATGCTGGATAGAGCTCAGGTGATTATTGAAGTGGAACATGGGTGGGTCTCTTCTACTTAAAATAGTAAAGGAGTGGGTGTTTGAGAGTTATGCAAGCTAGCAAGAGGCACAGCCATCTGCAGCTGCTCCTGACTGAGAGGAAAGGGGGAATGTGTATTAACCTGGAGTTCTATTAACCTGGCCTTCAGGCTGATATCTCTTGCTGAAGACCAAAGGCCAAGAGTAGCTCCAACTACAGGCAGGGGTGAAGAATGGAGGGACCAGACATACCCCCTCTGTATCGGCTGCGCTTTCTGCATGGAACAGAAAAAACAAGGTCCAGCAATAAAATCCAAACTTGAATCCTCGTCAAATGGTAACAAAGAGACAGGCTTAGCGCTTTTCTAGAGAAGGGGAAGGAGCAAAAAGATTGTAAACTGTATTTGTTACATCCTCCTTCTCCTTACTCTGTGCTAAGCCCATGTGAGGAAACTCTACCTGTTCAGCTGTTGTAGGATGCTCAGATTCCTGTCTGAATACTTCAATGTTTTATCTAGGGAACAGATTCTCAGTTCCTGAGGACTCAGGAAAAAGGCTATTTTAATCTCACGAGGTGTCACAGCTCACTAAACACAGGGTCAGCTCCATGGTTAGCCCTGGAGCAGTAGTCACATGCCAGTTTTCAGCATAAAATCTTTATTTTCCCACCTGTTTTTCCAGTTTTTGTCATCCATATTTATCACTCTTCTACTTACCATTTTGTAAAAAAGTATGCTGTCTCCTAAAGTTTCATGCATTAGTAAGAGAAAATGAAGCAGATTTTCGTTGTATTCAGTGTGAGTTACAATGCATGTTCAAAGAAAAATGGATTCCTTTTTTAAAAATTAACGTATAAAGTTAGACCAGTGAGTTACAATCAGGAAGTTAAGATGGAAAATTAAGTTAAAAATTCAAAAAATTCTGTGTACATGTGTCTGATTTAAATAGACAGAACTATAGAATAGAATATCAATTGATACCAAGTGACCTCCTCAGAAAGAGGTCATCTTAAAGCACACAAAAACTAAGCTACCCAACAGTGTACTATTTTAAGACTTCAAATGCTGTTATAAGACCTTGAAAACAAATGTGAAATAATTGATGATTGACCACGAATAATTGAGAAGTAAGAAAGCAAAGAGGCATGGTGATCAGACAGGTAAGCATTTCTAGTTCATATCAGTTACCCAGGATGGTACATCAGCTAACAAGTACATGGCTTAAAAAAAAGTAAATTTAAAAAATTGGTCATCTTTCTACCATGCTGATTTCATGGCTCATTTATGAATTCATGCTTATCAGGGTTTTTTAACAATGTTCCACTCTTAGTGGTTTTATTCCTGACGCACACCGCACTAAGAATCCCTCTATTTTTGAGCTTGTCTTGAAAAATAAAACTCTTGCTTAATAATCTATTTTATTGAAAAGAGAATATGTACTCACACAGCTTGTACCTTATTACAGCTTTCTGAAATTTTAAAAACGCACAAAAAACATGTTGCTAGGTTTTTAACAGCCTTGAAACACAAAGCCTTTTTTTCCCAGCAGTGACTGTCCAGGATAAAATACCACTTCTTTAAAGAAAGATTGTACTTTATTCCACGAAATCTTGCATGGAGCTCCAAGTTTCTTTGACTCCCCTAAATGATGATAAACCTGAGAATTGTTTGTCAGTCTCTAATTTGTGTCTTTGGATGAAAAATATTTCAGCAATGTCACTGACCTGATGGCCTACAAGGTAACTGTCTGATCTCAGTGAGAAGGTTTAAGTGGTTTCTCATCCTTCTGGTTTACCACAGCAGGAAATATGTTTCTGTGTGTAAAACCAAAGCAATGGTAAAACAGTGCTTCTATTTAAAATTAATTTAGCACTTAATATTTTTTATTCTCTCCCCTCTTTTCTTTCTAGTTCAGTGGGTTAGACGACATGTTATTAGTTACAGGTGTGTCCAAAACTGCAGAGACTGTTTTGGAAGTTAGTTCATCACCACTGTCTCAGGCAGGTGATTTTCTCCAGAGAAAAACTAAATCACATTCATACACATCCCTGCAATGCACAAATGTCCAAATGAGACCAGACAGATTCCTGGAGAGAAATTCTCCCTTATGCTAGGACAAGGTCTATTGCCCATTTAAATCAAATTCAGTCCTAAAAATAGAATTTAAGTGAGATTTAAATAATTGAAGAAAGATTTTCAGCACAGAAATTTATATTTCTCCCTGGCACTGATCTCACCACAACCATTACATTGATCTCCAGGGACACCATTTTCTCAGCTTATGCCCTATTTCTCTTTGAGAACATTTCTACAACTTGCATAAACATTAAGCATAATTTTAGAAGAAAATACATTTTTAAATAGATACTATTATGTAGCAAGGTAACTATTATTTCCCATGTAAAATGTACTAGTATCAGCATTTTGATTAGCATACTCAGATATTATGATTCTTATAACTGAATATTAAAAGTGTGGAACAGCAATATTCTTACATTATTTTGCACCAAGTGGAAATCTTGAGCTGTGTTGCTATAGACTAAAACAACAGCAAAGGCAAATTGATGGAAGTAGCAAGGATAAGAAGCAGCATGCTTTTTCTCTTAGGACTCATAACTGCAAAAATAAATGGGAGGGCATTGCTTTTAGTATGAAACCAGAAAATAGATTCACAAATAGAAACTAGTAAGTGCAAGAAAAACAGCAGACTCCAGCTCAGACTGTTAAAGTTCATTTCCTAGCCTCCAATTAAATAAAGAGGATTTGCCCACTAGGAAATATTATCTGTTATGAGAACCAGTGAAGCAATCAATGTTTTAATTTAGTTTTGTAAAACAAGCATTTCCTTCCAAATATCAGAGTCTGTAAAGCTGTAAACTAGACACGGAAATGCTTAAAAGTTTCACGAGCAAAAGTGGCTAAAACATTATGCTTTTTAAAACATTTTGACAGATTATGTCATTACCCAGCTTCAGGGAAGGAAAGGCAGCAGCTAAAGGCAGAATTATTTTCTTCTGCGTGATTGTTTGTTTTAACTTTCTTCTCTTGTAGGTTAATCTGCCTGTTTTCTGCAGATTAATCAAAACAGTTTTTTTCTGCAACTGTTAAACCAGGTACTTTTTTTAAACACTTAATTTAGCAAAAGGTGATGATCATTCTTTGCTCTTTGGTTATTGACTGTCTTTTAAGCTTCCTAATCTTCTTTCCTTGAATTCTGCTGAAATCTAATTCTGAATGGAAGGGTTTATTTGACAATAAAATCTAATAATGACGCTTTGTGCCTCTCTGGTCACATCCACCCAGATTTCACCATTATCAAAACACCAGTCACCCCAACAGTTGGGGGAAGCAGCTGATATGATCTATATTAACTTTACAGAGTGAGAAAAGAAGACATAATGAAAGTGTCTGGAAAAGTTGCCTGTGAATTTTGTAGCAATGCCAGGACCTGAACACAAATTGTGGTGTGGTTGGAATCCCAAGCTACAACTACAGACTCATTGCACAGTTGTGGTAAAGAGTCTACAATAATTCTCAAAACAATACTGCCTTTGGAATGTTTTCAGTTAGAAAAGTTGATTGTAAGAGACTGTGAGAAGTTACACTCTCTTGGTCTGAAATATCTGGAAAGAACCACCTTTTCCCATGAGTATGAAACAATATAGCCAAAAGGCCTGTAACTTTAGTTGCTAAGTAAGTTTGAGCCCTCATACATCTGTATTTTTCTCTTCAGAGAAGTATGAATGAAAAATACCATCATAACGAGTTGTGTTACATGCTCCCACCAACAAATGTATGTGTATCCTAAAAAAGAAAAAGTAGGGAAAATACTTACTCCAAGAAAAATTATATAATTGCAGTATGTGAAAAGAACATTTACTCCAAGAAAAATGGTGAAGTTCCATAGCACACATGACACCAGACATAATGTAGAGCCCAGGAAGGATGCATAGTCACTACAGGTACCTTCTAAGCCCATTTAAAGAGACAGGCTGTTTGTCTTAAAGACATACTTAAATCCTCTTGTGCTGTGGCTACTGCGTCCATTTTTCCAGGGCATACTCTTGTCTCCTGCTCTCAGTGTCTCGCCCAGGCAGATTTTTGGTAAAAGCAGTACGTGCCTGTGGTTTTTAACCTCTGTGGAAGAAGAAGCCAGAGTAGTTGTGTGGGAGGGAGAGCAGCAGTACCTCTGCCAGCAGAGCAGGACAAGTTGAGCTGGCAGCAACTGGCTTCTGGACAGAGACCTTAGGCTGGGGTGAGAGGGCAAGGGAAGATGGCCAGCTCAGGATGAGGAATTTAGGGAGCCGTGTGAAAGGAATGGGATCATCCAGAGTGGAAGAAATAGAATTTTTTCTTGCAGCCATATAATTCTGAGTTGAGATACACTGGGAGTCTCAGGACCAGCTGGGACTGGAGCAAAGGGGCTAGGTGCTGCATGTTACATGAGGGTCCAGGAGGGATGGGGCTACATTGGAACAGCTCCACTCTATTCACTCAGACAACTAGGCATTCTAAGGTTTGTGGGCCAGAGACTTGGCAAAACACCCGTTAAATTCAGGAGGCCAGGTACAACCTTCAGTTCTTTTTTGACACTGGAACATTTTTCAGCCACCAGCAGACATATCAGGTGCCACAATGTAATCGGTGCACTGGGTAACTGCACATAGAGGGTACTTTTCTGGTTGTTCGCCGTATTGTGGGTGGACCCTGAGGACTCTGCTGCCCAGAAGAGATGCTGAGGGCCACTACAGAGCTCGTAGGGCAGCTCAGGTTTGGCAGCTGTAGTGCTGCTCTGATCCCCGCTCTGCCTTGCGAGTGGCGGCAGTGTGAGGGTGGGCATGGGCCTGGGTGCTGCACTGCTTTCTTGGGCTGGGGTCAGCCCCACACCAAACCCAGGCACTGCTTCGCTCACTGCAGCATGACAGCTTCCCTTTAGCTGAGCTCTGGCAATTGAATAGAAGTCAACCTGAGACAGCTCCTCTTGCTTGTAACTTTAACCCAGCTGGCTTTATCTAGAGATACATTATTATGTATTACTACCATTTTTCTCTCATTAAAGGCTTTATTGGTGAAATTTCCAACACAGTAAAGTTAGCTTTTTTTAAAAAGCGCTTTCATTCTCCTCTATTGTGTTATCCTGAAAGACAAGCTGTCTGAACAGTTTCTTTCTCTCTGCGCTGGTCAATTAGAGTCCTCTTATTGCCCATCTCACCTCTACAAAAGCCAGCTGAATCTTCAAAGCACTCTTTGGTGTATGTACAAAGTATGGCTTCTTCTCTTATCACGTGTCCTCCATCCCAAATAACTTGAAATTGAGACAGTTTGAACAAGGTCCTTGAGAGAGTAAGATTTTACTCAGTCACTGCACTCCTACCCACATTTATACATACATGCCTACATACATATATGCATATATATGTATGGAGAATAGAAGAAAAACAAGCCATTCTAAAACCAGAACGTACCTAGTTTAATTTGTTCCTGTGTAGTTTTGCTGTGGTCCTTAACAGCTGCTCTCCACAGTGGATGACAAGTGCTGGGAATATTTTTCTTGTGTTGAGAAGAGAATGTTCATTAATGGTTAATACTCCAGCAGCCGTGCTTTCTATAACAATCCTGTATATGCTGTTGGCAGTGACCCACGTCTAGGCCTGTACGCCTCCTTCATAAAGATATCCTGACACTGTCCTGCATTTTTGTCATTGCAACCATGTGGACTTCAGAAACATATCTGGACACAGATAATACGCTCCTTTCCCTAAGGCTGTCCTCAGCCTTCCTGTCCTTAACCTGTCCTCTCCTTCTTGCTTTTGCTCACCCTCCTTCACCCCAGTTTACCAGTTGAATAGTTCATCTTTTACAAGGTTCTCTGAAGAGATCTGGGCAAAAATAAAAATCTTTTTTTTTATACATTTTATACATTTATTTTTTATAAATGTAACTCCTCAGGACAGTCCATTTTTAATGTCCACCACTGTCATGTCTGGACAGTAACCCACTCTATAACATGTTTTTCAATATAGTCCATCAATAGTTTATGAGTCCTCTGAAGTTATCCCTAAATCACCTCCATCCCCCTACTCTGTACAGTGTGAACTATATTTTTAAGAGTTATGATCTGAACTGCATGGTGACGGAACAGAGGGGATATTTTTAAAGCAAATTAGTCCTAGCAAGATTTGACTCTCCGTGGCACAGCTGTGTCATAGTACTTAGGCTAAAGCACTAAAAAGTGATGCTTTTCACTCTGTTCTTTCAGTAAAGAGAATCCTGACCTCAAATACCTGGCTTTTAAAAGGATGCCTCTGAGCCATAGCCTCAGAGTTATATCCCTAGCCAACACACCGAATTTTTTAATAAATATTTAATCCCGGTCCTGTAGCATGCCACACATTCTCAACTCTGAATGACCTGAGCATATGGAAGGAAAATGTCAGGAGGTTTAAGAGCCTGCTGTAGTGAGACTCGCAGGATTAACAAACCTTGCCGGCATCAGCCGGCTGGAGTTTTGCCGCGTTCCACTTCAGGGGTTTCCCACGAGAGGGCAATGTCATCCCTATTTTCCATCCTTCAGTAACAGAACGCTCCCGAGCTTTGTCAGCCTACACATTGCCCCCTCTGCTGATCGATGCACTCAGTTTGCGGCGTTGCACCTACAGAAACAGATCTATTTAACATTGTGGTTATTAATCTTCAATAACTGCTCTACCATTTGGTGGCAAAGGAAATACTAGGAACTGTGAGACCATTCGCTGGCGAAGGCACCGTAAGCTCCAAAGTTATCTGCCATTATGTGAGCCCTGAACTTGTGTGCTCCTTTGAAATAGTGTCATTTACTTTCCATATAGGTTTATAAGGGGAAAGCAGCTTCAGGCTTTAGTGCTGGCTGGCAATCCTTAAACAATACAGTTATCAAGCAGATAAACAGCAGTTGTGTTTTTGTGTAATTGTTACTGAAGGGGAGCTGTGGGGGAAAAAGGTTATGAGGAAGAAGAGGGGAATTACTGTTCAGTGATCTGGCAAATCATCAGTGCACTGGAGCACACTTATGTAAGTTGTCCCCTAAACCAACCTCATGTTTCAACAATCTGCTATAAGAGCTCTTAATATATACCAGGAACAAACTATGTGTTTGCTGTTTTGAACCCAAGGTGAGTAAATCATGCCCTACTCCTTCCCCCCACACCTGTCTGCTTAAAAAGTGCAGTCTTTAGAGCTCATTTTTGTTCCTTTTGCCTTTACAGGCAGACAGGACAAACTAGCAACATCATCCATCCCAGTGATACCAGTTGTTTTGCCATCTGGCCCGTCAGCAATGCAAGCACAATATTGCAACATCCAACTCCTTCACATCATTCTCTCTTCACCACAGCAGCAGGAAAGATAAATGGTGTTCCAGAAGAAACATCTCAGCAGAAATCCATGCCAGGGCTACATCTCTGCATCTCACAGGAAGCCTTTAATACCTTTCAGGAGTGAGTCTACATGAATTGCCCAAGTGAGTGTGTGTCATGTCCAGGGCTAGGTATGAGAGCTTCCCAGCTCCAGGCCTTCTGTTTTGACACAGCCATTTTAAAAGGTAACTGTAGACACTGGTAAGTTTTCAGGATTTGAACTGGTGAAGCTTACACAACACTTTCCTTTACTCAAAACATTCCTTTACTCGAAACATCCTTTACTCAAAACTTGTTCAAAACAAGTCTTAAACCCCTAATATCAGGGAGGGGAAAACCATTCCAGTTTCAATTGCCCCATTCTCATAACTCTAAGAGAGTTATACTTTTTTTTTTTTTTTTTTAGTAGCCAAAAACAGCTGTCCAAAGCAGAGAAAATACTACAATTGGACTAATTTATTTTTATCTGAGATATATTTTCGATCTGGTATTTCAGGGATCGGAAAATTCAAATTGTTGATGTTCTGGAAATGTTCCCACAGATGCCTTTTCTGCATTCCTCCTGCCATCGTAGATCATGTTCATTCAGTGTAGTCTTGGCTCATGTGATTGTTCATGTGCTGCAGTGGTGATGCTCTCTGGAGCGTTCAGTTGCTGCTGGAGATGTGTGATGGAAAAGGAACACTGCTGTCTACTATGAGCAATAAATACGCTGTGGTCTCTTTTGTCTGCTTTATGGTTTCCATTGCCTGAACATCCTTCTAGACTCATCCAGAGTATCTTCTGCTACCTGAATGGCGTAAAAGATTAGAAGGTGATCATAAACATCCGTAGAGTTCATGTTATAATTGCCGTTTATCTCCTCTCTTGCTTTATCTAGAGATTATTTGTTAGTTTAAATCTCCAGTACGGTAAAAGAGCCTGAATGTATTTACAGAGCCATTTCTTTTCTCCTTTCCCCCCCTTTGTTTAGTTGGTTTTGGTTTTTTTGGTTTTTTTAATTTTGAGTGTTACGTATGTTAAAAAAATGGAAAGGTTATATTTTGCCACTTAAGTGCAGCTCCTCAGTTGCTTATCAGTTTCACGTTTTGTCTAGATACAGCCTTTAAAAAGTAGCAGTTAGATGCAATTCTGACCGAGCAAGCTAAATAGTTTCTCAGCAGTTATAGCTACGGAATACAGCCAAACTGAGGCAGGCAGGGGCCTGGCAACTGGGTTGAGCTTAACTGTACCGCATGGCACACAGCTCTGCTGCAGCAGGGCACCCTTGGCACAAATGCCATCCTGTGTTCACTGACCCTCACATCCTGCATTTGGAATAAGCTTGATGGGAAAGAGTAAGAAGTACATTTCAAAGCTTTCTTTGTCCAACTAAAACGAACCTTGTCTCTAACACAGCTTACTTACTGTCCCTTGCAGTCTTGAAACTTGAACTGTAAAGTGCATGTTTGGGATTAAAGCAAGCTGTTTCCACAGAGCATGTACTCTGGTTTTTGGGACCCTGGTTCAGAGATTTGGGATGTGTGAGATACCAGGAATAAATTTTCTTTTGACCATAGGGGATTCTGTTTTAATAAATCTGGATTGCATTGCCTGTGTCATAAAAATATAGACCATGGCATACGTGATTATGAGAGACTCTCAGCTAGATTTGGCAAGTCACACTACTGTAAAAATATTTAAACAGGGCAACCGAATAGTCCAAACTGTGACACTGTGGTTTTGTTGAATGATTTTTAAACCACTGTCATTTTTCTAGACTACATGGGTATGCTTTGAAACAGAACCTTTTGAAATGAACCCTAAAGGCACTTTGGAAAATAAGGCAGTTGGAATCAAGTGGTTTTTTGTGTTTTTTTTTAATTGGTTCCTATGATTATTAACCTCTCGGTTGCTGGGAAAGAAATCTAGATAAATGTGTCAGTCACTCTTATTTGCACTCGGCTGATAGAAACTGACATGTTTTCATTTTATCTTTCATGGATTTCAACAGAGGAATTCAAATATGCACTTTGTTCTTTTCTTTAAACAGAGAACCTGGGAAACACTAAGTTTGAAAATTATGATTTTAAAAGAGGTATATATATCAAAAAGGCAAACACACTTGATAGAAGGTCTGCAAATGCTGCACGTTGCTAAAGTCCTATGTTTCTGAAGACTCTGAATTTTATTTCTGTTTCTTGTAATTACATGAGTATTTCTCTGAGGGTTTGAAAGAGAAAACCCATGCACAGAATGAGAGAACATGGTAGAAGTTTCATTTCTTTAGCACATTTGCAGTAAAAAACCCCAAAAGATCTGTACAGCAGATCATTCAGCCTGCAGTGATAAGCTGTTAATTGTTACAGGTGCAGTGGCCCCTGCAAATTATGCCATTATCCTTCAAAAGCAACCTACCGAAAGATTAAAGTCTTGTGACAGTGTCATAACTCACTGTTTTCCCATCGTGATAAGGGAGACAAGTCTGTTTCTCGCCAAATCCCAGTCCTGCTTGTCTTCTGCTTATCATGTCAGCTCCTAAAGCATCACTGATGGTTTCTTCTCATTTTTTAAACCCACTACCCACTTCCTCTCCTTACAACAGGTGGGTTTTGCTGTGCTACAGGATATTTTTGTGATGCTCTTTGCCTTTCACTACTGGTAAGTGGTTACCTCTGGAATGTTGCAGAAGACATGTCAGTGTCTGGGAGCTGGAATTGTGCAAGTTAACATATTCCCGTTCTATGGGGTGTCAGATGAAAAAGGTGGCAGCTATATTCCTGAAAATGGTAAGCCACAGCACAACACTGGGCAAAAGTGGGTTGAGCACAGCAGACAGTGCCCATTAGTTCAAATTTAAAAGAAATTTTCAATGACTTGTTGTGTTGACAGTAAAAAGGGAGATTCTCGGTCATCAGAGGAATTGTATTCTGCCACATGCTGCCAGATGTTTCATTTTGGTGGCTTGGCTCCTATGAGTTTCTCCCATTTGCTGGAGCATTACTTGAATCATGAGTATAGACTGCTTCTGTTCTCTACCTGGTGATTGCTTCTTCTGGGGAAGTGTAACAGAGTAATTCCCCTACAGAGAAATCAGAACTTGATGAATGGAGGGTGGGAGCAGGCATCGCATTCCTGGGAAAAGAAAGCCCAGCAACATCAACCATGGTAAGGGAGCTCTGGGCTTTAGGGCTTTTTTGATGAGGACATCCATGCAGTAGGGTTAGCACGCAGGAGTGTGCTCAAGAACCCCTCATCGTGCAAGGTGTAGGACAATTCTTGAAAAAAATCAGTGTTTGGGAGAGGACGATTCTTTGTTGGGTGCTTTGTACACCAAGGATCACTTCTCTGCTTAGGGCTTGCAGTGGCAAATGCAATGTGATGAGCCATCCAAATCTCATTGCCAACCTGTGGAATATGGATCAGATGGATTACACTTCACGGTTAAAATCAACAGTTGATTGAGATTAGTGTGTGTGATTAGTATGACTAATTAGAGTACTTTAAAAAGATAAATGGCCTGCAAGATTAAGCCTCCACATTCTCATGGAGATTTGTTATTTTTATGATCTCTGCTGTGTAAGCTCTTAAAAAATACAGCGTGAATATAAGAAAGCTGTGTCATGACCCTTACTATAGCAATAAAGTGTTGTTTTTGTTTCTTGGGGAGTTTTTGTAGAAAGCAGTAAGCTCATCATCCTGTATGTTCTGCATTCTGTGTGGCACTCTCAGGTTTAAAAGCTATGGCTGAAGCAGGATGAAAACAGAAAACTGTTTCCATTATGTATTTTATATATATATTATATATTTATATATAATTCCTTTATATACAGAGTCTGTCCTATGACTGAAGAGACAGTGGGAGTTATTGTCACCTAAGGGAAAGCTGCGTGATCCAGTGACGAGGGAAAGACACTCAAAGTCATACTAGTTTATTTTCTTTCCAGTTTCCGAAATTCACTTGCTCTGTGACCTTGAACAAATCTTACAGCTGCTGTTTCCCATTAATTAAATGCAGATGATGGTTTTTTTAATTGAAAAATGCTTTGAAATTAGAGGATACCAAAATACGTGGAAATTGTCTTAGAAATCAAAGGTGATCTGTTGTGCTCAGACAGGGTAATGCAGATGTAGGCTTTATCATTCCCCATAGTTTAACACGACTGAGACGAAAACAGTGCTGCGAGGAGTTTCCTTCTTTTCCTTTCCCAGATTTTAACCCCTTTTATTCCACCAGACCTATTTTGAAGCTTCTGGCACAGATGGGACATAGATGTGCCATAGTACCACAGCTTAAAATTAAAACAAGCAAGCTACAAAAACCACCCCAGTTTCAAAATGCACGCAATAATATCTGGACCCATTGCCTTCTCTTTAACTTGAAGCTAATGACGATGAGTCTGGGCAGTAAACCTTTTCTTAGAGATGGATTCTCTAGTCATCCATATCCATGCTGTGTGATCCCAACACCTGTAAGTATGATTTCTGTGGTCTGTTCTTTTTCCTTGGCTCCTGTGGAAGTTATTCATTACAACAAGAGGATGGTCCTGATGGCTGCTTATGGCAGGAGTGACACTGACACCACTGCTCCCCTTCTGCTTTCATCGATTCGGATGGTCAAGTGCTGCTGGAAGCCCTGTGGACTGCCAGCCACAGCAAGAACAAGACTTGTGCTTCCTTCAGTCAACGATTTATCTGCTCCACGGAGAGGTAGCAAGGAATCGAGCCTTCTCCTACGGCTGATTTGCAACTTTGACAGCTGCCGGTAAATATCTGTGTTGTGTCCCATGTTAAAAGTTCTCAGTGGATCTCATGATGCCTTAGGATCTGTCAGATTTTACATACACAGAATGAACAGAGATGAATTCCCCTCATACTGTGAAAGCAGGCTTAAGTATCCACTGGGCAGCTGTAAAGAAGCCCGCACCATGTTCTCAAGACCAACCTTTTCACTTCTACTTATGTGACTTCTAAGCCATTTCATTTTGTTCTTTCTGAATTCCAGCAAAGTGAATACACTCTAAGAGAGAAATCTGTGGCTCAATAAAGTGCAGAGTCTGAAGTAACACTCCTGTTTTTTCTTTCTACCTGACCAGAGATTGCGGAGTTTTCTTCCTTTGCCGGGAAGTCTGTTTGAGTAGTTATTTTGCTCCAGAGCTATCTTCCCCCTTCCCTTATCCAGGCTGCGGTTTTCTGCAGCCTGTCCCTCTGTGGTAAGGGCAGCCTGGTCTGCATTGCGGGAGATGGTGTGCAGCTGCACATACAGGCAATCTTCCCCTAGAAACCCTCAGAGAACTGAAAAGCCAGCATCCTTAATGATTTCAGACCATCTCCCTATCTCCACTGGAGCCCAGCTGCTACTCATATGAAGAAGGCAAAAGAAATTTTCTTCCTTGCTCCAGGCTAGGCACCATATGGTATTGTTTTAGGAGAAAAAGTGGGTAAAATGTTAATTCTTGATGTTTTTTTAAGGGAGAATAAAAGAATTATTTCAATTGTAATGCTTGATATTGCAACCCTTCTTTTCTTATAAGTGCATCTTTATCATATATTGATAATACCCATGATGTGTTTTCTTTTCCAACTCAATGGCAAGATGTGGACGACACTTTCAAGGAATATAGTCTGACTAAAAGAAATACGGCATGTATATAGAAGAACTGCCTAAGGGAATGCTCTAGGCTTGTGGCACAATCAGGATCAAGAGATGAGGTGGCAGTCTTTTCATTTGCAATGTGGGCTACCTCAATATCAATTCAAGGCTAGGAATGAGCTATCGCAACAAACACTAGAGCAGTAAAATTGTGTTCTGGGTGTGAAACAGCACACAAGATGGCAGTTACTGTTCAAAAGAGTTTGAAGAACTCATGAATCATTAATACATCCATGACACTGCCTCTACTATACAGAGCACGATTCAGTAATTTTCTTCACACTGTGATTCTTGAGGCAAACAGAAAGGCAAGAGGTACTGGGCTGGACATGCCTTTGTTGAACGTCCAGATGATGGTGCTCTCAAAGTGTCCCAAGTCTCTAAACTTTTCTGGTTCAGCTCTTAGGAAGAGACCTTAAGCTGAGATTGACTGGCTGAAAGTCTTAGTCCTCAAGAATTCAGGTAATGCTGAGAAAAATAAAAGTCACAACTAAATCCATGCAAGTTGTAGTGACTTTCAAGAATTGTTGCCAGCCACAAATGTAAGGTTTGCATACTAATAGCCCTCTTCATGTTTTGGAAGACTCACAGTTGGCGAATAATTTATTTCCAGTATTTCTGTGTTGTTTTTAGCATTGTACAAAATGTTCCATGCTTAGATGATTCTTCTGAAAGCAGGCATAAATTTAACAAGAAAATCACCTCTCAAGTGGTATATTTGGGTCTCAGAGTACTCTTATTTTAAAAAAAAGTCTGTAAGGGAATAGAGACTTAGGGCTTTGCGTAGGTCACACAGTGAATCAGTGATCCAGCAGAGATAAGATGATTGACTCCCTTTTCCGTTTTTTTACCCCATCTATTAGATCCCCCTGCCAGTACAAACAGTCTGCATAACTTGGTAAGGAGGTTAAAATGTCAGGTCGAGTTCATTTTAAATTGCTTGAGCCACTTGTGGAATGTAAACTCTATGATCAAGTTGGTATTTAACCATGAATCTTCAAACAGTTCAGCACTGAGACAAAAACTGATTGCACAGCAAGCTATGGCTGCCTGATAGATACAGGCCAACGGTGTAGGTGGATCTTATCTTCTGCTGGAACTTGTAAAGTGATTTACTATCTCCATATAACACATGTGTTTCATTCTCATTAAAAATTTAAACCCAAGTGGTTACCTCAGGCTTAGCTAACACTCAGCCTTGCTAAACAGGACTTGCTGGAGTATGTAAAAATAAAACTACTTAATCAGCTATTAAGAGTGATGAAGAAACAGGCATGATGTTTCTGCAATTTAGCATAATACTGAAGCAGTATTCTGTGAAAAGATAAAGGGACACAAGGCATGCCCTGCTCTGAGTGGAAGGAATAATTGCACCATGTGCAAGCATCTCATATCAATACAGCTTGAGTTCAGAGCAGCTAAGGCAGGGTGGCACTGACTTCAGTGCACATTAGCTCCACCAGGCACAATCTATCTCCAGATAAGTTTGTTGCAAAAGTAAGAACTAAATGCCTTAATTTCTGCCCCTATTATTTGCATTGTACTTACTTTCAGCTAGAAAACATGGAAATCTATGTTAAGAACTAGTCTCTGCCATCAAGCTCCCAATCTGACAGGCAACAGAGACAGGTAAACAACTGGAAAAGGAAGTTTACTTGGTTCTGTATTACTTCGGAGAACTGCTGTCTTGTCAGTTAAGGATCAATCCTGCATTCATGCTCCAAGCCCCTTCTATCCTCACTTAGTAGTTCCCTACAATGGAGCCCAGAGTGGGAGAGCTACAGCAAAAGGCAAACCTGGTTTAAAGCAGGGTCTCTGCTCATGCAAACTATGTGGATGCAGCAAACTCAAGCCCTTTGATCACAGTCACAGAAAGCTGCCAAACCAGCCAAAGGCTGTTGAACCAGCAAAGGCACCCAGGGTTACTCGGCCAAATGCAGCACCTGGAGCAGGATTGCTGCTGTTTGCTACCTGCTCACTCCTCCTCACGCCTGCAGTCCCATGCCAGCCATATATCGGAAAAAGACATCCCACAGACACTTATGCATCTCTGCAAGCACCTCTGGACTTGCCCATGCCTGCAGGGAGCTGAGCAGACTGGCAGCCACCTCATCCTGCAGACCTGCCTGGGGACACTGCTGCTCTCCTTTGCAGGGACCACACCGGGTGATAGTCCCAGAACCCCGCTCCATGTCACTGTGGAGAGGAGGAGAGCCTGTTACAGAGTATATGGGGTTTTGGGTGGTCCCCCCATGCCAGGTGGGTACATGGGCATGTGGTATAAAATACCCTGAGTGTCAAATGCTGCTGTGAGGAACATGATGAGACAATCCCTGGGTATTCATTTTATTCAAAACTCTTTTTTTTCTGTAAAGCATTAGCTGGAAGGATAGAAACCCACATTCTCTTGCTCAATAAGAGACCTAGAGGCAAAGATGGATCTCTGTCTTGGACTTCTTCCCCTCCCCTGACATCAGAAAGCATAAACAATTAATATTTTTTCTTCACAAGGGGTTTAACAGGAGACTAAAACTCTTCTACCTGACTGCTCTTTGTTTCCACACGTAAGTCAGTCTCACCTTCATATTGACTATATTTCTTACAGCCACTGAGCAGTCTTATAACCCCACTCCTATGCCAGCCTTATTGGCCTTTCAAATTTAGAAAGGAGAATGGCAAAAACTCCTAGCGAGTCTCAAAATGGAAGTGAAAAAAGAGAATCCCATAAAATTTCAATGTAAGCAAAAGGACAGCAATTTGATATGTAAAGCAGAACATCAGTTTGCACTCTCACCCCCCTCCTTTTCCCTCTTAGGGCACCCTGGGAAAGTGGAAGCTATTCTTTTCCTTTTCTGTCATTTCCCTTCCTCTGCATAGTCAGATTGTTTTCAGTTGCATAGCTGGAATGGTAATCCTCTTCTTGACGTCATTTTTTCTCTTACCTTCGGGCCTGTTTAAAACACACTTAAATTAAGACAGAGTCTTTTTGTGTTTGACATAGTGAGTCTGTGTCAGCAAAATTCAGTCTCCGGCAAGAATTGCAAGAGATGTTGTGACATCAGGAGTAAATCACTCCTTGAAACACTTGTAAGAAAAACAGACTGTCGATTTATGACTGGTTTACTGTTAAGGCTTTCATTTGGATATTTCAAAGTACTTCATATTTCTGAAAAAAATTTAAAAAAAAAATTCCAAGCAGCAGGACTTTTTCTTACTAATATAATTAGAAATAGCATTTAAACCCACAATTAGACCCCAGTAAAACACAGTAAATAAACTAATGAGGAATTGGAATTTTCCACCAATGCAAACATCAAGGCACTTTTCTGTCAGACAACTTGTTTCACATCCAGAACCTAACCCAAACATTACCAAAAAAGGACAGTGAGGGAGCAGGGTGGTATTAGATGTGAGAGAGCACTCCTAATTCTATGAGCATTATTCCTTCAATTTTTCCATACTGATGGGAAATAGCCAGAAATTTAGAGTAGTATGCAGCCTGTGAAAAAGAGAGACTGAATTTACAAGTATGTCAGGAAAGTAATAACCTGTTGAAACTGCAATGAGTCATTTGTGCTCGATGTTACGAGATTGTTGTGGCATGAAAAATACATAAACTTGCCTCGGTGTATTGCTGTAGAACACACACTACTTGAAATTATTTATTCTGACTGTGATTTAATTAAGAATTAGTCAAGAAGAAGGCATGGTAGAGTTACATCAGACCAACAGTGTTTCTACAGAACCGAAAAAAGAAGCTGGTTTTACGTTTACTTTTTCAAAAGACACCCTAGCTTTTCACAAAGTCTGAAGTAAAACGAAAAGGATAAAATGGATGGCAGTGTACGAAATACACAACCAGATGAGTAATTAAGGCCTAGTCAAGGGAGGAAAAGGCGGACTGGGTAATACTGTGGGTAGAGCAGATCTATCCAAAAGTGTCTGGGAGCAGGACCTGGCCATCAGCCACAAGCTACCAAATGACGCTTCAGAGGGTAGGACAAGATTGTACAGGAGGAAGTGCAGCTTAACGTGCTGAGACTTACTGGTGCTGAATTAACCCAGGGAGCACTTGTTTAATGTAAATCAACCATGAGGTTATTGCTTTCAGCAGCTATTAGCACAGATCATAGCTTTATTCAGTGGCAAGAAACAGCAAGGGACAGGGAATCAGGGATAAAATGGGCTGGTAATTTGCATGCCTGTTTGGGAGATAGTCATGACAGGCTAGCTCTGGGCAAACCACATCTGTCTGTGCCTCATAGGATGAAATGTTCTTACCTTACCTCAAGAGAACACCAAAGGTTTGCTCCCACACAATGCTCAAATACCTGAGAAAAGGTGTCTAAATAAAGTTTAAATCAACTTATGAATGGTTTTATACCATATGGAAAGTCCCAAGGCTGGTATGCTTTGCTGTACTAGAAACATTCCTTTGGCAAAATACATCCATTTTAAAAAATAGCCCTCAGCCGTCATCAGCCTAAAGTGCTTGCAGGTGCTCTGCACAGGGCTTGAATACAAATACAATCAAAACCAGCCCCACTTTCTCTCCCCTTACTCAAACAAGCTCGCACCAGTTTCCTGCTAGCATTTCTGACTGTGCATGCTGTGCATCCCCAGCACTTCTATTCTGTCCCAAATCATGGCTGCTGGCACTTCTTACAGTCACTTTGCTTGTTGCCTGCTTTTCTGTCTCCCTACCTTTCCAGCAAGGTTTGAACCGCTGTGCTTTTAATGGTGGGAGACCTTCGGTGCTGGTGTGTGACTTCTTTTTCTCTCTGAGGGCAAGCATTTAGTGACATGACTGCAGTCCTCTTCTGTAGAGTTCTTACCCTCAGTGACATGATGTGCAAAGGATTGTCTTAAACCTCTATCATGGCATTTCCTAATGACTTGTGTTTCACTTGCTACATTAGGCCTACTGCCAGTAAGGCAATGAAGACATAAAACTTAGGAGTTTCTATTTCATTTCCTTAAGTGCAAAATTACTTTGTAGCTGAAAGCAAAAAGAATTCATTTAGCAAGGCAGGCTATTACACTGGAAGATTATAAAAATACATTCTGGAAGGAGATAGGGAAAGAACAATATAAACAATAACACGGGAATATGTTCAGTTTTTACTGCTGTCAGTGCCTCAAAGTCCATGGTACAGAGTGACGAAGGAGGAAGTCACCCAAGGACAAGTTAGGCAGCCCTTGGGAAGGGGCGAGGAGGTCTTCTCAGGGAGCTCACAGTGAGCCTGTGCATGTTGGTAGTTGAGAGGCAGACAGCACTGCAAAAATATTCCTTGCTTTGCTGTTTGTTTTCATTCCTTCCTCATCAAGATCATGGAGAAATTTCTACCCTTCCAAGGGAGCCATTAGATCTACTAGCCCATTTCCTCCTCCACATCCTGCAAAGCCTGAGGCCTCTAGGGATGACTAAGCCAATGTTTTTAAGAAAGCAGAGAAGTGAAATTGATATAAACTCAGAGTAACCTCAGTCAAAGCATGGGAGAATACAAGTGTGACCATGAGCTGGACTCTGCTGAGATCAGTACATGGGCTCCAGACCAGCACTGTTCTTCTAGGATGTCATAGATTTGTAGGAAATAACAAGAACTTGAGAATGAGCATATCCCTTTCCAAGCTGGAAGGTAGGGCTGATCACTTGCCAAGGTGCTTCTTCAGTGGCAACTGACTGGTAAACTGTACACTCATTAACTGCAAGCGCACTGGGGATGTAGGAGACTGAAGTGGGGGAATACTGAGAGGAGAAGCAGAAGCCAACATGCTGGGAGTTGATACAGCTTGTTAAAAGTCAGGTTTATAGAAATGACAGATTTTAGACGCTGGCTTTTTGTGTCACAGTAAAAACACATTTAAGGCCAACACTGAGACGTTCAGTGTTGTGAGGAGTTCCTGACTTAGCCTTTAAGAAGATATGAATGGACCTGATTAATCTTTCAGTTACATGCTTGCAGGTGAGGGCAATCTCACTGAATTCAGGCCATTAGTCATCTGCAGCTGCAAGCTGCGTGCACTATAATTATCAAATGTAGTGTTAACCTGGTCACAGAGATTTCTCTCTTTTTCCAGCTACAAACGGATACACAAAGACTTTGAGTTAAAAACTAACTTAGTTCACTGAGAAGGAATTTCTTTTTCCTTTCTGCATTTCCTCTATGGCATGTGCCTGATCATCACTGACTCTAGTAAACACTAAGCAGAACAATCAATGAAACCCTTACAAAATGCTTTTTATATTGCAAGAGTATTTTTTAACAATTTTTTTAACCCCTCTTCAAAGGGAGGAGAAAGATGTTAATCTTGTTCATCATAGTGCTGAGAAATACAAAGAAAACAACCAGCGGGTACATGGATACAAACCAGCTTGAAAGTAGCACTTTGTTCTGATATTGCCACTGGCAGCTGCTCACTTGTTGTACAACATATAATCATCTAACTGCTGAACCTAAAATATTGTCTTGAGAATTCTGATAAAGGACACCCAGAAGCCTCTTTTCATTGCAACTGGGATGATAGCTCCAATGGATGGATGGTGTAGTTTCATATCAGGGTGGAAGGGAGGGCAGGCATATTGTTAAAGACATAGATATATTTTCATTTTGTGTCAGGGGGAGATTTCCTTTACCAAAATGTTGTTAGCTGGATTCAAACCCAAATATTTTATTTGATTCTAGATTGAATATTTTTTTACATCAGATGATTATGGTTTTCATTATTTTGTATCAATTTAGATCATGAATGGTACTTTTGCTACTGTTTCCCAGAGCATAAAAATTTCATTTTTGATCAAATTAATGGTCCAAATTTGCCAGTAATGATCAGTTATCAATATTAAAACAAATTGATAATTTATTTTCATTAGTATTTTGCAAAACCATACTAACCAAATTAAATGCTGAGGGAGGGGGATGGGGGGGAGAGGGGGGAAGTCAATATTATAATTTTAGCCCAGTACTGAAAGATAAGCCAGCAGTAGATAAATATACAACTTTGTGTTTTGACAGGAATGTGCATCTGTTTCCCATTAACTTTGCTTGAGACAAGCAAGGAATTGAGGTTTCCCGTGATTTAATTTGAAGAGCAATTTGGATTTCCTGTGCCTCAGCTGGAGGTATTATTGGTATGAGACCAGAAGTGCCCTAACTGTCCTAGGAGTTTCGTGTTCCACAAAAAATAATGCCTACAGAAATTTAAACAGGATGTCAAGAAGTGTTATATGTGGGCTCTCAGTGCTCTCCAGTGTTTCTAATACAAATTCTCATGAGTTTCATCCTCTCTTTTTGCCACACAAGGTGACCAACTTGGAAAAGATAATAAGCTAACAAATGCTGTTCAGCATAATTCACAGTGGTATTCTGTCCAGCAGAGGCGCTAAAATTCCACATCAGAATCCCTGAAAATGACGTGACTGAACCGAATAGCCAAGACTTGTTCAGAGAGAGGGAATAGAGCCCAGACAGACAGCTGCTGAGGTCTGGTTGTGCATGATGTTCAGAAAAGTCTGAATACTTTACTTGTGACAGCGAGGTCCTGCGAAGTTTCTCAGGCTCTGTTCACAGAAGTAGAGACACTTCAAACTCTTGCTTATTTAAATCATGGCCTTAGCTCCTGCCACCAACGTATAATGCTGATGGTACCCTTGCATGAATAATCGAATATTATTACAAAGATGGTGACCATCTGTTAACTCCTTTCAGTGGATTTTTTTACAAACTACACTTCACCGTCTTTTGAACAAGGAAATGAGTTATCTTGAGCCATTCAGATTGTCAGGAGGTTAACAGAGCAGCACTTCTACGGATCTCTTCTTCAAGTGAAATCTTAATCCCACTGGAGTCATCTCTGGATTTTGCTGTAGGGCTTGATAAAGCTGATATTTTTACCTCTTGGGCTCCCTGATGACTGAGAGAGTTCTGGAGAGTCAAGTATAGGAATTGTGATTTTTAACACATCCTGTGCTCAGGTAAATATTCTTGCCTACAGAGCGATTTGTATCTGAGGTACTCATCACTTATGTTTCCTCCTAACCAGAATAATCCACAAGACACAGGGGTTTAACTCAGTTGCCTCAAAATGGGCAATGCTGGTTATCGTTTGCAGCTTACTTACTTCCTTTCGGCTTGTGCTGCTTTAGGAACTTGTAAAAACTATTTTAAAATTGAGTCACTGTAAGTTTTGAGGAAAAATTTGCACAGTTTCTTTGACAGTGTAAACGATAGTGCTTTTTTTCTGGTTATGGTTAAACTGTACTGGACTTCGTAAGATCATATCATTACTGGATATTTAGGAAGCTTCAAATCATTCTGTTGTTTAATGGTCCAGAAAAAGAAAGTAACCTGAAAAACTGTTTGCCTGATTGTGACTGCAGTACATAGCTCTTCGTAATGAATAGAAAACACAAAAAGACTTAATTTAGGCTATGATGATACAAACATTAGTATTTTTTTTTAAATTCACACTTCTTTTTCTTGGGTTTTCATTGTTGCTGGGTCTTTTAAATGTCCGCTTTGTATCCAGACATTTGGATTTCTTAGGTGAAAGGCAAAAGAGCAGCTTTGACCTCATGTCTCATGTTTTGGAGGTCCTGTTGATCTCAAAAAGCAAGAAAGCAAGAAAAGCAGGCTACCCTGCTACTCTAGTGAACTTGTTTTCAGATATTCCAGGCTATTCCTGGAAAGTATACATCTTCTAGTGCTTTTTTTCCCACTATTTACATTTTTTAGTGTATGAGATTTTCATTTTTCACATTGAGATTCTTCAGTGTTACTGATCCCACAGCTTAGTCACCTCATGATTTATTAGTCTATATTTGTAGCTGATATGTGACGTTTGTCATATCATTCCACATAAATATTCTCTCAACACTGCAGCAACATTATCTAATAAAAACATGATGAACAGAACTTCTATGCTTCTCCATGATGTTTTACTAAAATAAGGGCCAAATGCTTACAAAATCTAGTCAGGCAGCTGAAAATTTGACTTATGATATTCACTAATAAGTGATAATTATTCACAAAGAGACAGTATTCCATTGCTATGTATGGGGTGTAGTGATCTTGAAACAAAATTGATGAGTGCTATCATCAGGTATGGAAAATTGCACAAAGGTTTATTTACAGTTAATAGCTATTCTATCATGTATGATCTTCTGTCAACAAAAATAAAACAAGTTATCTTTTACCATCAGATACTGTACTTCAATTTAAAGGCTCTTTGGATCTCTTACAACCAGTATTATTGCAATGTCATCCCTGACTGGAGCTCAAAACAATTCTGGAAGTAACATGAAAGGAGCCTCTTTAATGATGTGACCTCCAAGTCTCGGAAGGATACAGCAACACCAAGATGAAACATGACTTTAGCTCTGTATGAACAAACTTCCCTCACTTCTCCAGACCTAGATCAAGATGTTTGGGTAATTAAATGCTGAAACAGCAGCTGGAAGTGTGACCTAGCCTACTTTGACAGTAATCCCCCAAGAGTCTTTAGGTTTGAAGTATTTCTTGCAGTTGGTGGTTTCAACTACCTACTATTGAAATATGTGAAAATCCTCAACAATTTGCTTTGTAGAAATGACATTTGACCATACAAAACATGGGCTGGTTTGAAACAGAAGAATTTTTTTTTTTTTGGCTGGTACTAGCATGTATTTTCTTGGTCTCTTCATGAAGCCCTGGCCATGCCAGGTTCTGAGAACTTTCTTGGTGACACAGAACATCTGTTGCTGTCCGTGGAAACCTTGGCCTTCTGTGGTCTGTGTGACCCAGGAGCCACATGGATAATGTTTACACAGAGCCATTTGTAGCACTGCTGATAACACAAGTGAGTGCTGCTTTTTCACAAGCACTGGTACATTTTTTTGAGCAGTCAGAGCAGCACATCCCTACCCAAGCCACACTTTGGAAGTGTAGTCTGTATATGCCTGTCTTCAGTCAAACCTTTTCCTTTCCTGGAATGTTTCCAAGGCTTCCATATGTTAAAACAGTGTTTTCCCTTACTAAATAAATAAAAGAAAAATGATTTTGTTGGTTTTCTCTTACTAAATCAAGGATTGAAATGAAAATGACGAATACCCAAATGTGCATCCAGTGACTAATGTGAGAAAATGCTTTCTTACATCCCTAATGTATTTCCATAGCTGTGCCAGAATTTTGAGAAGATTCTGGCAGCTGAGCTCAAGAAATCCAACACTTACTCTTTATTTCATTACATCTTTCATTAAGAAAGGAATGATCTCTGACACAGAGATAAACAGCCTTGCATGGACTTTGGTGGATTATGGGATTTCAGTCCTGTGGATTCAGCCATGAAGGCAGTTGCTAGGTTCTGTCCCACCTAATTATAAACATTTTTATATAAACGTCTGTGAAATCACACCAGTCAGGGGAAAGCAGAACATGACTATCAGTACTGCTTTAGTGTCTGCTTGGAGATGAGAGGAATCATGTCCGGTGAGTTCTTATATTCCTCTATACAAAGGGGAACTCTAATTTTGAGACTTTTCCATTTAGTTTAGTCAGATGAATTCTATCAGAAAATTTTATTCTCAGTTCTTCCCCTGTGAGTTCCTTACCAGTTCCTAAAATATCTCTGCCAAAGATGAAGCATTTATCAAATAATGTGTGCTACAAAAGTCAACATTGTAATCAGTATGATAATTGAAATGCGTATTTAATTTGTAAAAGCAATTAAGAATACCTGCTCCTTTATGTTTTGGGTTGAGATTGTTCAAGGGGTAATTGTTCTGACTATTTTAATAGTAAAAAATGGACTAAATTTTTCAATTAGCACTTCAAGTTGCACATCTGAAAGAGGCAAAGTTGTTATGATGTGGTATTAACTTTGAAAAAATCGGCCAATTTGGTCTTTTTCTGCACATGTAACTCTCCACTATGATCCTGCCCTTTAGAGTCTGGCCTGAAGAGCAAAATAAACCAGAGTAATGAAGACAGAAAACCACTTTGCCTGGTTTATCCCGTGTAAACGACGTGATATTGTTTATGACAAAGAAAAAGTTAAATCATATCAGTGTTCCAAAAAAGTCAGTGCTTTTTAGCACCACAGCTTCGTGATTTACAGTCTCTGAAGAGTATAGTGAATTGTTTAGGGAGAAAAAACGAGCAGTCTTGAAATTCACAAGCAGATAATCATTTTAAAAACTGGTGTCACCCATGCACATTTGGAGACCATGACAAATGTGAGTATTTTCCACTAGAAAAAATAAAATAAATAAAAAAAAAAAAAAAAAAGGGACATAGTCACAATATTCAACATTATTAATAAATTATTACAACTTTGTCAGAAGTATGGGAGAAATTCAGAGGTACTTTGAGGGACTTTAAATGGAGCTTAAACTCTCACCTTTCATTCACTCCCGTAGTGGCAGGAACACTCATTCAGCGTCAGGAAAGCTGGACTGCATGCTCATCTCAGCCTTAGGGATTCGCATTAATCTTTTTCAATTCCTAAGAAAATGAGTGCTATAATTAGAAGACTGTACACTAAGCAAGCCTGTGGTTGATGATGGAATATTTTGCAGCCAAGAGCACAATTCTTAGAACTGAAGGAGCAAGAATTTGTAACACAATGTTATTACACTTAGCTAGAGTTGTATACAAATCTGTGAACCATCAGACATTGGATATGACTGTTGAACCTGTGAAGAGCTGTAATATGTGCAAGTTATTTCATTCCTTGCTCTCAATTTCTGAAAGTACATAAAATCCCACACTCTGGAATTCACTAAAACACCATATTCTTCACAGATATTTATGTGCTTTAACGAAGTCTAGTCTCCTGTTTCAGGATGAGAGAAAGATGAGAACAAAGATTCTGAGAATCCAAGAGAGCTTCAGCAATTAAAATATATGTTTCAAGCACCCTAATGGTAGGTTCAGAGAGGAGGGACAAAAAACCATTTGTATAATGTATGGTCTTTGCTACACTTCCTGGAACAAAAGAAAGCATCCTTGCAACACAAACATGGCAGTAAAAAATGTAAGGTCACTTTACAGATAGCTTAAAGTTTGTCTCCTCATACCAGTGTGGTAGATAGAGGAAAAATAAAAGGATGTGTGGAAAAAATTACAGGTTTTTTTTTTCCACAGGTGTTTCAAAAAGGTGACAGAGACTGCTGGTATGAGCAAGCATAAAATTGTGTTTTTAGTTGCACTCAGAGTATTTCATGAACCACTGTGGACTCGCTTAAATAAACTCTACGTAATGAGTGACATTTGTCACATGGGCATCGATGTAAAAGTTAGGCATCAAACTTCTCCTCTGTAGTGATGGAAAGCTCTTGTCACTCTCCATTGACCACAGAAGAGGCTGAAACTGTCACACAAAGGCTGAAGCTTAAGAGTAAGTGAGAAAATCTGGTTTTGTCCTAGCACAACAGTGTTTTGAAATGATTGCTGCTGAACATTGTTATTTTAGGAACAGTTTTTAGAATTTTTTCAAACAGATGACTGTAGGGATGCTGAGGAAACAGATTTGTTTCTTTAGAGTAGAACCAAGAGACAGCAGAGAAGCGAATTTTGAAAAGACAGAAATAAACTCTATATATTCAGAAAACATAATCAGATCTTTTTTTAAGTAATTGAGGCAGCTCTATAGTCACTGAGCTATAAAACTATCTGAAAGTGGGAGCACAGGTAATTTTTCTTTTACTTGACTCAAGTATAATTTTCATGAACAATTTCTGCCATTATTTCTAACTTAGAATATGATTCATCAACTTGAAATCATTATAAACCCTGCAATTTTTATTAGACACTTGAGTTCATTGACAAGCAACAGAAAAGTTGCTATTTATGAAAAAAATGTTGTCCCAAGTTTTCCTTTCTCTGTATGTAATTAACTATCCATTGGAAATAACCAAATGATGATAACCAATACAATTCTGATTTACATGAAGTGAATGTGAGAAATGAAAAATAAAGATGTAAGAAAGAATATAATCGCAGTGACATTGGACAACACTAGGAGTATTTTCTGGCAGACTTTTCAAAAAACTAAGACAACTCTGACTTGTCAACCTAGGAGGATACATCATCATCACAGAAGTATCAGCCGCTGTGGCAGGTTTAGGTTGATGTCACTGCCTTTAAGAAGACACACAAATTGGAGTCTTTTACATGCTTGGATCCCCTGTTGAGAGAGACGATAGTGATGTATTTTCAGGCATAGAAAATCAAACACCAATGATTTAAAATTATGCTATCAGATGCTTGGCCATGGCCAACTCTTCCAAGGCAGTTGTCAGACACATTTGCAGTAGGGTGACTAATTTGATATATAATACAGGATTATCTGATGATCACTTCCTGGTCTTCACCTGGGGCGATACAAGAAGAATTTCTGTATTTAGAACAAATTTTTATGAAAAACTGCAGAAGTGTCACAAATAAAATGAAGTTTATAGAGGCAATGAAAAATACTTAGTAGCTGATGGAGTCTGTTATTTAGGAGAACCTGGTTAAATAAATTATTTTTGTCTTCAGTTTCTTCCAGGCTAGTTTGTTTCTGCCTACAGATACAATTCCTGTTTGGAAGTGGGGAAGTGCAAATGGCTGGTGTTTGGCACTCCGATTGGTTCTTTCCATACAAATACACATGAAAATATGAATTAATACCTGTACCTCCAATATCTATTTTGGAAATAATGACATCTTTGTCTTCCAAGTATGGAGCATGATAGCATATTAAATTTCCCACTAGACAGAGTGACAGCTGTTCTCTGGCATGTTCTCCAACATACTCTAAGTGATCTTTTCCTACAGTGACTTTGTCAAGAAATTTGTCATTTGTCATTAAGATCCACTGTAATAGGTTGTTCTTGCTGGTTTTAGCTATGTTATTTTTCAGTGAAGATCATCTCAACCAGTGACTTCAGAACAGTAAATGAAAACAATGTACTGTGAAACAGCAGGAGCAGTGAGCTGTTCCTTCACATGGACATAAACCCACTGAAATCCAGTGATATAAGTCCACCACAGAATTGATGATTCACAGCAAAATACAAAAAATAACAATGCTTTTCAGTCAGTAAAATTGTTGTTGAGATTATATACTCTTACTTTGAGGTGATGATAAACATTAACATTAATGTGATTTCTTTTTTTTTAAAGTAGAGAATATTTGTGACAGGTTGCTATTAAAATTAGGGTGGTGACCAGGTTGTGTTAATCTACTTTCTGTCCCACGTATTTTGTGGTGATTAGCCCATCTTATTTTCCCTCATCACACTTCCAAAGCAGATCAATATCTTCTTCTTGCCGAAGCTAGACATACTTGTCTAAGTATATATCAAACAAGTTCTGGCTGTTTGTTTTGGCTGTGAAACAGGTACCTGTAAGCAGAACTGGATTGGCATTAATATTGCCATTCACAGCATCTGTCTTGTCAAACATCACACCAGGTAGTATGAAAAACAAGCTTCATTAGTAAGTTCACAGCATTGATTCACAGGTCATTGGGTAAAATTTGGCAGTCTATGTTACTAAAAGGTGCAGAACAAATGTTTGGGGTATGACCCTCTGAGTTTGAAATCTGAACCCTACTGGGTTGCTCATGGATGACATTGCATGGATAAATAAAATTACTGAGAAAAATTATACCAAAATGACACAAATGTCTGGTTTTACCTTGTTTTGACAGTCAAACTGTAGCAAAGGAATTAACATTCCCATAATTTGGAAACAGAAAGCTGGAGTCTTGTTCTGCATCATGCTGAGACCTCCGTCTGACAGCAGAAGAAGCAGGACAAAGTGATCCCCCTCTTATTTTCTAATTCACTGTTCTCAGAAATCTCTCACCCTCCCAAACTTTTAATCTTGTCACTCTCCCCCAAGTATTTCATCTTTCTGTAACATGCAAAACATAGCAGTACATTTCTGGATAGCTTAACTAAAACATTTGCCTATGTATTTTTAGCACAAACCTGTGACGCAATAGATCAATTAAAGCATCCTTCTGTGGATCCAAGGGAGCGTATCTGGGAGTCAGTCTGCACATGTGATGAAAGCTACATCAGTAAAGACAGATGCATGTATTATTTGGTTATTAGAAAGGACAAAAAGACAGCTATATGAGGATGCAAGTTATATTGCCTGCTTTTGTGATGCTGATTATGCCCAGAAACATAGTTAAACTCAGAGGTTATCTTTGCTTTCTTACTTAGCACACTGACCTCTATCTTTGATTTCTCTATCTGCAGACATGACAAATCCAGCTTTGTAGATTCATAGAATATGCTGAGATGAAAGGGACCCTTTAGGATCATCAAGTCCAACTCCTGGCCCTGTGCAGAACACCCCAGCAGTCATACCATGTACATGAGAGCATTGTCCAAGTACTTCTTGAACTCTGTCAGGCAGGTGCTCTGACCACTTCCCTGGGGAGCCTGTTCCAGTGCCCTACCACTCTCTGGGTGAAGAACTTTTTCCTAACATCCAATTTAAACCTCCTCTGACACAGCGTTGGGCCATTCGCTTGGGTGCTGTCACTGGGGACCACAGAGAAGAGATTGGTGCCTGCCCCTGCTCTTCCCCTCATGAGGTAGTTGCAGACTGCAGTGAGGTCTGTCCTCAGTCTCCTCCAGGCTGAACAGACCGGATGACCTCAGCAGCTCCTCATGAGGGTTCCCCTCCAGACCCTTCCCCATCCCCGTTGCCCTCCTTTGGACACTCTCTAATAGCTTAGTATCTTTTTATTATTGTGACACCCAAAACTTCCCCCAGGACTTGAGGTGAGGCCGCCCCAGTGCAGAGCAGAGCAGGACAATCCCCTTCCTTGCTTGGCTGGTGATGCTGTGCCTGATGCACCCCAGGACATGGTTGGCCCTCACACCGGAGAACTTGGGATGTTTAAAGAGAATTTGTTAGGCAGTAAGAAGAGCTCCTTCAGACTTTCATGTCTGTTTCTGTATGAGAGATCTTCTTAGGACTGGTACTAGGACAAGCAAAATTTGTATTGTATTTTATATATATAATATATATATATTAGCCCAGTTTGGTTGGAGCCTGGTGCTAGTAACACCAAGGTTGTGAGTTCAATCCCTGTTTGGACCATTCACCTAAGAGTTGGACTTGATGATTCTTGTGAGTCCCTTCCAACTCAAAATCTTCTGTGATGCTGTGAACCTAGCAAGACTAAGAAAGATTGAGAAAGTCAAATAGTATAACTCTCAGTATAAAGTCCATCACCACGGATAAAATACAAGTAAAGATAAGGACACACAATAAGTGTTTCTACCAAGATCATGTCAAAATATAAGAAGCAATTAAAAGCCTTCATAGTCCAAATGATTTTGAATGTTAAGAGAAGAAAATTCAGACTCTAGTCGAAAAATGAATAAGTCAAATGTGAGAAATGAGGGAACTCATTTAAAAATATCTTCCTGCCTGTGCAACAACAGACTCATTAATACAAGGCAAAATGAAATGTCTGGGGATGTACAGATGTCTGTGTACAGGGGTCTGAATTAAGTGCTCTGAATTAGGCTACAGAGGCATGCATCTCCTCACTGACTCCAAGGACACTTAGGGAGCTTCACCTCTGAACTTTTTTGTCTGCTAAAGTGACAAGTGTGAATATATATATCCCACCGAGTTAACATATTCATGAATTCTGCTTTCTTAGGCTGTTATTTCATTTCTATAATAAATAATTCCCTAATTTTTTAGAAAATTTTTCAATAGACTTAAAGAACAAATGATATAAAAATGCAATGGATATTACTTATTTAATTACAGGAATTAACAAGTGATGATTCAGGCATACTTAGTAATTTTGCTTTCATTTGAAAAGCAGGAATACTGCCGAAGTTTACATTAAGAACTTCAATGCTGTCATTCAATCAGTGACAGTACACATCTAGCCCGGATGAAAGGAGAGCAGCTGTATGAATTTGCTAATTAAGAAATTAAGAATTTTTTCACCTTAGTCAGATTTCTTTACATCACTGAATACCTAAACACAGGGGGCTGGCCCTAACATTCAGTTTGACATTTCAGACAGTCACTTAGTCCCTAGAAAGGGAGCTGCAACACTTTCATGAACTTACTGGAAAATTCAAGTGCTGGTGTAGAGGTAAACACAAAGGAGCAATTACTCTGTAAAGTATGAAAAACACTTAGCCTGAATTTACCAAATTATTAATAAAACCTTAAGAAGTAGAGAACTTCCTTTTTTAACATTTCTGAAAAAAGATTCAATTCACTTCAACAAGGACTTACAAAGGGTCCTTTTCAATTTAGAGAAGTTATACCTTTAGGAAAGTTAAACAAATAAAATTGTGATAGACAAGCTAAATATTGGTAAATAGCAATATATATATATGCATACATATATCCAAATGACAGTTTTTTTAAAAAGTGCATATTAAACAAATAATCTAGACACATCCAAGAGCAAATCTGGGGAATTAATGTGGACAATGATTAGAGAAGCAAAGGAATAGGGCCTGGTGGTTCCTTTATTTTCTCCTGAACAGAAGACATAAGTGATTGACATTTGTATACAGTCCACAATCACACCAAAAAAAACTGTCTTAAAGAAGTGGCAGAATTTCCTGGGACTGGTCCATCTGAAAAGAGGACATAAACTGCCTTTAATTTTGTGTCTTGGTCGCTTAGGTCCCAGATTAAATAAATTTAAGCGAAGAGACAAGAAGAGCTTTTTCACAATTTTCTTTCTGATTATATAGAGGACAAGTTCCCTATAGCTCAGACAGCTGCCACAGGGGAGATTTCTGGGTGAGAAATTGCTGTTTACTCGGCCTGAAAACGACCTCTCTCCTGTCTACCTCTAGCCCGTTGTTAATCAACCAGTTCAAACAGGGAAACAAACTGGAGGATCACTTTCCCTCTTCATGCCAACATACGTTTTGTACGCACTTAAAACCTGTCTGGGATGCTTGTTTGATACAACCTACTGGCAACAGAAACATGGCATAGTCTTTCACACTCTGGTAATCTGTCAATTAATAAACTTAGGTTATAGTCTTTGTTAAAGTGAAGAAAAAAATCAGTGTTTATCTATTCTCACAGATCCCATCAGGTAATTAGATGACCATTTTTATTTCTAGATAAGAAGTAGGAAAGCAATCAGAATTACTGTGACTGAGCTGCTTAGAGACTATTAATTAACTGCATTACTGTGACTGAGCTGCTTAGAAGCTATTAATTAACTGTATTAAGATTTTGATACAAAGTTTCAAAGCTGTACCGACTAGATAGAGTTTTGGAGGGTTTACAATCCTTCAAAGTTCTGCAGTCTTACGTGCCATCCAAATAGTTTGCACCGCCCGTTCGCCTCTATGGGCATGAGGAATGCTGGCAGCATGAGCAAGGGATAGGTGTCAGCTCTAACCGGTGCTACAAGGAGCTGATTAAGACATGCTCGGAGCTTTGACAGCAAACAGGCTTTGCCTAACTTGAGTAAACAAACGGAGGTGAAGCTGGTCTGGTCAACTGAAGCTTCCAGAGGCATCAGAGGCAATCAACTAAATCAGAGCAAAAGATGACTTTTTAGCCTTTTTTATTAATAAGGGCAGTACAGCTGTTTCTTACCCTGCTGAAATCATGCTTCAAAACAGTCTGCTTATACTGAGATTAGCACAGATGACATGTTCTGGATTTTATTGACACAGGGAGAGTAACCAATATTTCCATACATCATAAGCATGCCAAAAAAAATTTTTATGTGTTCAGCCACTATAAATGAAAGAAACAGTAATATTCAAGTCAGCCTTCCTGTTTTGAAAACGAAATATGTAGTAAAATGAAATGCCCACATGGGGGAGTTATTGCAGAACAGTTAGGCCAGCTTCTCTATTAAAGCAAGCACTCCCAGTCTGTGTAAAGAGCCATCGAACTGACAGTGGCATGAAACAGAACAGTATTATCCTCTGTAAGCAAAGCACTGGTCACCTCTCATTTGTGCCTTCTTCATCTGGTAGGTTTGTCCAGATCACTCTTGTCCACATAAGGGAAAAATAGCTACAAATATACAGTGTAGAATAAAAACTCTAAATGTCCAAATATGACCTGAATGGGCCCATGAAAATTATTTACACTTATTGAAAAAGTCATCATTCTTAAAAAAAATTGTGTGCAGTCACGCTTGGATATCAGCTTCTGATTGAACAAGAATTTTGAAAAGAGCCTAGTACCATCTATCATTGTTAAAATTGCAGACAACATAAACTGGAAGTGACATGTAGCTGAAAGGAACTTCACAGAGTTTGCTGTGAATACAATAGAGCTGGCTGTAGCTGTTCAAACAGCTCTCTTCATATCCAAGAGTCAGAAGCATGCATGCACTCATCTGCTGGGGCACTTTGAATGCCCCAGGCAAAACAGTGATGCAATATATATCATATGTCTTCAAATCCAAATCAAAAACATGTCATCTTTGCTGGGTAATTCCAGACAGGAATAAAGGCATGCAGCAAGAAAATGCCTAACAGAAACCGATTTTACTTTTTAAAACATCACTGTGGCAAGAAAGAGAAACCTTGTAACTACTGAGAACAAGAAAAATTAGGCCGTAAAACAGTTCTTCTACAACTGGTAGACTGTATCTCACTGTATCAGTGAGATACAGAAAAATCCCTGGAGAACTGAATACTTAGGCATGAGCAATTTAAGAAAAGAAGAATTTTAGGCACCCAGATCTTACATTTTGGGGATTATAAATCAAATTCACTTCAGCATTTATGTGATATTCCACAGATGAATAAGAGTTTTTGGTTCTGCAAAGAGATAAATCTACAGTTTATTAGCAATCTGCAAGAGAACAAGCAAATGAAGTTCACTGTGAGGCTGGAAAGGCGTGTCAATGGTTTTCATGTCTTTGAAAATGAAAGCAAAATTTTGATTGTGTAATATTTACATTTAATATTAAGGTTTATGTCACTTATTAAAAAAAATATGAGCACTTGCACTCCAATGAGACATAATCACCTCTGACAGATAAATCAACAACTTTCCTGACACTACTAGTAGTCACTGTGTACTGGGTACACCTTTGGTGTTCCTGAATGGTTGAAGCTATTTTTTATAAATCATATAAACTTGTACTGCTACTAGATGGTAAGATTTGTGATTTCATTCATTTGCTCAAATGTCTGAGATCTCTGCACTCTAAAAAACTCATGAAGCAATGTGCTGCATTGATCTAATAAAAAGTAAGCTGATTTCTCACATTTGCCTTAGTCCTTTCCTGAATAAAAGTCAGGAATGTCTCTTCAGCAAAAAAAGAGGAGAAAGATGTTAGACATTTTGACAGAATTTACCCGTTGTATAAAAAGAGATTATTCGGGTAATGAAACTTTTAGATTAAGATGGTAAACCTTGTTTTGAAGTGTTGATCACAGACACTTCAAAATCAGGTTTTAAAACAAGCACAAGAAAACCTTATACCAGTACAAGGCCTGAGTGCAGAAAACATATCACTGACACATCAGATATTTAGTGGTGTAACATTATCCAAGCAGCTTCTTCCTAGGGGAACAAATCCAAGTTTGTGCTTCTGATCCCATTGCTATGAGCAGATTTGTCATTCACTCTGGATAGACCAGAGCTTATCTCAGAGTGCCCAGTGTCTCAGTGGAATGCTGTGTCATAAGGATCACTGAAAATCCCCAGATTATACGACTTTGATATGTGCCCACTCTGTGGCAAAACTTCTAAAAATTCTCCCTTGTAACTTGGCATCCAGATGATAGCCAAGTTAGACAGATAGACTAAGTCCTGTGTCCATTGGTGCATAAACTAAAGCCTCAGGGAAGACGGGTCCAGCCCAGTTATATCATGGAAGTCACTGAAACAGAGATAAAGTCAGAAGTCAAGGGTCTATAACAGCACATCTGGCCAAATGTTTACTGATGGCCTGATCCAGAAATAGTTAAAGTCCATGAAGAGACTCATACAGCTTTTGCGGGACTTCAGTAGAACTACTATTTTGTTCATATTTTTTCTTCTTAACATAGGTGTGATAGAGCTTTCCTATTTTTAACTATTGGTTAAAAGTAACAAAATCCTTAATACTTAAAATCTTTGCTACTTTTAGCCTAATTTCAAAAAGTCTGAATTAGTTGTCTGTGAAAATTTCTATTTTTGTAGCTGAGGAATATATCTAAAATTTAGTTCATTCTGTTGCTAATGAAGTGTTGGAATATCACTCCTACTCATATTCCAATCTAGCTCATATTTATTTTAGTACGAAACAGCAAAGGAAGTAATAAATTTAAACCAGCCAGCAAAACACTGTTTTGCTCTCTGAGCAATCATGCTTTTCAGCTAGGAGCTATGTAAAACCAGGAAAAATTATAAAAATAATAGAATTGAAAGCAAGTTCTTTATTTTAGAGTAAGGAAAGATTTTAAAAATTAAGATCTATCCTGTATTTAGTGATCGAAGGGCAGCGATTGAATCCTAAGAGTAATCAAATTCAAAGAACATGGCTGCACGTCTCTGGCATGTAATGTCCTTTATTAGAGAACAAGGAAATGTTCTCTGGAGGACTTCCAAAGGTTCGTCTCCATCAAGAGGTTTTCCAAAAGTGTCTCCTTGTGTCTGCTGGTGGACACTTCATGCTAGATGGTGTTCCAAGGCTGACCATGGTTTCAGTTTGACTGGGTATCACTGGCAGTGAGCTTCAGCCAAGGCATGAGAGATTTCTCATGGGAAAAATAGCAATAAGAAGCACTCCTGTGATTTTTAATTAAGATTGCCATCCGGAACTGCTCTGTTATGGTGACACTGCTAGTCTCCTGGAAGTGTATAGGAGAGGCTTTTCTCTAACAGAAATTGAAATCCCTGCTGGTATACCAGTATGTCTTCTGCCCTCAGTCAGGTGCTTCAGGGTTAGGCTTTGAAGCCTATACTACTCACTAGTAGTCTTTTTTTTACAGACAGGAGAAAGAAGTGAGCATCTTCAAGAGAGTTCATCTCCTTCTAAGACTGATGGCTAAGACAAGTCTCCTTCTTCAGGAAGAAGTTTTTTACTCAGGCAGAAACTCTTCATTTTGCTATGAGGGTGGTGAGGCACTGGCACAGGTTGCCCTGATAAGCTGTGGATGGCCCATCCCAGAGAGTGCTCAAGGCCAGACTGAACAGTGCCCTGAGCAACATGGTCTAATGGAAGGTGTCCGTGTCCATGGCAGGGAGGTTGGAACTACAGGATCTTTAAGGTCACTTCTAGCCCAGGCCATTCCATGATTCTATTCTGTGATGCTACGAAGTCATCTTATTTTTCTCATTTGCCTACAAAGGAAATCAGGGTCAGTAGCGAACTTTTAAACTTTTTTAAGCTTTAATTTCTTTAGATGAACAAGATGAATACCATACAATATAGAGGAGACAAAAGCCATTAGTGTGTTTAGGACATATGGGGTAGTGAAATGTACAGCGGTAATGTGGCTGGGAGGTTTTCAGCAGATTTAATTTGAGTCTTTAACGTGATTAAATAGACTCTGGTTTCCAATGTGAGTGTAAACATACCAGAGTGAGGAGGAGCTTCACCTTGAAACAACCTTCCTCGTACCAGTATTTGGGTTAATGACTGGTGTCATTCATGGGCTGTCACAGTCGCATTTTCCTTCCTATCAAAAAGTGCCTGCAAGCCCAGTTTGCTTGCACATGCACAGATTAGCCCACAGGAATTGCTGATGACCCTCTTCCTCTTTTTTTTGTGGATACGAAGCAGTGAGCAGCTACAAGCAATTTCTTTCCCAGTATGCCTGTCTAGGCTGGGAGACTTTTTCTCCTCCTCCTCTTGGAGGCCTTTCTTTGTTTAGGCAGTTTCTTTGTGTGGTTAATCTTCAGCATGCTTCATCTGCTTCCCATTCTCCTGCCTGCAGCCTAAGGCAATTACCTCAACTCGTTAACCAATGGAACAGCTTAGTAATGATCACATTTCTTCTGAAATAAATGATTGTTTGTATAATATTAACCCTCAGGCCATAAATTAAGTCTGGATGGTGCAAAGAAGGACCCCAGGAAAAAAAGTAAATTCCTTGTATTCTGTTTAGTAAACAACAGAATATCCAAATATTTATACATCTCTTATTATGTTTCTTCTAATCATACTAAAAAGACCTTTAAAATGGAGAGTAGGGCTCATTTCAGTGAAATGATCACATAGAATTAATTAGTGAAGAAATAAACACAGCTCTTCCATGGCCACTGGGAACAAATATATCAAGAGCACTTAAATCTTTGTCCTAGGCAAGAAGATCTTAGTGTAAGAGGGGTTGGAATAAACAAACAAAAAAACAAGGTTAGTTTTCTTTATCCTGAAGTATTTGTTAAGACTGGCCAATTATGTCAGAAGGCAACATTCAGTGCACCACTAGTTTGTCAGTAACTAAATTAGTGTAACCTGTAATTTGTGTCAGGGAGAGGAAAGATTGAAAATGAGCTTTTGAATTGTACAGTAAATTGTTCAAATAGACAGCAATCAGGTAATCGTCATTCTTTCTGATATTCTCTGCAATTAATACCTTAATATTGGTGCTTGATACCTTTCAAGAGGTTTTTCTTCTCTTAACTCATTCATATTGAAAAATAAACAAATGCAGAGATAGACCTTACATTGCAATCTTCACACTGTTTAAATTAGGTTTAAATGGTCCTTGCTTGAAGCTGGAAGAGAAAGGGCTCGGGGAGCAAACTTTTGAAATATGAGTCTTTAAGGGAAACTAAACTTCAGAATCATAAGTTAGATTGATTTTCAGCATTCCAAATCCTGCCATGTGGAACCAATTTAATGGCCTAAACCTCAGAAGGGGGCCAAAGGCAGAGCACCAGTGGAGGTGACTGCTGTCTCTGGTAGTTAGATTCAATAAGGGAAAAATCTCATTGTTAAAGTTGCATGTCCTGTGTGATTTTCATTTACTGGCAGAAGTCCAGTGTAATAAAAGCCATGAAATGGCCTGCTTATAATTAAATGCCTGAGTGCATATTTCTAGAAGACTTGTTCTGTTACATTACATTTTAACCTCCACAATCTTCTCCTTGGAATGATATCCTCCCCCAGCCCCTTTCATATTTAATCCTGAAGACCCTTTCTAAGGGTTTCTAAAAGTGGAAGCAGAGGACGAATCACAGCTGGAAGAAACCATACTGTTGCACATGTGAGGGAAATGCATGAAAGATGGAGAAAAAGAGTGTTCACTGTTGAGCAATTTGCATGATTTGTCAGGATAGGGTGGTCACAGCTTGCTTTTGTCCTTTGAGGTACACAGGGTATTTGATTTTCATTCAGCTGAGGAGGAGAGACTCCTTTCAAAGAGATGGCCTTGTAATTCAGAAGTGTCTGCTCACCCCTATATCAAGTAGTCCCAGATGACATGAACTTCTGACTAGACTATCATGAAATCACGTGTTTTATCTTTGCTGAATTAGAGGTTTCAGCTCCAGAAAACTGAACAGAGCATTTGCTCATCCTTAAAATATACTTTCAAAAGGGAGCAGACTGTCAGATATCAGCTCAACGGCCAGAGGATGTTGTTTGGTAGATTCCTGTCCTTGCTGCTTTCAGGAAATTCAAATCCCTGCTGCCTGTGAAAATGCCAGAATTGTCACACAAACTCTTTAATGTTGTATCACTGCAACAGCTTCAAATGATAAAATTGTTGAGAGGATTCAACTGGGAATATACCTGAGCTCTCTGGGAGACCATACAATGGCACTCCAGGAAAGAGTATTTGCATGCCCTGGGATTTCCCAAGGAAACAGAACTGTCTTTGAGATCAGGAAAGCAAAGGTAGCCTAACGTGTACAAAACCTATACTTAGGAAACATGTTAAAGTGACTAAGGAACCAGTAATTTTGTGGGTTTTTTCTGTCCCAACAAAGTAGAAGACTTGTTGTGGTGAGACAGGAACGCAGAGATGTGGCAACTGAGTGGTGAGTGGAACTTCTGGGTTTCAGGAACAGACATTTCTTTCACAGAACCTTTAGAAGGCAACAGTACTGCAAAATCCATCTTAAAGATCAGATTTGAATTTAGACAAACTCAATCTAGAAGTAAAGCTCAACTTTTTTAGTAAAGTGTTACTAAAGAAGTTTTTTTATCCTTGCAATCATAGTTAGTAACAGTAATGCGTTTATAAAAAATAATGTCTTTGTTCTGGTCAAATGATCTTTTCTTGTCTTTAAATACATAACTTTAGAACTACAGGGTGAAAATTTATGGCATTGTGATTGGTACTCGCTGAGGTTCTGCTTAGTTTTAATGGAATGCACAAGTTTTGACGAAATAACAAGTAAATCTTGCTCTAAAAGCCACCTTTTCTTCTATTTTGATTAACTTGAGCATCTGGAACAGCATACTAACAATAGTACTGTGTTACTTATCATAGTTATTTGCTCTACAGGAGTAAGTAATTCCTGGTATTAAAGTCTCAGGCAAACTCAGCAGGAAATGGGATAATGGCATTCATGCCATTAAAAAGCCTAGTGGAGAGGAATGAAAATGAAAATAAAATCCCAGCACCAGGGTGTTTCAAAAAGTGGAGAAATTATCACTTTTGGTTAAAAATTCCTTCATCAAAATATAGTTGCTTTGCTAACCATACAAACCCGTATGTCTGTACATGCTGGTGGAGGATGACAGACTTGTGTCTTAAAGATTCAGTAGCAGTCAATTTTGCTAGAGCTTGAATGGGTGTTTACACACTTTTTTGATGATTGCTGAAAACTAACTAGGTTATAACAAACCTGTTTTGGCATCAAGATTACAAGTTTGTAATATATTTGTTGGTTGCTTTTCCAGTGAGCAAAGAGGGGATAACTTGTAACATCTGGCACCTTTTTAACACACCTACAAAGATGAGATCTTTATATCTTCATCTTTATATCTTTAACACCAGGTGGAACTACATGAATTAGAAGATTAAGCAAGATGCTTATAGTAGTCAAACCACTTAGCTCCTAAGCATTAGACGGAAGCATGTGGCTAATGCCCATCTCAGAAGTATATGGATAGGGAGTCCTTTGAGGGTACAGAAAGCAACCACTTGTTTATCCTTAAAAAACAGCAGAGATGAGCTTGCTGCTCTGTTATGTTTTTCTTAACATTGGGCAAACTTGAACTACATTTCTGCCTCATCCAGGGGAAAAAAATGCACATTTAAACCAAAAGCTTTGTAATGCTGTAATATGTATAACTTTGTGTAATTTCAGAGCCCTGTTGCTCTCTGCAAAGCAGGGTCGTGGTGACACATGGTTGAAACCCTGGTTCTGAGGCTACAATGCGGTGCTTTATGGTGGGGAAATTAACACTGGAAAATGAAATGCTTGGGGATTTTAAAGTGCTCTACATTAAATGGCCAAGTTCCATTTCCCTCAAGTTGTAAACACTCTTTGAGCAAAGAGATATGTTCCAGCATACAGTTTTCAAAGCAAACCCTGACCCGACTGAAGTCCGTGGGAGGCCTGCCGTGAAGGTCACTGCAAATGAGGCTGGGAGTTCTCATTAAAGAAGAGCGGCTTGAGTCGTGCTGTCCCCACAAAACTTTCTTTCTTTGTTCTGGAAAAATCCACTCAACACTGATGGCTTATTCAGCTTGTACATCCGTAAATAGGCAGCAGATATCTGCTCATGATTAAAAAAGATGATGTTCTCTCTGCTACTGTGTGCTTGCGTTATCTGCAACACTGACCCTCACTGGATCAGAACTCCCACAGACATGACATGCTAAGGGATGATCCAAAGTGTCCCTTCTTCTCCAGATCATGAGCTGCTGGCACATACTGATCTACTTCTGAACAGCAAATGCTTGACAACACAGTTGGCAGACAAACACACCAACATATCAAACCTGGAAGTGTCTAGAGTAGTAGTTTTCAGGCTGTGGACTGCAAAACTGTGGGGGACTGGAGTCTGCTTTTAAAGAGTTAGTGAAAAGTGACAAAAGAGACCAAATCTGTAAATGCTTTATAACAATCAGTGGTGGGGAAATTAGTCTATCTTCCCACTGGGAATGTTTCTGACATTCATATAGTGGAAGGACATTGAAAACTACCGAACTAGAAGACAAAGAGTTAAGAAGGCAAAGATTAATAATGTATTTCAGAATTAATTTAAGCATGACTTTTACTCCTCAGGCCGTGTGTTAACCTATGATAGAGAGCATAAAAAATCCAAGTGTCTTTCCATTTGGCAGGTCAGCTGAAATTTCTTCAAAGTTATGTCCATGTGTCAGAGTAGAAGTCGTCCTTTTCTAGATTGGTAGGGTTGTTATTATTATGCAGTTTTCTGTATCCCTCTAAAGAAAACAGCCCAGCAAATGTTTTGTCTCATTTCACATATTTTCGCAACTGTAATTATATGCATGGTAACACTGCAAGTAATTATGTTTGGTTCTTTCTTTCTACATGAATATACACAGATCTTCCAGAAAGAGTGCCCTGGTTTTATGCAAGAGTGTAATTTCTTTGTAGGGAATGGAGATGGTTTCTCCTGTTTAACCTACCTGTTTCCTTGCCATCGTTCTAACACAGCAGACTGTAACTATTACTGAGCCTTGAGGAAAATCTCTCCAATACAGGCCAAACACTGCAATTTATTTGATGCCTTGGTCTCCTTTTCAACATATATTTTGGTGATACTGACCTCTTTTATTTTTTTTATGGTTTCTCTTAAAATAAGTATGCAGGATATTTGCAATGTCTTGTCTGCCAGGAATTTGTAGGCTTTCTAGCTGCCTTGAGAATAAACTGCTCCTTGGTGTAGCTTATGGGATTCTGCCTTCCTTTTTCTAGGTACACACAGAGAGAAGTACCTTGCATGTAACACGAGCTGTTTTCAGCTCCATTTCTTACAAAGTGACCCACGTTTCCTTTCACAGGCAGAGTCAGACAGTGAGAGCCTGTTTCCTAAACAGACGCTGTGAAACCTGGGGAAGGACCACATCTGTTTTGACTAGGGAACTCTGTTTTCTGAGAGGCAATTGCAGAGGCAATTTTTTGTGTTCACAGGAATGCAAATACAGTTCACTGGATGTAGAAAATGTATTTTCATTTCGAAGACTGGATACTGCTGGCACCAGTGTCACTCCTACTGATAGGCGTACATGAACATTGCTTGAAGCTCAGTGAAAAACCATCCACCCAGAGGAACATCACATTTAAAAGTGCTTGGATGGAGATGACAAGATACAGATTTCTAGTTAGAACAGATCCAGGATGGCTCTGTAGATGGGCAACCTTTGGGTCTTATCCTTAGACCTTTTGAGATGGATGACACATATGTTAAAATAATAGTACCATGTATTTGAGGAGCACTAAATATACTGATAACAAACTCTGCAATGTAAACATTAACTGATAGCTGTTCCATGTTCAGCATTTGTTTTAAATGGCCTGTTGGTTGTTCAGACAGATCAAGATGGCAGAGCTAATCCGTTTGTCCTCATATCCAGGACAGATGGGAGTGAGAAGGATCAGGAGTGGCTTCATATAATTATTTTATTCCAATCTGTCTCCTTTCCAGGCACACAGCTCAGCTCTAATCCAGCATGCCCTCCTATTTGGGATCAGGACCCGCTATAGACAGGTCACCAAAATGTTTTTGCATAAGCAAAAACTGAATATATGGAATTCTCTCTTTAAAAATTTAGTGAATTACTCATGTATTCCCATTTTCGTGAGGCATAATGTTTGACAGAATTCATGACCTGTAGAGGTGTGAAATTATGAAAAAAGTAATAATGAAAACAGGATTTGGTTCTTTCTTTTTTCTGTTCCTTCTCTGATTCCATTTAGTTACCTCTCTGTACTTGAGGGGTATAAGTAGAGTTTTAGAGAGAGTATTATTTGAAAAGGGTGTGTTGGTGTTTCATCCAAGGTACCATCAGCTAAATCCTTAACTGCCAGCAAAGTGTCTTGCTTTCATAACAGGAAGGTGCCTGACTATCAAATAGCAGGCTGAAACTCTGAATAATCTTTCTTCCCAAAAAATCCTATTATTAGATGTATAACCACTAAGACACAATACAGGTGAAGATCAGCCCGCACTGAAAGAAAAGTATTTATATGATGAAAAAACCCCCTCCTCAGAGTAAATGCTTATCAAAAACAGTGTGTCTCTTGAACTATTAAGTAACTAAAATGAGAAAGACAAATTACATCATCATCTGTCCTTGTTCTCACCGATCACCCTCCATATCCCTAGGAAGACTTTAAGAACGAGTTGGGAATCAGTTTGTTCTCACACCTTTTCATTGATGCATTGGATGTATAATTTCGGGATTTTTCCCAGACATCAGTAGCTTGGATACGAGCTCTGATAGGGCCTTGATAATTGATCATTCTTCACAAGGTGAAACTGAGGCCAGATCTTGGGACTACTCACATGAGTGACGATAGATGGATGCTTGTTGTTTATATTAAAGATATCATGAATAAAATGTCTCAGGTGTAGGTAGTCAGCTGGAGGTGGCCAGAGCTGCAGCCTTTGGGGACAGGGTGCCTTTCCTCTGAGCTGCTCTGAAAGAACAGCTCAGTGCACGTGAGCTCTGCACACTCAAAACAAGGAGAGGATGCCTGAGGAAAGACATTCATACCACCGGTCTATTTTAAGAATTGATTTTTAAACATGGTGCTTAAATTCAAAGAATCAACATAGAAAGGCCTCTGTGTTTGGATAAATGGCACTAACAAGTTCTTTTTTCCTGAAGACTGCAACAGCACCAATACCACCCTTAACATTTTTTCAAATGTCAGCCTTCCTCTCTTGAATTCCAGTTTTCAAGGCCTGCCCTCTCAATGATGACAAGTTCTGCTGCATTTTGGTCTCAACATATTGATGAAGCTTTAAACCATGTGCTTAGTAGCAGAGGATGTTTCAGTTTGTGTTTTGTGCAGGACTGCAGCAGGGTGCCCAAATGCACTTATTTGTGTTATTATGTGCACATTTGACAAAGCCTGAGGGCAAAAGAACTCCAAACATTCATTAAGGCACTACTAAATGGAAATCAAACCCAGGCTCTCTAGTACAAGTTTTTAATAAGCATTTTCAACAGATGCTGGGAGGCACAAAATGCTTCTCTTGTGTAGACACTGGTTCTTGACTGCTGGAAAAGCCATTTTACCTAGGAAAAAGGGCAGTATCTGAAACCCACTCTTACTGAGAGAATTTTTAAAAATAGATTAAAAAATATGATTTTTAAAGTGAAGTCTTGTAAGATACAGAGGTGTTTTCTAAAGAAATAGGGATAGGATGTCTAAAAGAGAAAAATGAAAGATGGCTTTCAATCGTATATTTAATTGTATCTGGTTTAGTTTGTGACTTCTTCAAGTTTTATACACTCAGACTTTGAGGAGAGGGAAATTTGCCTGAATTATGCCTTTGTATTCACTATTTCCCTAGTGAGTTTACTCATGCCTTATTTTTGTGACACCTGGAGTAGAACTAAAATTTTAGTGAGATCAGTAAGAAGAGAAATAGTTAAAGGAGTTCTATCAATATTTTGCACACTTAGCAGTGAGTCTAACTGTTCCAGAAAGTGACACGGCCATTTCTACTCCTGAAAGGAGGTGATTCCTCCAGAATTTCCCTGGAGAAATCAGAGGAATTAGCATCCTTGTTACTTCACATCTGGGAAGACTCTCTGTGCCTGCTATGCCTCAGCTGGGAGGGTGCAGTGAGGAAGCACCCGTAGCGACACACTGCACGTCTACCTTGCACTGAGCTTGCCTGTGCCTGTCTTTTGGCTGTGTACTCTGCTGCTTTAGTGAAAAGTAATCCTGATTTTTAAGGTGTGAGTTTAGAATAAGGTTCTCTAAACACAACAGTGTAACCTCCATAAATAAAGAGTTGCAAACTGTTTGTCTGTCAAAGTGGTTAGAGTGGTAGACTCTGCTTTTGAGCCACATGGTTTCAGCTTCAATAAATCAGTTGACGGAACAGGTCTAGGAAAGAAACTGAAAAAGGTACAGAAATCTGTGGCCAAAGCCTTCTTTTTCAGCATGCCAGAGGCTGTTTGATCTTGTGTTGGAAATCATCAGTTTCAAACACTTAAGGTTTGTGTTAAAGATCTGTTCAGAAGTGGGCATCATTTTCCCTTTTTGTTGTTGTTCACTTTGCTGGGTGAAAAGAAAAAAAAAAAGGCGGTTTAAATGTCTGGGCTTCACAGTCCAGGGAAAAATGAAAACTCCAGGAAAAACACAGTTCAAGGTTGGCAGAAGTGGAAAAACAAACAAAAAACCCCTGTGGGAATGAGTGAGGCAATAGGCAAACTTCATAGTGTGCAGAAGAAAGGCAGATTTCAAATTAAAATGCTTACCAGGTGATTGAGATATTTTGCCTGAAAGTTTCAATAAACTTGTCCACTGAAGAGTATCAGCTGTGTCTACAGCGGCTGGTGTGAAACAAAGAAACATCTGTTATGTATATATTTTGGACACTTTGGAAATCTTGGAGCCAAGACTGAGGGTCAAGAATGCTATATATACAGATATATATGAAATGCATTTCTCAAATGTAAGCAGAGCTAATGTTCTGGTTCTTTGATAACATCCCCTGCAGTGAAATTGCCACCAAGAGCGAGTTTGCAGTGCCTTCACTCTGCCTACACAAAAGTACAACATGGCTCTGTGCAAAGTCGTCCTAGTTAAAAGAGAAGACCCCAGCCAGCCACAGGCACAAGCATGTCTGGCTGAGTAGAAGGTACACACTTACCCTCGGACTCCGCTTAGAATAAAATCTACAAAAGCTGCCTCTTCACCTTAACCCCCACAAAACCTGCAACTGCAACAATCACGATTATTTTCCCTAAAAAAATGAACACAAATTGGCTGTATAATTGCTTTTTTTGAAAAAATACAAGATGGATGCACACACACATGGACAGGGTTCCACACTGTCTGTGATACGTCACATTTTGTATACCTTGTTTTGTGTTTTCCCACCCAGCCAGCTCTATATCCACTGGCTTGAAAATAGTAAGAAAGAATTAAATCTGAGGAACAAAAGAAAATATAATTTTTGTTTTTTCTAATAAGTGTTTAGCCTGGATAATATTCAGTCTGTCTTTATCAGTCAACACACATCAAATTTTTTAGCCAAGTTATATTGAACAGGTTGATGAACCAAAATAAAAGGCCTGCAGTGGGACAATGGGATTTTCTTGGCAAGCTTTGTGTCAAGGTTGTATTAATGGCATAGCAGAGAAGAAGTTCAGGAAGATGAAAACATCAAGGGGAAACAGAAAGAATTAGGAAACTGTAGTATGGCTAGTCAGTGAGCCACCACATGTGCTTGCACACAGCAAAACCAGTCTTGTGCTGCAAAGGTGAAAAGGTGAGCAGAGGGCATCTTGTTAAAAGCAGAGATGAACAGAGAAGAGTATAATTCCTTACACCGTAAATCTCAGATGGTTTTACCCCCTTTCCTTCTGAGGTGTCAGGGCAAAAGGTTAATAGCAGAGGACGACACAAGTGCAGAGCACTTGGAGAATCCTCAGTCAGTCTTAATTATCACCACAGACCTATCTCACCACAGAGAGCCAAAACTTGCTAATAGACGCTGCCTGTAGAAACCATTACCCAAATCTGGCTGTCTTCCTCTTACCCAGCATGGCTTGCCAACAGTGACATGCTCAGGAATGGTGGAAATAAATGGCAGTGTAGCAAGGGATAATGTCTAATTGAGGCATTTAATCTGTGAAACACTGAAAAGAGGGGAAATAATCCAAATCTTAATCTGTGCAATGATTCATGTGAATGACATCTGCTCTGTCTGGCTCAGAGGCCAAGATAATTAATCCATGGAGAAGAGGTTTTGCTGCACATCTTGACAAAAATCTTAGAGTAATAATGTCAACAAATGAAACAAAATGGGTATTATGGGATAACTTTTTACCTGAAAGGCCATGGTATTACCAGTGGCTGCTAAGTTACAAGCCAGCTTCTTATCTAAAAAAGGAAGAAATCTGTATTTCCCATAGGAATCACTTTACTCTGGAAGCTCCTCCTCTGTTTTCACAAATGTGTTTGCTACATGCTTGCAGATGTCTTTGGAAATGCATTTACTCCCTGAGAACCAGAGGGATCAGCAGCATAAGGAAAGAGCATATGGTAAAGTCTTAACCCCAGAGGGTATGCAGATTGGACTTTGCTCTGCATTTTTCATGATATATGATTCTTCCCATGGAAATAAGTTGGATTTAGGAGAAAGGTTTTGTATTAAAATTTGAGAACAGAGAATGTTCTGAAAAACAACTACTTTTTCAGGAAATTAATATTGCCTCCCCCAGTACATATCTGGAAAGTCCTTGACTGCAGTGCTGAAAAAAGGTCTTATTTTTCGGAAATATTGGAGAATGATCAGTGAACTAGAAAAATACATACTAAGGAAACAGAAGTAGTTGGAGGAAGGTTTATCTATGGAGAAACTCCCTCTGCCTGGCAGAAAAGAGAAAATACATCTGTTCCAAGTATTCTACAGTAAAAGCTGATAGAAAATTTTCAGTACTGTCTTATCAAATAGCATTCACCATTTGTTTTAAACAATAAGTCTTTGATTTTTGGCACAATTTGAACAGACACTGTGCCTCAAGACCTGAGCACAGCCATCAGTGGGGAAGTCCTTCTGAGCCGCAAAATCCTGGCGGGAGCACAGGCCCTCCTTCAGCGCTGCTGCTCAGCACACTGATGTCCACAAGAGACTCAGGCATTTGGAGGAGGAGTTCAGCACCTTCAGAGTCATAACTGCTAAATCAAAGGCTTCAGGCATGGAGGAGGACAGCACCTTTCTGCTAAACTCAAAGGTTGCTGCAGTGAACACACACAAATTGGTATTCCTTAAGGTTTGTCTCCGGGCAAAGTTCAGATGGAACTTTCCTTGAGGCAGATAGATAGTATGGATATTTTTTATCATCAATGGTTTGCTTTTTCTAACAGGGAGACTACTATTATAAAACATTTTGACATTTCTCATTCATGCCATTCCGTATTAACTCAATTCAGTATCCATGTTAGCCAGATCACAGCAGAGATTCTCTCCAATTTACTTGACCCTTAAATGCCCAAGACAGCAATATTGAACAACAGTAGGAGGATAAAATTTACGTTTTACTTAAAAATATGTGATAAAAACCAATGCATTATACACCAGCTGATGAAACACAAACCAGTGATCATGACATGGGCGTATGAATCTTTAAATTAGATCCTGTATATGCAAAAATAACTTTCTTCCTTTAGGCCCCATTTAAACCTGGAGGGACTGGATTTCACTTTTGCAGAGCAGAGAGAGTATGACATCAAACTTACCAGAGAGGCTGATAGTTTGTGTTAATGAAGCAGTGCTAGTAGGTAATTACAGAATCGTCTTTTGGGCAGTGTACACACATCCATCGGACTAAGGAAAAGATGTTTGAATTGCACTTACAAGTTATGCCACAGATTTAACTTTACATGGCTTTTAAAATGCCGTATACTACCAAAATATAGAGAGGTTGATTAAGATTTTGCTGCAGAATAGCAGGCATTCTTCCACAAGACACTTCACTATAATTTATGGGTATTTAATGTACTTCCAGAGGACAAAATTATGTGTACAAGTTCCCTAAGCATGCACCAGTCATTTCAAGAACCCCAAAGCAGTTAAAGATTTATAGTAAAATAGTTTAATATTGTTACTAAACAAAATTGAGAGTTCATGGAACGGACAAATACAAAACACATGCTTTCAAAAATAGCACTGGTAGAGAGTAACAGTATCAAAACATGTCCATAAGATTTTTAATGTTCGTAAGCTGCATCTGAAGGCTAATGAGATTTCAAACTACAGTATGTCAAATTTATGAGGTGTAGAAGGACATGTCCCTTACTCTCGTGTAAAATATTGGGCAATAAAAAAGTTTAAAACATTCCTGAGCTGATTTGAAATTTAAAGCTATGTCCTCACTGGGCTGGACTTTAGAGAAAGTGGGTGGTGTTTTTTCCTGCCTTCCAAATCTATCATTCTTAATATTTTCACAGTGCCGGTGTCTGGAGCGTCCAATGCCAATGAATCTTCAGCAGCATGAGATCAAGTGACTTGATATTTACAACACAAATCTCATGTGAGGTTTCAGAATTGTCTCTAGACAGAGAATTATAAAACAATATGAAAGGAGGGGCTCAAAAAATTCTACAGTCAAGACACATTCTTCATGCCCTCAAAGAGGAAGAAACACTATTTTATACACGTCAAAAAATGGTTTTGCTTCTTTTATCTGTGTTATGCAGTTGCTGGTAGTACATTGTTACATGAATAGTTACTCTTTTATTTTACTTAAGAATGTGTCCTGTTAATGTATGAACACCAGAACACTCACTCTGAGCATCAGAGCACTCTGCAGATTTGTTTTTCCTTTAAGTCACAAAAAAATCCATAAATCCATGAAGTTAAAGTTACTGTAAAGCTAGTGATTAAGCCTGGGTCTTTCTGAGTTGTGTTCAGTTCTCTTTTCTACAGCAAATTTAATTCAGATCTTGACTGAGCCAGCTCCTTTCTTGCCTGTAAAGAGTGAAAAGAACATCTTCCCTGAAAGGTGTTTGATGAAACTAGTTACCTAAAGATTGTACAGACCTTTTTAACATATGAAGGAAATTGATTAAAAAATATTTTTAAGAGAAAACACAACTTTCCATTTTTCCTGAATGCTCTCTGTATTCAATAACCATACACATAAGACTTCCTTAAAGCAATAACTCATAGAAATTGTGTAGATGTGTATCATAAGGTGTGAAAGCTAGTCCAGACAATTCTAGAGCCTCACAGGGATAGATACTGAAAGAGCAAATAATAATTTTGAAATCCTATTCTGAGGCACTATAGATTACGGTTGCCAAGTGGACAAAGTGTAGTAAACCTGAGCAACTCAAATTTAAATATAACTTCTGGGGTTTTTTTCTATTAAATTACAAACAGGTACATTTGGGTTATTGAAACAGCTTCCATTATGCCTTAGGCACTATTTCAAGGGCTGGAAGGAATCTGCCTTTAAAATTGTTTAATCTAATTTAGGGCTCGGGAGACCAACATGGCTTAACCTTAACCACATGATAAAAACCATAGAGTATCACTACGTATAAAAGTAATTATCTGAATTTTATAGGCTTGTAATTTTTGCTTTGGAATAATTCTGGTAGCCATATATTATGTGTTTACCTTATACTGATGACATGTACTCTTGAACTCAGTTTTCCCAGAGCTTTTGTCTAAGATTTGAGTACAAATTTTGAAAGTGGAAAATACATAAGATTTCACTTGAGCTGCTCTTTTATTTCCTTCTCACAACAAGATTATGCATGCCAGATTGTTTTTGAAAATCTCAAGTATCTTTTTGCAACACAAGAAGGCTCACTTCCATGAAGGCATTCCTGACAGGCACATTTTACTTCTCTTAGTTTAATTCCTAGTTCTTAATTTCATCCCTGTATGATGTGGTAAGTGTCTGAGTTCCCTCTGTGTTGCTGTGTAGTCAAAGACAGGATAACTCACATTGATTCCTACACCTTGAAATCTGTGGTAGGATCTGAAATCATTTGGATGTAACAGGAAACAAGGCAAGTGGATCATGGGGTTGCACCTGGGGAGCCTGGAGAACTCCCCACTCTATATGCAAACAACAACTGTGCAGCAATGAATAGCACAGACAAACACTGACCAGTTTTTCCCCTGGGAATGGAAAAGGCCATGTTCCTGACGCAAAGGCTGCAGGTCTTGATCTTTGCCTTGTCAAAGGAAAGCCTGTGTTCAGAAACCAGCAAGGGGTAATTCAACTCATCAGTAAAAGAATTGCAAAGCAAAGAAAAGCTTTGCAAGCTTTTTTGCAATTCTTATTCCAAAAAGAATAAGCAAAGAAAACAAGGTCATGTGTTGTAACCAGGTGTCATGCCAATATTTCAGCTCCAATTGCCTCTACCTCTTCTGATTCTTTAAAAGTAAAGGGAATTGGCATGCATGTGTAAAATCCAACTGCTGACTGTTGGTCTATCGTCTCCCTCGCTGTCATTCCTGAACACCAGCACAGCCTATAGAAACTGTCTTTAATCTTTCCTACACTTATCTTTTTCCTGGAAGCTTCTCCCATTGTGTGTTCTGGGAAATGTCTAATGCATTAACAGCAAGCACAGCTGACTTGAGCAGTTGTGAAGCTGAGCACTTGTCAATTTTAGTTTGGGGTGTTATCATAACAAAATCCAGCCACTCTCTGCTAGGACTGCACGTGCTGCACACTCTGTTAAATCTAACTCTTTGTTCAAGGTACAATACCTTACTGCTTAAGAACGATAACAGCAAAATGTCAAAACAAGGTCTAGAGCCTTTTTAGGCCAATATCCAGCGTATTTTATACCAGACTTTGGCAGCATGCAGGCAGGGACAGCAGGAACTGAAGCAGTGACAGTGGAGAAAGGGATGCAGCCAGGGCTTTCTCAATGGTGACATTTGTGGAAGCTTGAGAGTTTTTCCATGCTGATGCCAACACAGCTTTGAATTGTGTGATGGGAAAGAGAAGCTGCTGAATGAATGCAGGGATTCACAAAAGATGGTTCAGGCACATTCCAGGGTAGGGGAAGAGGGGTGGATATGCGAAGGAGTATATTCAGAAGTGTATGCATCTGCATACATACATAAGTTTACATATGTATACATATATGTATGTGTGTGTATATGTATATATGTGTGTGTGCGTGAGTAAGAGAGACAGAGGCATACTTTCGATGTGAGCTGCATGCCTCCAGATGCACACTGAAACAGAGCTGTGCTTTGTGACAGTGTTGAAGCTGGAAACAACAACTGGAGACCTTCCGAAAAGAAAAGGGAAGATTTTCTGAACATGAAGAGTGCTCCAGTAAGGATAACAGCATTGGTTAAATGTGACATGGTGATTGTGGGACTCCTAAAAGTGCTCCTGGCCATGCCATGCAGGTGGCTGCTCTGGAGACCTCGCCTCTTATCAGCTGTGGCCTGTGGCAGCAGGAGTGCCTCCCTGGCTCCACAGCTTCCTGTCCCCACCAGCCAAAGGAGCTTGGAAAGGTGTTGTGAGATTTGCTTCCAAGGCATCCTTCAAATAGCGCTGTAAAAACTTTGATGGTGACTGAGTGATCAAACCTTGAGAGCAGAATTTCACCTTTTTTTTTTTTTTTTTGCCTGGTGAAAAGGAAACTGTCATGTGGTAAATCTCAAAGCTGCTGCTGAAATTCTCTTCTTCAATAACATAAAACTTTGCTTCATATCTAGATGAAAATGCCCCTGTGATTTTAGGGCAGGCCTTTGCATTAAATGTACTAAGAAAAGACCAAAGTAGACGGGCACATAGGGGAGGAGACAAGAGATCTCTCTGTTTAACCTACATGCAAAATTTGATTGAAACACAGGACCTGAAGTAAAATAATTTCAGCCAAAACAATACAGCACTATGTTTTATATTAAATAGATCTATCTAGAGTGATGGTGGAAGTGAAAACAGAACCCATTCCAGAAAAGATGGCTGCTGCAGTTTTTGTCATTTGGCCGGTCTTTAACAATACATTAGGATCTCAAGGGCTTTTAAAATTTATTCAGGTATTTTATGGCCAAAAGGTAAATTTATTTAGGTCAAATACAGCGCAGGTAATAGCTGAATCAACCTACCAAAAGACATAGTAAATTATACTCAACAGCAAACAAAACAACAGAACAAGGTTACTCATGTGAGGACCCAGTAAGAAGACTCTCATAATGTGACAAACAAAGGACCGAAAATCCACTATGAGTGTGAGGTCAGTAAACAGCCCTGCTGCTGCTCCTCCTTTTAGTTACAGGATTTCAACCATTACAGAAGCTTTCTCAGCATTTAATGAACAGAATAAATGAGCGTTAGATGGGCTGGTGCTGGAAGGAGCCTCTGAGAATACAATAGCTGAACTGCTGAATACAACAGACATTGCTGAACTGCTAAAGAACCCAGGGAATGAAGCCTTGACACACTTTTCTTAATGGGTATCCACTGAGGAAACAGGCATCCCAGGAGTGGTTTTGTAGGGCTGGGTTTAGGTACCTTTTGCAAAAGATGCCACCAGGTCACCAGCCAAAGAGGTGACTGCCACAAGAACCAGGATCTAAACCGGACACAGACTGTTTTCTGTTGCTTTGTCTCTCATATTTAGCAATGTCGGGATCTCTTCCCATACAATAGCTCCTCTCAAGCTTTGCAGAGGCCTGCGTTGCTTTTCCCAATTTGCAGAAAGCAAAGGTTCAAAAAATGTCTAACTGAGTTCAATAACTTTTTTTTTTTAGGTGTCACTATTCTTTTTCTAGTTCCCATTTCCTTCATCAGAAAAATGAACAGTATTTTTTGCAGTATTGAATTTACTGCTCTGAGGGGAAAATGATGTGCAGATGATGTTTTGCAGGCATGGCCTCACAAAGGCTGCATGCACAAAACCTTCCAGGCATGCTGCAAGGAGTACTGAGGCTGTATGTGAGGCGAAGTGGGAACGGTCAGTACTTCTCATAAACTATGTTAGAAAAGTAAGTCAACTGTACTGATCTTCAGCTCAAGTGCATATTACAAACTGGTCTATGACCTAGAACAAATCCCTTTTAATAATATGGGAAACGGCTCATTATTTGTTTTCTCCTTAGCATGTAGCATAGAATGCTTAGAACAGTGCAAAGAATGGAGTAAACAAAACCCAAAAAGACTGAAACATTGTGTCCTCTCCTTTTTGAAAGTAGTAGTTACCACAGCTTCTCAGGGGCCTAAGCTGGTCACAGGTCTTTGTAGCTGGGCAAAAACGAATCAGTGAACCACAGAACCATGGGACAGCCCAGGCTGGAAGGGACCTCAAAAGACTGCCTGGTTCAACATTTTGTGGGAAATGAAGCCTGGATGAGATTACCCAGCACTCTGTCCAGTCACATATTGAAAACCTCCAGTGATGGGGACTCCACCACATCCCTGGGCAAGATTGTTTGAGTGAATGAATATTCTTACTGTTAAAACTTTCTTTCCTATGAAATATCTAAAAGGAATCCTACACTTGGGAAGTAGAAGAGAAACAGTACTTTTCTACTGAATATCAAAACGTAGCCCCTTTGCAGTATGCTGTATATCCCCAAGAGTAGAGACAAATTGATTTTAACTCCACAGCAAAGATAAGGCCTTGATTTTGCAGCTGTTTTTCAGCACACACAAGTACCCAGGTGCAAATGCGAAACTCTTCCATTATTTCCACTAGTTAAATACTCTCCAGAGCCATGAAGCTGTGGGACCTTACTGGCCTATCAGTTATCATCTGCAGAAGGAGATGAGTAAAAGTGGCTTCTGTTTGCTCTTCCTCCTGCCTTCTCCTAGTCACACTTTCCCATATCACATCTGTAAAATATTCTAACTAAAATTGCTACCTGCATCTAAATCAGCCAAGATATATCTCTTGTTCCTACTCATGAACTGCCACCAATGTGTGCCATCCCTCCAGATCACTGAGCTCATGTTGTTTCTGACAAAGATATAAATTGGAAAAAGGATGTAAGTTTACTGTCAAGCCCCAATACAACTTGAAGTTGAAAACCTCAGTCTTTGGTCTGCAAACTGAGCTAATCTGTCATGGAAACATTCAGACATGCATAAATCTTCCTTCAAAATATTATTTCCATTAATTTGTTTAACTGTGCTTTTAAAAGTTTTAAAGTATTTCCTCTTTCTCTGTTACAAGCTCTGCACGTAGCTTCCTGCTTTGCAGTGGTTTAGATGCCTCCTGAGACATGTAAGTGAGGAGTTTGGAGCAGACCCCACTGAACTTGCTGTGATCATCACCACAGGACTCAGTCTTCCCTCTGGCTCCAGCTGCATGTCCCCACCAATGCTTCCCTCTCCTATGAGATCCCCTCTGTGGGCCCTGACATTCTACCCCACTGTGTCTAAATGCACCTTATTTATTACCCATGTGAAGCAGTAAGTGCCTCCTGCAAACTCCCTGAGTCTCTGGAAGGCAGAACGAAGAAATCAAATATCCTGCATGACTTTTTCTGTAGCATAGTGCCAGCAGCAAAGCCTTCAAGTTTCCACAGAAGCAGGAGTAGAAGACATGGGTGAAGACTAGAGTGCTGCACCCTCTACGGCCTGAGGGAAACAGAGAACTTGGAAGGAGAACAGAAAGCCAGGCTTCAAAATACATCAAAGGTAAAGCCTGTGCAAGTGAAAGAGCTCCTAAAGGAACTGCTACAGGTCAGGAAAATTTGAGCCCAGTCTCGTCAAATTAAGTATTCTGTTGCTCAGTATTTCCAGGCCACTTATAGATGTACCAAATACATCATATATTTATGATTTATTTGAATACTGAGAGTTTCTCTCTTAATGATGTTAAGACTGCTGGTGGTCATGTTTAAGCAAGAGAATGTCAGTTTTTCGAAAATGTCTTAAATATATACTGTCTATAATACAGTTGCATTATAAACTGTCCATTACTTCAAGGTATAGTTCATGTCAAAATCAACAATATTCAAGTTAAAAACACGCACAGAGGAGTGTGCTTACTGACAGTCTGAGAACTACTGCAGGAATAACAGTTGAGGACCACAGGAATTTTTTTAATTTGCAGTGGTTAGGGAATATAAAATATCTTTATGAGTCCACTCATTTTCTTCAGAAGATATTTCAGTAGTCTGACAGTATACAACAGAAACAACTTTAACCACCATGGGTTTTAAAGCTCACTTTCCCTCGGAAAAGATGAAGCCTGGCAAACTGGTGCATTTTAGAGGATGTTGTCTCTTGAAATGAGAGAACTTCGCAACAAGAAGGGACAGACTTGCTCCAGAGACTGTAATCTTACAAGACCTAAGTAAAATGGACAATGGATGCAGATGACTTTGTCTTGGAAAACATTGTTTTGTTAATGAGGAGCTGCTCTGGCAAGTAGAGCGAATCTTCCCATGTCCTTCTATATTTAAATCTGGAGACTGAACTCTGACCACGCCACAGGCAGGGTGGTGAATGGGCTGCAGGGCCAATAAAATGCCGGTGCAAGCAGCCTCAAACATACTGCTGCCACTGTGCATCAACAGAAGACCTCAGGATCCCCAGGGGGCATTTACCTTAAATTGGGGAGTATTTACCTTAAAAGCTACCCAAGTCCCCCAAATTTCCTCCCCAGAAAAGATTAATTACTAATTCTGCTGTCAGATCTCCATTTGGGACCAGGCACGAAGGCTCACCTCTGAAACGGAACCAGAGAAAGTCAAGGATCTTTTCCTGTCCTTTGGAGTCTTTTGGTCAGCAATAGTAACCACAAATTTATTTTCTGGCTTCAGTGACAGCACAACTGAAAAAATTGTCCACTTTTGGCTAATACCTGACAACTGTTGGACCCTTGAGTGTGAGTAACATGGTCATTATCCACATATTAAAATTCAGCTCATGGACACTATGGAAAAAATATGTGTTAGATAAGGACTAGCTGTCTTCTGGATCAAGCATTTCTTTCGGAAGCAGTCTGTGCTATGATACAGCAAAGGCCCTTTCAGCTTTATCCTCAAACTGCCTTTTGGATTCTTCCTCTGTGAATAGCATTTTCTTGCTACCTTGTTGCAACAGAAATGGTTTGATCAAGTGAGAGCAACAATATCTCTGGGAGGAGACAGGTTTTTATGAGATCAGCTATTACGCTTGATAGAGTGGTGTCACTGATGTATCAGATAGATGGTTTAGCCTATTGTGATGATTTAAAAAAAAAAAGGCCTCCCTAACCATATAAAGCCTTATCTCTGTAAGCATGTTTTCTGTTTAAGCTGTCGCTACCTTTAAAATTACACATTCTAGTATATTGTATAGACATTCTGCAATCAAAAATGGCTTTCCACAAAACTAGATTCTTTATATCTTGTTAGGCAGGATAAAAGCTAACTTTCTATGCCTTTGCATTTGTTTTTCAAATTAGAAAACCATATCAGCAACCAAATCAGGACTACCTGTCAACTTTACTTCATAGTCTTTTGATCTGTTGACAACAACTACAAGGTGAATTTTATTCATGATAATGTCTCTCCTCTTTTCTCTGCAGATTACCCAGGCACTGAAAAGTTGGAAGTTACTCCAGACCAGCAAATCTCATCGTGTTTAATTCAGCAAACTAGACTGGAGAACAAGAATAAAATACTATCTTCCTCTATCTAAGGCTCTCCATTCTTCAATTTACAGAAAGTTTAAACTGCCCATGTCAGAGATGTCCTGGCTGGAAAAAGTGTTCCAGCTCTTCAACAGTGCTGAATTGGGAACAAGTGATATAATTTTCCTGTTTTAGTTGCTAGAGGAGGTTGGCATTTCTATGCAAGTCCTAGTGTTGCTGATATCCTCTGTGACCCTACAAAAAACGGACAGAGCTAAATTTAGAAGACTAGAGGAAGAGTAAATATCCAGACTTAAAGATGTTTTCCAAGAGGATGAGATGCAAGATGACTAGATGATTAAATTGCTTGGTGGTTTTTGCCCAGACAAGTGGTGGGTGCCACTTCCTTGGAACTCTCAGAGCCAGAGTGGATGGCACTTCAGGCAGCCTGGTCCAGTGGGAGGTGTTCCTACCCATAGCCAGGCTGCTGGATCTAGATGAACTTTCAGGTCTCTTCCAACCCAGGCCATCCTATGATTCTATGATTCTGCGATTCTATGATTCTATGATATGACTAAGAAAATACAGAAACCCCCCTACACAAAATATTGATGAATGTATCTAGCAGGTTTTTCTTTAATTCTCTCTTACATTAAATTTCAAAATAATTCAGTAGAAAGTTACACCTATCTGGAATCTGGAGTTCGTACTTATGGCAATTAAAATCCCCACTTGATGACATTTAATTTTTCCCATAAGGGATATTACATTTCATCTCTAAGGGGATCTGCCTCTGCTCCTTTATACATATATGCTGCCTTCTAAAGACATCTGCTTAAAAGGCAACCACATTTCAATCATAGAGCTAGTGGTGAGGAAAACCAGTCTCTGATTATTAATGACTTTGTGAATACTAAATGAAACACAGCTGCTCTGCCATTTCTATATTAACTTGCATCCATAATAATATTTTATAGACATTTACTGAAAGTTATGCTAGTGGGTGTTTGTTAACTGCAGAGTGACTAGTTGTTCTAGTTACCCCACACCAGCCAACACTTACAAGCTGATTTCTGGGAAGCAGAGTTTGAAAATATCCATACATTGTTCCACATTCATTTGCATGACAGAAGGGAAATCTATTCACATCTAGCAGTTCCGAAAGACTTCTGACAAACCCACTTGTGCTTTCACTTCTGTGTTTGTGGCTCTACATGTGTTACTCAGCCTTCCTTCCGCACTGAATTTACCAGTGGTCAGTGGCAGCTGTGTGGATCAAGCCACCGTCAGTTCTTCTACTCAACAGCTGCTCTCAGCCAAGTTGTTGAACACAGAAAATACAGGGGAGTGCAAGACCAGCCTTGTTCAAAGTAATTTCTACTTCCACAAGGATAGGAACATCAGGTGGACACACTGCACAGATAAGGAAATCTGACATACAGTGACCACACAGCCCCTGCCTTCCAATATCGGCCTCTCTGCAGATGGTTGCTGCAGCAAGGACAGAGAGGAAAAATTTGATTGCAGAGAAATTGTCTGTGTTGAAAAAGACTGAGACCACGTATATTCGAGATGCAAGTCTTAGACTGATGGTTGTAAGAACAGGTTGTGAAGGTATTCTCCTTGGAAAAGATATATTTTTCCTTCACGTCTCTCTTGCCTTCAATAGATTTGGGCTTTTGATGAAACACAGCTAACCAGTTTGTGGGCATTCATTTCATTCAGTTGCAAGGAATTTAGCTGTCCAAATGAATACCTAGACCTCAACATAACTGATGCCACCCTGGCCAGCAGTAGTAATCCTATTTTTTGAAGAATAGCTGTTCCCCCATGAGAATAGATTGTGCCATAGGGCTCCAAGGCAGCAGCTGGCAGCTGATCATATGTATCAAAGGACACGCAGATTTTTCACTAACTTTTGAACTTCACTTCAAACTTGGAAATGAAAATTACAAATAAGAACATTACTCTTAATATATAAGTTGCCACCATGTTAAGGTGCTCTATCATTTCAGGTGTTCTAGGGGGGGTTATCCCTTCAATCAGGAGAGTTTCTGTTTCTTTAAAAACTGTGGTTAGTTTTTCCTAACACGCTATGACTGTCTAATTCAAGCTTTGTATCCTGCTAAGCTCTTTGTTTCAGTACATCTTTTTAAAGTGAAGTCCATGGATTTATTTTCTCCCGTGAGAGTTAAACCCTTTTTTATGATTTTTCAGTTTGTTCAATGATGTTTATAAAGTAACTGCCCGCTTTGATATTACAAGAAAACATGATGAGAACTTGCTATGTCTTCATTAAGCCCTTCATTAGTTCCTGTACTTGTATCTCTTTTCTCCTTCCTTAGCATTCCTCAAAAGCTGTTTTGTCTCAACTGACTTCATGAGAAACTGTGAGGTTCTCATAGTGCTTTTGGGAAATGTATATTGTGGAAACTCATGTGAGTGATTTATGCAATTAGGAAAATGTACAAGCAATGGCTCCAGGTCATGCTTCTAATGAAATCCAAATGCAGGTAATGAAGTTGTATTTGAGAATAAAAATTTTGCATAGCTCAGCTGCCATCAACATAAACTGAAGCAATTCCAAATTTGCTTGGGAAAAGTGATGTTAAAATTAAAGGCAGAGGAAATGTCAGAGAGATGCAGCTCCCTGTGCAGTCCCACAGAACCGTAACAGTTGTCTCTTATCTGTCTCACCTGTCTCCATGAAATGTTGTGTCACAAGCTTTGATCACTTACAGTCTGGTTGTTCCAGAACTGTCAGAGTAAAGTGATGAAGCAGAAAGCAGAGTGTGTGTGTGTGTGTGTGTGTGTGTGTGTGTGTGTGCGTGCGTGTTTAAAAATCCCAGCTTGAGAACACTTATCAAAAAGTTTCTACTCAAGCACAAAACCACAGATTATTTTCCCACAAACCAAGATAAAAGCATACTGAGGAGCAACCAGTCAGAGTTTACTCAGGAGTTTATAAAGGGGTTTGGGTTTTTTTTTCAGACTGAGACAAAGAGACAGTATTGAAAAATGAATGAAAATGAATGCCCATTGAATTGTTTCTTCATTCAGGACTCAGATCTGCTCTCTACACATGTGGTTTAGACTTAGGGAATTGTCAGGGGTTTTTTTTGTACGAGTAGTTCAGTGGACTGAAAAAATGGGCTTAGATCAAAGATTCCTGAACTGAACTAGAAAATTTTACTGTCACTGGCGAAGTATATCTGTCATTAAAGAAAGATTAGCAGTAGCACGCCCAAACTTATAATTATACCAATTTAAAAAAGAAGATAGAAATTTGAGCAAAAATTTGGCCCTGAGAACTTTACACATACACAAATGCTAAAAGAGCAACGAACTTAACAGCAGTCTAATAGCATGTTTAAATGCAGTAATACAATAGAGAAAAATGAGCAGTAGAAGGAGTAAAAAGAAAAAGAAAGAAATATCGCTGTTGGCAAGTTTTGGGGAGAATCTCCATCACAAAAGTACGGTAGTCTGCAGAGGGTGCTGAGTCAGTCATGTTCTACTGACAGCAAATGTAGCTGAAACAGGCTTGGTAGTTTAAGGATGTTTTAATAAAACTAACATCTTTCAATATTGTGCTTCATCACAGATTTCCAGGCCACCAGGAACCATTGAGCTCCTATTCTTTTTATCACAAACTGTGATATTTCATCCATTTTTTTCATTCTGCTTGTGTTCAATTAAAACTTGTGTTTTGAATTCACTTCTGACTGTGAATTTTCAGAAATTAAGAATCCATCACATTACATTGTGTTTTGGTCTCATTATTAATCAGCTTCTTTGTCAAAAAGGTCTGTCTCTAACTTAAAATTTTGATGTGCATGGCTGTTATGCAATTTTTTCTAATACCTTTCTAACTGGTGAAAGAAGCATTTTGAAACAAGTATTTTGTCAGTTCCAAAAACAGATCTTAGGTTGGTTATTCTAGTTGTTGGGTTTTGATTTTTTTTTTTTGAATGACAGCATCATGCTTTTCTTAAAAAAAGTTAGACTCACATCTCACCAAGTATTTGAGCTAATTGTCTATTGCTACTATTTTATCATCTACATTATAAACTTATTCAATAGCATCAAACTGTAGGAAGACACACACATACTATAAAGATTTCACTTGTAAGCTACCACCCAGGAAAAGATTCGGAAGGCTCTACATTGATATGACATAACAATGACATCTGAGTGCTAGGATGAGTGAAAAGTCCTTAACAAAGGATAACCCTTAAGCAAGATCAGCAGAATGTGTCTCCCATTTTATAAAGCTGCTGAATGACTGATGATTTTAATCCCCTGAGGGAACTTAACACAAGCAGAGAAAAGACCCATCTCTGCAGACTTAACAGGATAATGCTCAATCCACCTCAAAACACTTACTGTTTCACACAGGGTTTGTGCATGAGAGAGATTAGTTTCAAGGTTGTTTTAGCCATCTCTATTTACAAGCAAGGAAATTGCTCTGCTTCACTCCAGCTCTGACCTTTTTAATTGACAACAGAGCCCTATCATTTGCAGAACTATTATTCATCACATAATCAAATGATTGTCTCTATCCCCTACCTTGACTTTTGTTGTTAGACTCTGTTTATCCCATTGACAGTGTCCATACACCTTTTCTGTTTTTCTATAATCTGTTTGTCAGGAAAGAACAAAGTTTTGGAAGGTAAGACAAGGCAGAGGAAGGAGTTTTTCTTAAGCTGCTTTGCTTTCTGTTGACCCAATCATAGCCGTGGCCTTTGCCTTACATGGCTGGTCTGCTGTCCCTCGGTGGATGAGGAGCAGAGAGGCTGCAGGCTGAAGCCAAGAACTATAGCAAGGCAAAAAAATCTCTGAAGCAATAAAATCAGTGTCCCTGATACTTCCCTTCACACCCCGGAGTCCAAACGTAAACAGTCTCATCTCCATCTCTCTTGTATAACATTGACTTCACAACCTGCCCCTGGCCCAATAGATCTCAGAATGACAATAAGTCAGCAGAGTCAAGCCACTAAACTTCTCCAGGGTTGACTGAGGAGCACAGTCATGTCACTACGTGCCATTTGGGAGACAGCAGCTTGTTTCTTTTTTAGACATCCCCAGCTGAAGAATCATTTCCTGTTTAAAATACAGGATTTATTACTAGCTTGCTCATTCCTTGAGGGCTGTGGTAGTGATGGGGTTGTAGAACAGATGACAACTGATAAGTGACTCATCCATTTCTCTGGGAACAGATGGCTAACAATTCCAGAACATTTAATGGTTGGAATGTCCCCATTTTCCCCAGTTTCTGTTTTCCTAACACTTTTCAGAAGCTAAGTTCCTAGAAATTTACAACTTTTGGAAATCAATCTACTTGGCACTCTTTGATTTTGATGGTGTGTCATTTTATGGTTAGTGATTCAGTTGTAATTAACCCACGTAATTCCTTGGTTATCTGTGCTATAGCTGTCAAGTGGTGCTGCACAGTCTCTTCACATATCACACTCCGATCACTTCCAGATTTCAGCATATCAGTTCCCTTATCACCCTCTACAACCACCCAAAAGGATGTTGTAGGGAGGTGGTCTCTTCCTCAGGTAGCAAGGGACAGGACAATGAGAAATTACTTCAAGGAAGTGGCAGCTGAGAGGGAGAAGACTGAGGTACTCAATTCTTTGCCTCAGTATTCATTGGCAGTCAGGCTTCCTATGTCTCCCAAGTCCCTGATCCTTGGGAGAGTGGAGCAGTGAAGTCCCTCTCACTGTAAGTGAAGAGCAGGTTCAGGACCACTGGATGAAGCTGAATAGCCCCAACTCTATGGGATCTGTTGAGATACATTCCAGGGTCCTGAGGAAGCTGACTAATGCTGTTGCCAAGCCAATCTCATCATATTTGAGAAGCCAAGGCAAAGTCTCTGGTAGGTGGAAAAAAGGAAACACCACTCCCATTTTTAAAAAGAGGAGAAAGGAAGTTCTGAGGAACCACAGACCAGGGAGCCTCACCTCTGTGTCTGGGAAGATCGTGGATCAGATCCTCCTAGAAGCTGTGCTATGGCACATAAAAGACAAGGAGGTGACTCAAGGCAGCCAGCACAGCATTACTAAGTGCAAATCATGCTTGATCAGACTGGTGTCCTTCTAGGATGGAGTAATGGCAATGGTGATAGGAGAAGACCAACAGTTGTCATCTATCTAGATTTCTGCAAGACTTTTGATATGGTCCCACGTGACAGGGATTTGGCGGATGGACTATTCAGTGAATAAGGAATTGTCTGTGTGGTCCCAGCCAAAGAACTGTGGTCAATGGCTCTTTTTCCACAGAACTGAGCTCTATCTTGGTACTGGTGCTCTTTAATATCTTTTTCAATGACACAGACAGTGGGATCGAGTGCACCCTCAGCAAATTTGGAGACTACGCGAAGCCAACTGATGCAGTTGACATAACAGAAGGAGAGGGTACCATCCAGAGGGACCTGGACAAGCTTGAGAAGTGGGCCCACAGGAACCTCATTTAGTTTAACAAGTTCAAGTCCAAGTCAAGGACTGCACCTAGGTTGGGGCAATTTTGGACATGAGCACAGAGTGGAAGAACTCATTGAGAACATCCCTGCTGGAGAGAACTTGGGGGTTCTTGTCACTGAAAAGCTGCACGTGAGTCAACAGTGTGAGCTCTCAGCCCAGTAGGCCAATCATGTCCTGGATTACACCCAAAGCAGCATGGCCAGAAGAGCAAGTGAGGTGATTCTGCCCCTCTGCTCTGTCCTTGTGAGACCCCACCTGGAGTGTTGCCTCCAGCCCTAAGGTTCTTAGCACAAAAAAAACATGGACCTGCTACAATAGGTCAAGAGGAGGGCATGAAGATGATTTGAGGGATGAAACAACTATCTCATGAAGACATGCTGAGAGAGCTAGGGTTATTCAGCCCGGAAAAGAGAAGGCATCAGGGAGATCACATTGTGACCTTTCAGTATCTTAGGGAGACTTATAAAAAGGAGGGAGAGGGAATTTTTCTGTGGGTAGATAGTAACAGGACAAAGTGCAATAGTTTTAAACTGAAAGAGAGGAAATTTGGGTTAGAAAAATGGAAGAAATTTTCACTTAGAGGGTCATGAAGCTCTGGAATAGGTTGCCAAGATATGCTGTGAATGCCCTACCCTGGAAGTGCTTAATGACAGGCTGGGTGGGGCCCTGAGCAACCTGATCTAATGAACGATATTCCTGTCCATGGCAGAGGGGTTGGAATGACAGGATCTTCAAGGTCCAGTCCAACCCGAATCACTCCACGATTCTATAATTCTAAGTCGCACCAAGGAGATTTATATTGGCTATTATGAAAATCCTTCACCAAAAGGACTGTCAAGCACTGGAAAAGTCTGTCCAGTGAAGTGGTTGAGCCACCATTGCTGAAGAAATTTTAAATGTTTAGACGTGGCTTTTAGGGACATGGTTTTGTAGTGGACATGTCTGTGCTCTGTTGGTGGCTGGACTCAATGATCTTTAAAATCTTTTCCAACCCAAACAATTCCATGATTCTGCAATTTTTCTCCTAGGAAAAAAATAGGTAGTCTGCCTGTCTGCAGTTTTCAGCTCACTGCTCTGTGCCAGTTTTGGGCATGACTGAAAGATTCCTCTCAAAGGCAAATGGCATTTCATGATTCTTCCATGGCTGGGGTTATCAGGCCTGAGTGAATTGAGATTTCCTTAGAATTCAGCATGGGACTCATCCTGGCCCTGCTGTAGCAATGAACCCGCTTCTGCAAAGTGCTGAATACTTCAGTTCTCTTGACTTCATGGAAAGAGCTGACGGCAGTCAATACCTTGTTGGGCTGTACTTGTGTGACATGTATGGACTTTAATTCATCAGCCTTAACAAAAAGGGAGGAAGAGGGGAAAGTAATGGCAGGGAGAGTGGCACAATGATTCCACCAGTGATTTTTTTGATAATCAGGATAAAAGTTTAAATATGACAAACATGTAACCTGTAAGCTTTCGCAGAGATTTGCAGCTCTTTTTTCATCTCTGTCCTTTGAAATGACAGTTTCAGGAAGCACATACTTGAAATACAGCCTAAAAGGCTGATGTTTAAAAAACAAACCTAACAAGCCCCCCCAGCCTGACACCCTCCCAGCCCTTTTGAGCTACAAATGCTTTTAAAATGGAACTTTGGTACTGCTATTATCTTCTAAGTAATTCTAAGTTCTTTAAACAAAAGGGAACCTGAAAAAAGAACAAAAATGTAAATAACGAGACCCATTCCCTCTTTCTGCCTTTTCCATTTGGGTTTGAAATAGCAGTACTGCATTTCTCTTTGTATTTATTAAGAGAAAGTAAATCCTTTTCTTCAAACCCTGAAAACACTGGGCTAGTACATAAGTAAAATTTTTATTTTATTTTTATTTTTAAGAGATGAAAAAGGAAAACCTTTTTTTTTACCACATTTTTATGTCGTTCCTTAGAATGAACTTCAAAACCACCTTCTGTAGTACAGGTTGGTCTGCACTTGTACAGTGAAAATCTTTAAACATCTGGAAAGCAGAAACAAATCATTGTAATACTAGCTAATTTAAAAAAAAGTGAAGAAAATTATTTATTTTGGAAAGTAATATTTTGTTTTACAAACTGTAATAACAGCCTGTGTCAATCAGCAAATGTGTTGCTTTTTCCTTTCATTTTTTGTCCCGTGTTTTAACTCTATTTCTTTTGTCCTTAAATGAAATTATCTCTTTTTAATTTTTTTCTCATAAATTTTTAATTTCAAAATTATTTTTATGCTGAAATTAAATTCTGGGGAATTTTTCAGTCAGCTTTATGACCTATGGTAAATAAATAGGGCTACATGCTAAGTTTAAATATGATAATAGGCACTCCATTTCATACAGTTGTTACCAAAATCACAAACAGTCTGGGAATGTAGGAGTTTAGTTTCTCAGCAACCTATTGCAACACAGAAATAAGCCTGTGCTCATCAGGGAAATATTAGTGGGCAATTGGTTTGTGGGCTGTTAGTCTGTAAAATAAGCAAACCATTAATCAGCCTTTCCATGGCTCCAGTGCTGAATCAGCTGAATGGTTCAAACAAACAGACAGTCCTTCATGGAAATATTTAAAAATTATTTACCAGGCTTGAGGCTTTTAGGGACTGCTGTTACAAAGTGCCAGCTGTTGGACAGGAGTCTGGACAACTTTCTATAGACATATGCCTCTAATAAGATGTGTGTATATATAAGGAAAGGTGACAGATTCAGCCAGGCTAGACAATGATCTTAAAGAGTATGTCCCAATGTCTTCTGGCTGCAGTGGGAACATCTGCAGAGATATTTTCTCATATTTTTTCTTTACAGCCTGCATGAAGGCCAGCCTGCCATTTATATTCATTTGCTCAACACTCAGAGGGCAAAGAGCTTAGATGACTGCAGGGAAATGTCATATCAAAGCAGGACCTAGGAGATAGGGAGAAAGGAGAGAAAAAGGAAAGGAAAGAAAAAGGAAAATGGAATTTAGGGAAAATCTCAAAGAGTAGAGAAGGCAGCTGAATGTTTCTCTGGAGTACAGAGGACAGAGTATGCACAGTCCTGTTCACAGGGTAAGAGAGGACCCAACAACCTCTGGTGCACTCCACAGGATCAAGCACCATCTCAGCAACTGCTCTTGTATAGGAACCTCTGTTTGATGCTCCTTAAGATGTGTGTCCCCACACAGAAACACACGGTGAGTGCAAGGACCTTGTACCCTTGTGTGACAGCTAGATTTTCCTGTATAGAAAAGAATCATTAGGGTTTAGATAAAAAGTTATGAATTTATGAACACCTCTTTTAGTGATTGAGTCTATAGATCATCAATCATCAGTAAAGAACAAGCTTTACATGACCATCTGGAAAAACAAAATGCTTCTCATTCCTCATAGGTCCTGAGGGACTCCTAGTGTACTTTACTAACCGGAGTGTGAAGCAAATAGGTATGTGTTTTGCTGAACATTATTATGATCTCCAAGATAAAAATCAGAAGTTTCAAGTACACAAAGAAATCAAAATAAGAACTCCTGTATCAGAATTTCCTGCCTAGAGAGCAGATGGTTGCATGAATAAAAATGTAGTTTTATTTTAGCATAGCTGTGCTTTCTAAGTGGGCTGCTATATAATACTAAACTGAACTTTTCTACATGTGTAGACACAGATGAAAGTAGCAGGAAATTGTTTCCCTCACATCATTTTGTGGTGTATTAAGATCTTGGACATGAGGATTGATTAATATGCCTTAGGGGTTTTTCTAAGTCTGCACGTAAGCTGGGTTTTTCCTCTTTTTTCTTTTTTTAAGGTGCATTGTTCTCGTTGTTTTTTATAATTGAGATAGTACTTTAAGTCACTTATAAGTGGTCCAGAATTAGGCTTCGTAGATGGGCATGCGAAGTTCTCATCTTCAATTACACTTCTCAGTGAGAATTTTGCTCAATCTGATATTGCGTTTGGGAGAGAATGTTTTTACCCTCTGTGACCTCTGAGGTATCAGGTATTTTATTCCCCAGAGCTGTTGTGAAGGTTTAAGTCTTGAAATCTGGTGTCAGAAGTTAGAGAAGTATGTCACAGGCTTGAGTCAGGGGCGATATTTGCTCCTTGCCAGTGGTAATTATTCCCTGTGAAAACTTGCAGACTGGTAAAAGACATGAAACAAATTGTCTTAGTACTTTCAAATTGTCTTAGTACTTTATTGGATAGGTAGGAGTTAATTGGGACTTTTGGTAACTCTAAGTACGTAAGTCATGCTAGAGACTCCTTGAAAGGTGAATGCGTTTTAATGCACTGTCAGCTATTACTTCTACATTTCTTGGACCAAATTTTCTATTAGTTTATATGGTCATGGAAACTTTACACTGTTTGTGAAGGTGCCTTAGTTTATATCAGCTAAAGTCTGACATGCTCACCAGCAGTGTTTCCTAAAACAGAAGTACCCAAGAAACCCACAGTGAAAAAGATGCTTCTGATGTGTTAAAAACCAAAAAAATCCTGAAATTTAGGGATGTATCATTTATTGGGTTGTTTTATGCATTTTTGGTCCATGAATTTGCTTAAAAACCACTGGCTACTTTCCAGCTTCTGACCAGGGAGGCCACAGGCAGCTGTGCATCCACCAGCCCGAGGTTCCACAGGCAAGGAGGGGTTGGGGATTGTCCCCTGCAGAGCCAGGGGTTTGGCTGTATGACTCTTGTGGGTCTCTTGCAACTCAGATGTCGTTCTGTGGCTTGCTGTGAGACGTGAACCCGTGGCTGGGTGTCTGTCACCCCACAGAGGGTCAGAGAGCAGCCATACAGCGACTGGATACATAGCACAGAGAATCCTCGGCTTTGCATGGACACAGTTCATTCTATGCCATGGCATTAGTGCTATCTGCAAACTCATGCTTTGAGTTCGTGTACCTGAATCACCAGTACATGCGTGTCCCAAAAAATAGATACTTGCACTTTTTCCTACAGTTATTTCTGCTTACTGATAATTTATACCCTTTCAGCTGCTGAAGATATCTCTGTAAAGCTAACCATTTTGAAGTACAGTTGACAGAGAGGTGTAAAGCTGCAGGTCATGCTGATGTCAGTTCCACATTCCTGTGTTTTCAGATCATATGCAAAGAGCCATGTGGAAATAGTCATTGCTGTAGTGCAGAGCAACTGAACCAACTCAAAATTCACTTCCTAAGGACCCACAGACTTATGGCCTCACATGGGTTAACCCTGTGCTTTATTTAATTTTAAGTTATTTTGAAATTCAGATGCTAGACAGATGTGCTCATAAAAAACCAAAACAAACACACATACAACAGAACCCAGCAATTTCCTATGAGAGCTGAGAAACTCACACAACAAACATAATCTTCCTGGAGAATAACTAAAAGACTATTTTTGTACTATGCCCTATACTTCTCTCCCCATGACACATGCTGTGACCTATGTCATGGAAACAGAGGGAGGCTGCTGTCAGATGTCCATGAGAACAATGGGAAGGAGGTGAACGTACTAAGACAAACCCAGCCTCACTGAAAATGTTTGAGGAGAAGCTTGCATTGATCTTCAACTCAGTGCATGCAGTGCCACTGTGGGAGCAAACTGGCTGTCCCTAGCCTTCTGCTTGCATTGTGAGTCTGTGAGACAGATCATCTGCCTAACCACCCTCAGCTCCACGTGCTCATCTGCCTCTGCACTCCCCACCAGCTGCTGTGGGGAGAACAAAGGGAAAGGATCAGCGATGCCAGCTCTTCCCACCACTCCACCCACGATACCCTTGGGGATGAGAAAATAGCCACATGCTTTTGTAGTCAGGCTCTACACCACAACTGCTTGCCCACAGACACCTCTGAGGGAATATCTGATCAGTTCATGGCAATCTGTGTCTGCCCACCATGACAAGTCCTCACTCAAGTGCACATCCTGAGCAACCACTGCAGAATATATACTATGCACTTTGGCATCTCAGTAGTTTGGTATCCAGTTCTTTATCAAAGACATGGATCTTCTATCTTCACATTGAGTACTTCACTCTGCAAGTACCTAAGTTCATACACACAGGAGGTGGGAATGCAAGCACCAGAACCGTGCAAAAGGAAACAATATGTATAAAAGTAGTTGGTGGCATCCAGAATGGCTTCACTGAGTGAAAATCAAGCCTGAAAAATTTGGTGGCCTTCCACAACAGGATTACACACTGGTGGGTGAGAGAAGGGCAACTAATGTCATCTACCTGGACTTGTGCAAATCATTTGACACAGTCCTGCACAACATCCTGCTCTCTAAACTGGAAAGCCGTGGATTTGATGGACACTTGGTGGATAAGAAGTTGTCTGGATGAACGGATTCAAAGAGCTTAGCTCAGCAGCTCGATGTTGAAGTGGAGACCTTTGACCAGTGATGTTCCTCAGAGACCAGCACTCTTTAGCGTCTTTGTTGGTGATGGGGACAACATTCTGCAATGAAGACAGGCTGGGAGAACTGGGGTTGCTCAGTTTGGAAAAGAGAAGTCTCCATGAAGACCTTGCAACATCACTCCAGTACCTAAAGGGGGCCTGCAAGAAAGCCGGAGAGGAGCTTTTCACACAGGCAAGGAGTGATAGGAGAAAGTGCAATGGCCTCAGAATGAAAGACTGTTAAGTTAAATTAGATAATAAGAAGTTCTTTACTGTGCTGCTGGTGAGGTGCTAGAGCAGTTTTCCTAGGGCATTTGTGGATGCCCCATCCCTCAAAGTGTTTAAGGCCGGGTTGGATGGGGTTTTGAGCAACCTGGTCTAGTGGAAGGTGTCCCCAACCATGGTGGGAGGCATAGAACTAGATTATCTTTAAGATCTCTTCCAACTTTAACTAGTCTATGATATGATTCTATGATGAAAAGTACTGCATATTGATGAAAAAACATCTCATGCCACCTAGAAATCCAGTGCTTGTCACTTAATTAGGCTCCATAATTGTAACTGTAAGTGTTCCCAAGAGCATGAGATTACAAAATCAAGCCACTACTTTTGAAATATCATAGCCCTAAGCATAACAAGGCCGAACTGAGGGCAATGTTACTGTTTTAAATTTCATACTGTAATCTTATACCATATAATTGGACTAAAAGGCAAAATCAGAAGTGTAGACGGGAAGATTTGTAGCTAGCCAAGGGTTTGGTTTTCCAAATTTTTTAATGAAAAATCCTAGTTTATTATTTCCTAGTTGGAAAACTACATAATTTCCAAATTATTTTTTGTGTCATTATGTGCAATAACCCTATGGAATCATATCAATCAAATAGCAGTTGATTATATTCAGACATGTGATGTATTAGGAGAGGGTGATCTGGTTCATGCATTCCATCATCCCCAAACATTTTTTTTGATCCAAGGCATATTTTTGATGCCACTTCTTGACCCAAAGCAGCTGAAACTGCATGGTTTTTGCCCTGAATAACAGAATTATTGATAACTAAGGTGTCACTGATTGCTCTGATTTGCATGATGATAGATGTGTTATCTGAAGAAGCCAACATCTATCTACAACAGTACATGCCGGAGTGGAGTGTGAGGGTGGCTGAAGAAGAGAGAGACATGTTCTTTTCTAAACCCAGCAACCTTCAGATAACCTTTCTTTGACAAGAGGTTTTGCAGTTTGTGTTGCTGCCACTGCCGACAATCAGTTAAGCCCCCAAATAGATCTTGTCTAAACCTCTACATCCTTTGTCTGGTAAGATTATTTTCTGGTGCTGCTTTACACAGAAAATTACTCTCTGAAGAGGCACAGCATCAGTATTTTCAAGAGAGAGTAAGAGAGAACCAAGACAAACTCGGAGCTTTAAAAATGTCTCTTTTTAATAGAAATCAAGTTTGCAAAGAAAGAAAATCCATTGCATTTATTTGGAAGATTACGCAGCATAGTTATATTTCCAAACTAAATAGATTACATTTACAGCCTGATAAAATACATTAGAAAAAAACTGTGTCAAGTACCACATAACTCTGATCTCAGAGGGTTTCCCAGCAGGAGCTCTCAGCCACACTGAATTAATGCCAAGTTGCTGCATTACTCTTCTGCCTCCATCTGATAGAGAGAGATCAGGCTTTCTGTCCTAGACCTCAACTTCCTGCAGCCACCCTCCACCCCTCCCATCCCTGTCTTCTGTCAGCAGTTTCAGAGACAGCCTAACAAATTCCTGTGATGTTTCTGGACCAGCAACAAAAAAAGCACAGGTTACAGAAGGCTACTGATGGCATTAAAGTGGAAGGTCTTTAGAACTACAGGGGAAAAAAACTGGAGGAGCAGCAAATTGCCTTCCTTTTCCAATAAAATTGTAAACACTTTTTTTGTTTGGAAAATCTTGGAGACCAGCTGTTTGGTGCAACTCTCTTCTACAGCAAGTTTGGATCATCTTGTTCTCCAAATACACTCAAAGGGTCAAATCTACAGATGGCAATGATAAAACTCTCACTTGTTTCAACAGTAACCGTTTCACAGAACATAATAGAGATTGTAAGAACAACTTCAACTTTTAAAATGTGAAACAGAGGAATTACTGTCCCACAGAGTGTGCACAGAGCTTCTCTTTTGGGTGAAGAGGTGGGCCAGGAACTTAGTTTCTCAAGAAGCTTTGGGAAAATAATCTGCCTGTTTTTTGACCCTTGCATCCAGAATTCCAGACAGTAACGCTTCTACCGAAGATACATATTACAGAAAATGTTTTAGAGTTCTCCTGGAGAGTCCACACTGTAATAAGCCAGAACGAAAACCTCAGTCATTTCATACCCTCATATGTGCAGATGCAACTTTGTTAAAAAAAAGCAAAACAACTTCAAGAAGGCCCAAGAACTAAGTTTTGTGGGGTTTTAAAATTTTTATCTAGAGGTGGCTAAAGTAGACAGTGAAATGTATGTTTGAGACAGTAAACCTTAGATTTCTCTCCTAACTGAATTTAGATGCATGCGCTTCTGACCTAATGGAGTAGCAGAATACTTCATTTTTAAATACTTGCAGTTTGTTCGTTATATCACACAAATAAGGTTCTTCTTTTTGAATTTGTTCTTCGAACACATTTTGTGCATTCTTTTCTCTCCCCTCTACTTTATCTTCTCCCATACTTTTTTTCTTGCAAATTGGTCTTTCAACTCCCTCTTGCAGCTATAGATTTCTCAACACATTTCTCTGTATTATGTAGTCATATGTAATAAAAAGTCATACTTTTTTTCACTTTTTTACTTTCATTATGGTGTTGCTTGTTGTTTTCAACCTCTGTTAGCCACAATTTCTTTTGCTCCTTTTCCTTCTTTCTCCATAGCCCCATTCTACCCCCTCTCCATTTTCCTGTAATCAGAAGGTGAAAGATATGCATTACAGGCTGACATTGAAGACCACAGGTCATGGTACTTTAGATCAAACTTTTATTCTACATTCTTAAACTTCTACACCTGTCATTGCCAAAAGTCTTTAATTGTAACGTATTGCTGTAATTAGTACAATAGTTTTAATGGATGCAATGAGCCTAATTGGTGTTACATTGTTTGCCTGAACTTGTGGAAAGTCTGAAATACTGGACTGGAAGATTTTCTTTTGTTCCATGTCTTGCCTCCCCATTGCCCTGCAGGAAAATGAGGATAAATAATGCTGCTTTTTCTCACAGAGAATTTTGGAAAATGTTTGCTTTGACGTTAGTCTGCCTTGGTGAGAGATCAATACCATTGTCCTTGAATATGTGGGGCTGTTGTGCCTGATCAGACACTTAGTCTGTCTGATGCCAGGTTGCCTTACTTCAGTCCTGTCCATCTTCATTCTCTTCTGATCAAACAAATGCAGGTCTTCTCTATCTAGCTTTCTCCAAGTCCTCTGTCAGATGCACACACATACATGCCTGATCTAAGAAGATGGCCATCCTTCATACCAGAGACAAGACCTAGGAGGCAGGCAGAAAAGTCAGAAGAAGGTGGTCAGAGAGAGGTTTCGGTGTGAATGAAAGACAGGTGCTTAAACACACGTGTTAATAGATATTTAGTAAACAGTAGATGGTGCTCCAGTATTAACTGCCACTGCTACTACATTTTGTAGAGGCAGCTTTTCTGGACCACTACCTTTTCTTATCTCTCAATCCAGGCCTTACACAAGTCCATGAAAAAATAAAAGGATCAGCGAAACCATCTCTTCAGAGGCCACAGGCTGGGAGAGGATGGAAGTTTAGGTTTGGCTTGGAGACATAGCCACAGCTGCCAGAGTCAGGATCACTGGGGACCTTTTTCTCTGGTCGTTGCCTTTGCACATGGGAGAGACAATTGCTGCCCTGTATGCCTTTTCCCAGCAGTGGCTTCTTGGGTCTACTTACTCTCAGCTGCCTCAGTTCGCCAGATAATTGTAAGGTTGGAGCTCAGGGACATCTCTGCGTGTTGTGAGAGTAATTTGTGCTTCTGTAATTGACTTTATTGTGATGAATTAGGGAGTTAGCAGATTCATTTTTTCCTAGTTGAGCTCTGTGTACTAATAGCAGTGTAGTGAAATGTCAGCGAGGATGCTTCATCATGATGTAATTAGTGCACATACTAGCCCTTCAGACCAGCAGCCAGCTGTGGCTCATTAGGCTCTTGGCTGAAGGCTGCATTTCATTTATGAGCAGTGTTCAACCCTTCATATCTGATCAGCTCATCCTGGTGACAATAAACCCTAGTGGCATGTCCAGGTATGACGTGGGGTTCCTGGACCGGCCAGCAACAGCAGCCAAATGTCCCAGTAGGGGTGCACAGTCCCTGATATCTGTGAGTTATCCCCTTAAAGAGAAGCTTCCCACTGATATTCCTGTGAGGGTCACTGGGCTGTCTCTCTCACAGTTATTTTCTTATGAGGGAGGAGAGCACTGACCCTTTTGTCCCAACATTTTTTCTGAGCCAATGCCTGCTCTGATGGAGCTGGAAAAGCCTATGTCCTTCTCTTTGCCCTCATCTGCTGAGTGTGACCTCCATCTAGGCAGCTGCAGAGAGACAAAGTGCAATTTACAATGATCCCCCGCAGCCATCAAGACCCCAGAGAAGGCCACGGCAAGGGCAAACCCCTGCTTTCTGCTTTTCTTATGTGCATGCTTACTCTGTGAGTGCCTGTGTGGGAAATGGAGGCTGTGTGATCTTAAACCTGCCCTAAACCCTCTGACGATGAGCCACAGGCACAATCACTGGCAACCCTCAGAGCTGGGGCAATGGCTTCTCTAGGCAAGGGCATGCAAAAAGGTTCATTATTCCAAAACCACTCTGACTGCTGGGTGCCAGGTGTTTTCAGTGGGATCTGCATGCAAGGGGATTTCCTGCACTGTTGTGGCTCTGTGACTGCCCTCTGAGGGTTAAAAGAGGATTTAATTTTTTGCTGGAATTTCTCCAGCTGCACTCAGTAATCAAGATGTTCCCTTGGCTGCAGTGGGGCACACTATAGAGTATCGTTCGGTTTATTCTTGAGTTGGAAATATAGGAAATTGAGCTGTTCAGGCAAACAGCCAGTGTAAACAAATATCTGCATATGCAGCAGATAAAGCCAGACAATTGAATTGCTACCTTCCAGGGAAATAGCAGAGATATATAGGAAAATACCTCAATCACTTTAATAGACTTGTAAAAATTATTCCCTGAAGCTCCATATGGACAACTTTGAATCCATTGTCAACCTCTTTAGAGGGTGTTTGGTTTCCTGGTACAGGAAGTAATAACCCTAAAGCAAACAAATGCCTTAATTAAACTAGCACAGAAGAGGGGGCAAGGGTGATGTCATAATATTGCATTCAATGGCACTAGAAATATTAATGAAGCAATAGTCACTAACAAGTAGTTTTAAGATGTGGCAACAATACATGTGTAATCAGCCCTTGTTTCTACTAAAAAAACACATTAAAAGATAACACTGCAAAGTTCCCCAGGGTAAACAGGGTGCCAGAATAGTGTTGTGGTTAAGGGACAACGACATAAAAGGTACATGAAAGAAATTCCTGCTCTGCATGAGAAAGTGTAAAAGAAAAGGCATGAGGCATTTCCGGAGAAGTGAATTCCTGACTGCTGCACGTAGCTGTGCTGCGTTACTCCCCGTCCTTAGGAGCATGAACAAGGGACCAGAGGATAACATATTTATTTGGGTGTGTTATCCCATATGTGATACCTTAACACATACTGCATGTGTGGTTTGATACATACAGATCCTCTGACCTCAGCCCAAGGTAAGTGAGAAATATGTCCTTCTGATTCAGCACTTCCTCAATCATAGGCCACCCATCAGTTTATGACCACAGCTAAGAATCCATCTGAGAAAAATCAAGAAAAATGAGAAGAAAAACAAGATTATGGAAGGAAGAGTCTGCCATGTCCTACATGGCCTTTGCTTGGGCTATGACCTTCAGCAGAGCATCCAGGTCCTGTGCTGGTCTTGTTTCACAGGCTGGCTCTGCTGTTGATGGACCTGCTTCTATGCAAGGGACCAAAACAACTTTAAAGCATATTTCTTTTCCTTACACTGTGTAGATTAGGTACTTACTATGTTTTTTTTCATATCTGGTTGTGAGAGGGTTAGGAAAATAGTGATTTGTTGGAACATAATCTGAAAATACATCAGCAGTATTCAATCTTGACAGCAGGCTTCACAGTGACTAGCATGTCCTCTCCCACCCTGCACATGTGGGAGGACATGAAGCTTCATTTCCTTGGGCAGTGACAGCCGTGGTTTCCTTACAGCTGCCCTCCACCATTTCCTGCTGGGTCTCAAGGTTTTGAATCTGTGTTAGCCTGAAAACATCACAGGTAAAACCTGAAGTTTTTTTGGCCATGGTGCTTGCTTCATGGTGCAGGTGCAGCAGAAGTGTTTCAGTGAATTCAAGCTCTTCCTCTCTTATGAAGGAAAATAAAAAGTAATGTAAAAAAATACATCTGTTTAATGGTGTGGTGAATCTCTTTGTGGTTTTTGATCAATGAGAAACCTAGCGAGAATGTTAAAGGAAAAGCTAGAGCTAACTCTATTCCACATCTTCTGGATACTGTTCTCTATTGCAATTAAGCTTCCTGTGTAAAAATGAAAGAATATTTATTCTTATAGTTTTTATCTTCAGTGGAAACAGGGCCTGGAAAACCATGTGAATAAATCAAAATTGTATCACACTATATTTACACATACAGTCTGTATTTCTCCCATTGCGATCTGAAAAGTTCACCACTTTTTTTTTGTTGTTGTCCTTGCCTGTTAGAAGATCAAAAAGACCTGATAAAATGCATATGCAAGCAATTTTTTTTTTTCAATTCAGACCACATGAGCCACTAGCAGACAGTAGATAACTATTTGGAAATGTATGATTTGTAAGCAGCTTTAGAGACAACATATACCAGATTGTATTATATGACTGGCCATTTTCCTCTTGTTAAATGATACAGTTTTGAACTCATCCTCTCTACTTAAACTGGGAATTATAGTGTGTACTTGAACTGTCTCAGTGGCTGGTATAGTGTTGGAGGAAAAAGACCAAATCATTTGAGTTACCCATTTAATTCTCTGTCTTCAATATAAGTTTGCTCTAACTTTTTGTCTCCTGATTTACTTTAAAATAATTTAGTTTTTACATAATATATTCCTTCTAAAAAGACAGCTGCAAATACTGAAGTAAAAAAAAAATAAGATTATGCAGGAAGTCTTATTTCAAAATATGAAGTAAAAGTTTCAGGATTTTTACACATTCAGATGGAGGTGTTACTCTTGCAGATGTATTATCATCAAGAAAATCACAATTCTGGGAAGTGCCTTGACTGTTGCTGCTTTGACTTTTTTCCTAATACAAGATCAGTCAGTGTTACAGTGATAACATTACTTTTTTTATCTTGAAAGAAAATTTAGGTCAAATTTTCAGAACCAGCAGAGAGCTTTCCAAGCCCACATATAGGTCAGAAGTTACATCACAGGAATTTACACCCTGCATGTGTGTGTGTCCTTGTGCATATGTGAATTGATGGGAGATGTGTTGTACGGCTTATCTTCGGCTTCAGGGCTGTAATGCAAGGCTTTAACTTCTGTGCTGAATAAATTGACCATCAAGCAGTACTCCACTGGACTAACTTGGAGTGAGTTACTGCTCCAAAGCAGTGCTAGACCATTTCGAGCAGAGAAAACACTGCAGGGTATCTTTTGTGTTTCTGCATGCAGATGATATAGAAATGCAAAAAAGAATAATAACTGTTAGAATATAATTTGGGAAAAAAAATAGCTGAAAAAATGGATGTTATGTCACAAGTAAGTGTTAGGAGTTTTATTCTGATCAGCAGTCCAAGAGCTTCCCAGAGCTGTCATATAGATATGAAATAAAAGAAAACTGAAAGGGGAAATTCCTGATCACATTTATACCATCCTGGACCTATTTTGACATACATTTAAAAAAAAAAAAAAAAAGTATGTCTCTGTGTAGATATGCAAGGCAAAATATGCCTGTTACAGCCTTTGCTAGAGTGTAAGGTTTTTTACGTCATTGTAGAGGAAGAAACCTAAGCCCTCAAATACAAAGGTCCCTGGCAATGGTTCTGCATTCTCACCTCAAAATACAATTAGAGAGAATTTAAAGTAATTTTCAGAATAGAACAAGCTGCCAAAATGGCTAAAGTTTACCATGTTGTGATGTGACAAACCAGATAATCACTTAGGACACTGGATATTAAGGATGTTCTCCAGTTTATTGCTCTGTGTGTCTATCCCTCATGACGTAGAAACCTTGAACTCAGGTGGTATGTGTTTACAACACAGTACAAAGTCTGATAGAAATGCACACACAGCATCACAGGAAATAAGAAAGGATCTAAGTATCTGCTGAAGTGCTGCAATCATTTGGATAGCTGTCATCACAGTGAGGAATCAGATAACAAACTCTTGTGAAGAGCTCAGCAGAACTGAAACTGCTGGACTGACTGGTAGAAGGGATGAGGACCTGCTCTGCATCCTTTCTGTCCCCAAACCCAGACTGTCAGTCTCCTTCCCAGGAATATTCTATCACTATCAATAGCCTTACCTATGTGTTCAAATCCAATCCATACCCATGCCTAAAGATCTGCACCAAAGTTTCTGTACTTCAAAGGTCTATGCTGAGGGAAGGCATGACATAGGTGCTTGGGGTGCAATGTCAGGCATTGTCATTATTTCACCAGAAGCTCTGCTTTAATTTTGACTGACAGTAAGAGTTGCCACAGAACAAATGAGCATTTCTTTAGAGATCCAGCACAGCAGTGCTGAGCATGCTGACTGGTGGGAAGCGTCGAGGAGCAGGGCAAATTGAACTCTCTTGTGGGGCTGGTGTGCATCGTCCCCCACGGCACTCCCTCCACCTCGGATCACCCTTTCAGGAAGGCTGTGTGAACTCCACCAACACAGGATGGGTGCTGCCAAAAAAAAAGCCATGAACTCCTCACTTTGGGACAGAAACACCATCTGCTGAGTATTTTCTTGATTCTGAGCACTGCAAGGTCTGCAGTTTTTCAGCAACTGTTTTAGTAGAGGAGGGGAAAAGTCTTCAAATCTTTTGGGAAATCTCCGGACAACAATTTCCATTAATATTTTTTGAGGAAGTCTTGAATCCCTCATTGACTAGGATAACATTCCCATAGTGTGTTCCAACTTCTGCAAAAGACATTAACACAGACTTCTTTGAACAGCACATCTCTATTGGCTAGAATAAAACATTTGCCATGCAGAGTATCTAATTGGCTCTATATAAATTGAATGTGCCGCAGAAGAGTTGGAAGGGCACAGAAATCTTTTACCATACTTCTCTTTACCTTTAAATATGAGATAAATGTGAGATTTGTTTAAGTGTAAAATGCTGGTTTCTTATCTCACATTCCGGCAAGTACTTCAAATGCCACAGAGCAAACAAAACTAACGCTCAGGAGAATGTGCTGTATGTTCTGTATTCCCTACAGCAAACCAGCAAAAGGACAATAGGTAATTGAAGCTTTGTCACAGGGCAGCATATAGGCAGTAGGTGAGATTTCAAGTATTGCAGCCAGGTATTCCAGAATGAGCTGTAATCAGGTGATTAAGATTGTCAAAGTATCACAGATACCTATGAAAAATGATGTAGGCACTGCGATATCCAAAATGAGGGGCTACATTTGGAAAATCTGAATGTCTTTGCTTTATTTTTTGAGTTATGAAGGTTTCTGAAGTGAAAAATGAAAGGGATGACAGAGACTCTCTGATCACCTTCACACCCTCACGTACTAGTAAGATAGAAAAGGCAGTAGAATGACACAAAAAGGAGCTCTGGGCAACTGCTATCTTGATGGGGCCTGACAGAGGGAAGTGAATAAAAATATACACATCTCTATTTATAGACATGCTATGAATGCTACAGTTGTTAAGAACTTTCTCTTCTGGCAACAAATCACTGCATTTGAAAATATTTTGTGTTATCTTCAGTAAAATCAGTTTTACAACTTCAGGACGCAACAGTTATTCCTGAAATATAGTACAGATTTTTTGTATTCCTCAAAGCCTCTAACAAGATGTGAGCCTGATATAAACCCACCAAGGAGTATTACAAAGATCTGTGCTCTTAAGCTTGTTGATGGCAGTGCCCTTCAGCTGTGATTCACTGTAGTGAGCCTAATGCTGCAATACACGTTTTCAAGGTTCTCAGTGGCAGTTCACAAAAAAACATGACTTAGTTGACCCCACTAGAATCTATTCATTATACCTCAGCCATTGAATCTATTACAGAGAGGCAACATATTCTTCAGTTTCCAGATGATGGAGATTATTCACTATCTATATATGGAGATACAGTACTTCATAAGTATTTTTTAATGCTTTTAACACTGTTCTCATACATGTTCCTAAACTCAACAAACTGCTACTGAATGTGCTGTGGAATACATGCAATCTGACTATGTTACTTCATTCCTTTCACTTGTGTACACTTATAATCAGGTATGTTCTATTTAAATAAATTGGTTTGATGCATCTCATTAAAAATAAATCAGACTGTTGTCTACTAGCTTGCTTACTGTTATAATCTAAACATAATAAGAGACAGATTCAAATCAGAAACAGTTTTGAAAGAGGTTTACAGGCAAGATTTAAGATCAAAAGAAAATAAAAATACAAACAATAACGGCATAAAGAGCATTAATTTTACTTGTTTCTTCATTATAAGATCTGATTCAAAATAAGTTTCACACATTTAAACCCAGAGAAGTTTTACTAAAGTCAAAACACCAGAAGCTTTCTAAAGTTCTTCTATCAGTTACACTTTGGAGTTGAGCAGTTTTCTTTACGTATGAGGCAGCTTTCACATTATCAGTAAGTGCCTGCTTTGCTCAAGCAATTAGGATAACGTCTAGAGGTGCTCTTGAAGGCCACACTCATCTCTTGGAGAAATTAATTTAGTTAATTAATGTCAGTTTGTTGAAATCTGTGAACCAATGAACTGTATATTCCGTACTTTCCAGCAGTCTGCAAACAGATTGCATTCCCATTAAGGTATTGTATGTGGCAATTAAACCTTCCACAAGTTATATTTTCAGAAGAAGTAATTTTTCAATTTCAGAGTAATGTAATATGTGATCAGCACAGTATTCTCTTCACACAGCCTTGCTGTTTTCTGTTGCCTGTCTCTGGTTAGTTTCCGGACAGGACTGCTGACGGTGTAATGACACATCCCCCCTACATTACCATTATGCTTGTGGAATCTCTTCTACTCTCTGGGGACAGGGAGGTGCAAGCAGCAAGCCACGAAATCTTCCAGCACTGTTTCATGGAACATTCCTCTGAAAGTCTGTAAATCCAGAAAACTGCCAGTCTCTGTGAAGAATATGGGTCTGTTCAAGTACAATCTGATTAGTCAGTCACTGTTTTAATTAAATCCTTCTGTCTCTTCTTTGAACTGTTTCTCTCATATGTGATTTCTAAACTTCTACAAATGAGCTTTGTAGGTGTTGCCACATGCACCAGTGGTAACACAAGACCAGTGGGCACAAGAGGATGTGAGACCCGAGTATATGAGCAACTTGCCAAGAAAGAAACAGATAGGAAGTGAAACTATGGTTCAGTTCCCCCCAAGAATACAGCCAAGAACAGTGATTTGCCCTGTGAGCCAACAATGATGAGCTCTAAGGGATATTTTGTGAGCTCTTTTCCCTGCTCTTTCTCTCTTTTCCTGTTTGAAGAGAGGCAAAATACAGAAATTCAGCACCTAAGTCCTTGCTGCCTCCTGGAGCAACTATTCTCCATATTCTAGGTTCCGATATAGGTGAAGGCATAGGCAAAAAACCAAAGGTAATGTTTGCTGCAAAGGTAATCTTGTTGCTGCACTTATGGAGGAGACAAATTAGAAGGGATGAAAGAATGTGGTATGACAGGGCTCTGGTTGAGACTTACAGTTCTGCTATCTAAAAGGTGAGATCAGACCTTTAAAAATTGGATATGGACAATAACAGTTTAGATATGAGTGATCAGGGAGACGAAATGTCCTACAGATCCATCTTTATGAATATTATCTTAATATCAAATCTCAGAATCAGTGGGAGGAAGAAAACCTCAGGAAAATATCAGCAGTTTTATCCAAGCCGTGCTAAATACAATCTGATATTTGCGTATCATGTCAGACAGAGAGATCAAATGGAGGAATGATGTCAGGGGCTATGAATTAGGGAAAAAGGGAATACTAGGGAGTCTCTTGTGATTGATACTCACTAGTTAATTATAAAAGTGGACCAACCAATTCAAAGAAAGAAGAAAAGTGAAAGGCATGGGTGTTAATACGAGAAATATTGAAGGACAGTCTAAAACACAGAAGCAGGGATCCCTTATATTTAATTTACAGCAGAACTAAGAAGACCCAGAAAATGTGTGCTTTGAGTGAATACTGTGTTGAAAGTTCTCCCATGACACTGGACAGATCATTTTATAAAGTCTACACAACCCCCAAAATCTTTCTTGCCTCATTTCTCTTATGCTTTTCTCCCAAAATAATGCAAGTTTTATTTGCTGGAACCCTTATAGTGTTTGGCAGAAGTGGATTTTTTCAGCATACTGGCTGGTAGATGAAAACTCTTGAAATTTGTGTTTATCTTTGGAAAAATTCTTCCTAATGGAGTGGGGGCAGATCTATCAGTATGGAGGAGTGTCACAAGCCCCAGCTCATGCATGTCTGTCTCACTATCACAGAAACAACAAACTGAATTATATTAGTGAATTTTAAAAATTGATCTGGCATGAAGAATACAAAGCAATAAAACCCTACTGTCCTGCCTTGACTAAGACAATCATAAAGTGTCTTGGTGTGAGGTTTTCAGTGATAAATGATACATCTGTGTGGCTGGTGGGTCTCTGTCTTCTCCTAACACAGATCCATACTCTCAAAGAGAATCACTCAAAGCCTGCGGAAATCAAGATGAGCCTTTTTACTGTCTCTGGCCTTGTTTTTGTTGATATAAATGCAGCAGCTGGAAAGCATATGCTAACTGCTGTAAATTGTCAAGATTTGCAAGCTAGCTCAGAAAACCAGGTGATTTATATTGTACGTTGAAATAGTCTGTGCTAATTGGTAAATACAAATCAATCAAAGCTGCATGCCTGTCATTGCTTACAAGGGAAACAATTAAAATTTTTAAAAAAACCAATTCCAATATTTGCTGGACTCTGTTACCCAAGAGTTTGTGCTTCAGTTCTCAGCAAGTCCTGCGTTCATGGGAAGAAGTTATTCAAAACAGGAAAGTATTCTTCCTCACTTAATTATGGTGACAGCGAAGTACATTTGTTTAGTTTCCTTCTGAAAGTTGTTCTACATACTTTAATATCAATGTTCTAAATATTTTCATTTCTTCTAGTCTTTCATAAGGTGTTAGTAAAACATGCATTCCTAAATCACAAGTCATGCATATCAGCTGATACCTAAATCTTGACAAACTAGTTTTCAGCTCAAGACATACAAGAAACTCTATGTTCCAGTTCTCACCAACACAGAAATAAGCCGTGTGGTTACTAGAGGACAAAAAGTCCTCTGCCCCCTTAGACAATTCTCTTCATCATAATAGTGAGTTCTCCAGTCTGTTGCTTTCTGGGAAAATTGTTATTTCTCACACAATATATATTTCTTGCAGTACTTACAGTGCCACCTGACTAAAAATTAAATATTGCCTCAATGAACCTACAGGACTTCAAACGTTGTACTTCTGTTATGCTGATCTTTGTTTCAGTGTGGCAATGCATTTCCCATAGAAAATTAAGGCCTTTATTGAGTCTTAATGGCCTTGGATATACACAGTTTCTGGAAAGTCAAGGTAGTGAGAAGTGAGCAGCCTTCATAACCTACATGCACAATACCAACCAGCATCAGGTAGGCTCCAGTGGTTTGCACTGGATGTGTATTTTTGTACTGAAAATCCCTGGAGTACTTGCAAGACCTATTGTCCTGAGAAGCTCTTACCAAGCAGAGTCATTGTAAGAGGCTGTTGTCAAAGTGTGAAGTCTTTCCTCAGCTCAAATTATCCAAAATATGTCTGAAACATCTGTGAATCACCTGCTCTTTACCCCAACTCTTCATGGTCCTCACCCCAGCTGACCTCTGACATTCTCCTGACTCCCAGATGCTTTCTCTTACTCTTCCTTAAGCCACCATATCAACTTGTTAGTGCTCATTGCTTTTCCTGTACCTTTACACTGCAAGCCTTTTCACACAGCCCTTCCCTGCCAGCCTCTTCCTTCCTTTTGTTACCTAAAGCACTTCAGAATGCCTTCAGGTTCTGGCACCTGTGAGGATAATTTGGCAGAAAACAGAATTCTCATTTCACTTCAAGCTTATTCCTCCAAAAGGCTTAATAAGGAAGTACCGCAAAGTACAAAATGAGTTAAATGTTGATTTTTGATTAACAGAGTCACAGCGGTGAGATACTGAATGAGCAGACCTGTGAAAGTAAAATTGAATCCTAAATTGTAGGGTATTAATAAGTTCCAAAATATTTAGACAAAGTGCTTTCAGTCCTTTTGAGAGCTGACAAATGATGACTGAAAAAAGGTAAATCTTTTTACTGGAATGTGAGACACTAAGACTCTTTATCTCTAAATGTAAGATAATTATATCTCGCCTAAAATACAATTATATCTTATAACAAGCTTGCTTAAAACAAAATAATCACCATTTCATGAAACAGAAGACAGGAACCCAAGCCCATGGTTTTTCTATGATTTTCAGAGTGTTTTACCTATGCTGATAATCTGAGACCTGGAAGTTCTCTGCTCAAATGTTTTGAAGAAGGTACACAGTCTACACACATGTTACAGAAGATCAAGTCCAGTTGTCAGATTTTAAGAAGGATATATACTACTCGCAGTTAATAACTAAGCTAGCTTTATCCTAAACATTTAAAAATGTGTTTCCAATGATTGCACAAATCTTTCAAGAATAAGGTCAAGTCTTGGACTTCTAGGATCAGTAAAAATCTATTTTTAAGTTTATATTATGTAGCACAAGTGTATATTTAGGCAGGGATTCTGATAAAAAAGTAGTAGCAATCTTAAATTTTATACTGCATTTACACGTTTGAATCTAGTATCTCTTCTTAACAGCTAGCATTACAGAATCTACATTCTTAATTACTGTTCAAAATACGATCTACTAACCACTGGATGCCAAATATCCCTTCTGACAGTTTACAGTGTCTTTCAAATTCTGCTTGATGTCAGAGACACACTCATTAGCTTCAGCTTTAAATCTTGTGAAAATCCTCAAAAAAGTTAGATTCAGTCCTCAATGCAGGTAGCAAAAATGCCACAAACACAAGAACAACAGAAGCAACAGCTGGCCTTGGGTTAAATGACTGCTTAGCTAGAAGGGATGCCATCTTGCATCAAAACATTTGAGGCATAGCAATGCGATTTATTCAGAAAAAATACAACTGGAAAAAACAGGAAGATCGGTCCTATGATATGGTGGATTACCATCCAAACTCTTGCCAAGTTCCAAAATGATTCAGTATTTGACCATTCATCCACCTTTACTGTTTTTGAAAACACAAACCTTATATTGCAAATTACTATTTATTGCATTTCCTTAAATTTCAGAAAAATGTGAAAATCCTTCTAGCCATTCTGATTAATGGGTGACGTGCAGGACTTGTGGTATAAGTATGCTTTTCTACAAAACCTCAGTGTGCTGTGAACAGGAGGCATATGCAGTTACTCAGAATTATAAAACTCCTCCCTACACCCAAAAATATACCAGAAGGCTCTGGAGTCACTTCGGTGGCTGATGAGCCGTGGGGGAAAACCTCTCCTGACACTGCACCTCAGTGTTTGTCAGTGGTGCTCTGAACAGGCCCTGCGCCCCTCGGGGGGCTTAGGAGCCACAGTCTGGCACTTCCCACACGTACACACCATTAGTTCTCTAATAAATCTACAGAAATTGTAACAGTAAGTTCTCAGTGCTTCAGAATTCCTTGTGCCAGTTTTTCATCCCAAAATCTCTCTTTTTTGGGGCTGCATCACTTCTCTGCTTATGCTTGGCTCTTTGATTTGCTGGAGTTTTCTCTCCATAATCTTGGGAAACTACTGGGACTATTTTTACCGAATGCCTCACACACAGTTTCCAGCTTCTGTCTTGCTTTGAAAATTTGTAAACCTCTTCTTTCTCCAAAAAAAAAAAAAAAAAAAAAAAAAAAAAAAGAGGGGGGAGTTTGCAGAAAAAAAAAACTGTAATTTTTCTAAAACAAAAAAAAAAAAAAAATAGAGTAGGGGGTGATTGCTGCAAACAAAAACTGTTAATTTTCTGAAGTCAGATTAAACACTGTATCTATACATTACATACATTACATAAAAGCAAAGAAAAAAATGCAGTCAACTAGGCTTCTGGAAAGAACATTTTATTTTGGTTGATGCAATCAGATGCCTTTTCAAGTTAGGCTGTGATTATAGGTTATGCATGGACAAGTACAGAAAGAATCCCAGCTGCCCAGAGCAGCACAGGCTACTTAGATTGTGGATCTATGCGCATGTAAATAATCAGGTCTAACCATTGGCTTTATTCCCGCTTCTTTCCTAGATGCATAGAGAACAAACAAGAAGCACAAGCTCCCTTTTTCTGATACTTTACAGTTGAAAAAAGCATAAGAACTTCAAGAAGAAAAAGTGGAAAATGTTCTTTTTAGACACTACTCCTGCAATTGAAGCATTCTTTCAGTGCACTTACCAAGAGTAGCGCAAATATGCATACAGTGTGGAAAATGATACCCTGAAAAAGAAAAATAAAATACTGAGAGAACAGGAAAATTCCCTTCCCTATCTTTTCTGTAGCTTCTCTTCAAGAAGTCGTGTTTCTTCAAAGTGAAAAAGGAGCTTATGTCACCTTTTTCACAGGAGGAATATTTCCAGTTCTTAAGAGAAATCAGAGAGAAGATACAGAAACACAGACATTTTAAAGATTGTGAAGACAGACTTTTCAAAAGGGATGTTAAAATTGTGTCAGAATCAATTCTGTTGTGTAATTTTTACAAACCTCATGGAAATTAGTGTTTTCCTGAAGATTTTGTGACAGTCATCAGCAAGTTATACTATTAAAGGCCAAATCATTGCAGCAGATAAATAGACTAGCAGCTATCAACGGCCGTTGTTACAAAGGTTGGTTAAATTCAGTGCTCATTTGGGCACTGATCATCAACATGATGTTTTTTATCTATAAATCCTTGTAAACTTTTGTTCTGAAATTTTGCTTACATAGGGTACTTCCCAATAGGTGCCTGGATCTGAGATCTTGTAATTCATTTGCGAGACACATTTGTGTTAGAGACACAGATTCAATAGTGTGGAAATGATTGAATTGTTTCACCTTTACTAGGTGGAAAAAGACCCCTGAGAAGCTGGGCTCTTTCAAGTAAAGTTTAGCAGCTCCTCTCATCACTGTCTTACCAGTCAGCAATCACCGATTACCATTATGATGGTAAACATATGTCCCTTGCTTTAAACCAGTACTTAAGGAAAGCTTCAAGACTCTCTATTGAAGAAGCTGTCTCTTTAGGCAGATGAATTTTTTTTCCTAAATGACATGATAAAAGACTGATAAAAACCTCACCATAAGAAGTTGTGGAGCTTTTAAATAGCAGATGGTCCGACATGATTTGTTATTGACTAAGTGCACCCATGAATTCTAAAATACATATAAAAGCACATGGCCCTTTGGTTAAAGTACAAATATAACCCATGAACTTATCTCACTGCTCAAGCAGCATTTAATGTCTACTAAACAACAGATGTTGAAACATATGGAGACATGGCTAAAGGCCATAAAAATATAAATAATCCTCAAACTTTTCTGTTATTCTTTAACTATATTGGTTCCATCTGACACCCTCAAAATGTCTGCTTGGGCATCACAGGGAAACCTGACTCCCTATTATGTGTCAGCTATGTGAAGAGATCACAGTACAAGTTGTCAACACCAGAAAGAAGTAAAGCAAGGACTTAGGAAAGGAAAAAGAATAGGAATCACTTACTTGGGAAGAAAAGACATGGCTTGGGTCTTGAGAGCAATGAATAAGAAACAGATTGAATGGAAAAAATTATGTAAAAAGGGTCGGTGAGAACATAGATTTAAAGACCAGGCACTGTCCTTTGAGCACCACACCTGCAAGGAGAAATCTAGAACAAAGCATCTGTTCTGTTTGTCCCTGCTTCCAATTCACTTTGTTTATTCGCTGCTGTTGCTGGGAAGTGGAAAAGGGAACAAGACTTTGTTGCTGTAAGCATTTCAGTTTAACTTGGTTCAATTTCACTTTTTTTTTTTTTTTGGCTTAGGTTCTTCTCTTGCTAGATGTCTTTTTCTTTCCCCAGACAGCAGGAGAATGCTCGTTTTTCAGATATCACACTTCTCCTCTTTCCCTTTTGCTTACTGTGCTCTATTCCTTACAAAGACAAAAAAGATGATTTAGCCCAGGCCTGTACATGTGAGTGCCTACCCTGTAAGTGCTGCACCGTGACAGTTAGTGGTTGCCTTCAGGGTACTGGGTTCCTCAAAATATTTGGCTGCTTTTAGACTCCCTGAAGGAAGACTAAGATGTGAGGTAGGATCACACCACTATCTGCATATGTGAAATTACCTCATTTGCATTAAATAGCGGGAGCTTAGACAAGCCCGGGAAGGTCTGGGCGCCATCTGACTGTCTCTTTTGATGTGTCAGCTTTGCCCATACAAGTTCTTGCTGATTAATGTTTCTCATAGCACATGTGTTTGGTACGGGCTACAGACACAAAAATTAAAAGCTAGCTTTTTTCTTGCACTGAATTTTGATGCCATATGCTGCACTGGTCCATGGAGTAAACTTATTCAGAGCAGTGATAGCTAAAAACAAGACTGGTTTTGGATCAGTGAACAGCACACAGAGAAAACATTAAAATTACACCACCAAAAAAAATTACCCATGCTCAACTTAAAGAAATAGGGCCTCATTTTAAAATAAAATAAAAAAATACTTACAATTAAGGAAAATTTTACAGAAATTTATAAATGCTTTTCTCCCCTTTTTTGCCCCACACAGAAAAGTGAGCAAATAATGCCCAGCACATGGGTCACCTTTCCATCTGCCTGTATATCTAAAGCATATTTGGAGCCTTTGTACATTAAAATAAACAGCATGTCTATGCGGAACAGAACAGCAAAATAACATTGCCCTGTGGCTGGATTTTTTGGAGGAATTTTCTGGCTAGGATTTGTTCTCAGAAGAGTTTTTTTAGGCGGGATAATCTAGCAACATTTATTTTTACTGAGCTCCACATTTTCCTGCTCTAACTATGAGTACTATGAACACCCACATACATTTTTCATTCACAGAAACTGTGTGAAACTGCTTCCTGCTTCTCATTATCCTACAGCTCCCTGTGTCTTCATTACCACTAGTATTAAATCTATGTGTATTCATTAACTAAGAACTAGAAAAATCACAGATGCACAGGGAGTAGAAGTTTCTCACAGAGCTATAATGGTTGAAATGTAAATCTGTCTACTGCTGAGATTTAAATTCAAACCCAAATGCAGCCAGTTCCCTAGAAGGCATTTGGAGTCAAAGTCACTGCTGCTAATCTTATTTTTCCTCCTCTTTACTGGGCTGGCAGTCAGCACTGCAACTCTGCCAAGCACTAGAAGGAATAACCAAGTTTTTCAGTTTGTCTTCATGTTCAAAGTTTTGTATGAACATAGATCCATGAGGAAAGACCAGAGATCTGTATATCTCAAAATCTATTACGGGACTCGATATTCATAAAGACTCAATGTTTATAGTATGAGAATAAAAGGAGATAACTGAATTAGAGGCTATGGTGTGAACAACAGGAGATATTACTTAGCTCAAGTTATTTAATCATTATAGAATATATTAAATGTTGAAGGCAAGCTGGAGAAAGTCCAGTCAAAACAGTGGAAGTGATAAGAAATGAAGAAAGATGTCCTGCAAGGAAATGTTGAGGGGAGAAAGCTATTTATTTCACATAGAAGACACAGGGACATGATAGCAGTTTCTGGTACATAAAGCTTTGTTGTTGAGAATCTGGTGACCTAGTGCTCTTTTATGACCATAGAGGAAGGCAAGAAGTAAGCCTAAATAGTTACAGTAGAGATTTATAATAGATGTTACATTTCTTTTTTGGTGTCAGGAAAATGGAATGAGCTAACTAGTTCGCAGAGAAACCTGGGGATATCTGCAGCGTAATTCATGTAAAATGGATTTGGATAACTTCTTTAGAATAAGGCAAATCACACCCCTGGAAGTACCCATTTCTCCCTGCGGACTCTGAAGCAAGACTGGGGTGACTAACTCTGATGTAGTCATCCTCATTCCATCAGATGAACCCCCACACCAGATGTCCAGCTTGGCTTGATAGTCCCACAGCACAGGGGCCATCTTGGCACTGTGACAGAAAATAAGGATGTTATTTTTTTCCTGAAGTTTTGTCAGGACACCAGATTTTCCCTGTCTCTTCCTGTCAAGCTGCAACCCTGAGAACAAATTCATTCCCAGCACCACAGCAAGAGAGATGTCAGGACCTCTCCCGTCCTTGTTCTTGACCCCACCACACAGGCCAGCACAGGATGGCGTGTCTCCACCTACCTTACACCCCTTTAAAAAAAAAGGAACAGCACTGAGTATTTTTCAGAGGTGATCAGAGAAGCATTACTTGGTATGATTCATCCTACTTCTGTGCTGGGACTACAATTAAGCTCATCCACTGAGATCCCACTTTTTCTGCTGTCATAGTTAGTAAGATGAATTTAATGGAAAAGACAACAGAATACTGAGTTTCAAAATCATGAAAAGGTTACCAACAGTAAGATCTGGTCAGACTGGCACAGAAAATTATCTCATGGGTCAAGGAGAAATATCAGTAAAATGGATTGAGATCAACACGGAATAAAAACTGCAAGCAATAATCTCAGGAGGGCCTTGAGCCTGGACCAGAAGTAATCTAACAGGGCTTTATGATGGTTAGCATCAACAAGTTTTAGATTACACTGACATAAAGCATATTTTTCTCACAGATCAGTAAAAGAAAAAAGACCCTCTTTAAAACAATAGTTTTCAGCTGAGTAAAATTCCTGTTCATAAGATGGTGTTACTGTTTATCTGGCAGTTAATATGACAAATTCTCATTGTCTGACTTGCTGTAACGTTACAGAATACTCTGACCCACCTGCAGATAGAGTCCCACAGGTACAAGCTTTTTATTTAAAACAGTTTTCCTCAGCATTTTAAAAGCTGTTTTCCAAGACACACCTTTATTTTTTCTGTTTTTTCAGAGCTCCAGGTAAAAACTGAACTGCTTTTGTTCTACAACCTTCTGGAATATGACCAAGCACTTGAAGACTAAATCATTGCAAGTCAAGGTGGGCTCTGATCATCATCCTGGGTTTCCACTCTTCCTTCCCCCTCATTTGCTGCCCATTCTCCAGAGACTGTGGCTTACATGGGAACATGTAGGTGCAGCTGCTTCCCAAACTAATTTTGACAAGTGGTCCTTGTCAACACAGGTGATCTAGAGCCATGAGTGGTTGCAGGGGCACTGGAGATGGCAGCTTTTTGATGCTGCTCAGTCAAAGCCAGGACACCACCATTAATTCAGCATAACAAAACGCACAATTATGAACCAAGCATGGAGGAAATGGGGCTCAGCAGAAACATGAGGAGTATGACAGCGTCCTTTCCCTCCTTACGGCAGAGCACTTGCTACACCTACATGTTGCCAAGAGCTTCCTCCTGAGCTTCCCACTCCCTGTGTGGAAAGCTGCCCTCAGAGTCATGGCAGTTCTGCTTGGGATGAGGTACACCACAGACAGTGATGGTGGCTGATGGGGCTTTTTCTCCAAGGCAGAGCCCAGTGCAGCTGGCCCAAGGAGCAGTGATGGTCCTTTCTGGAAACTGTGGATTTGAGTGCAGGGTGTATTTGTGACCGTTTATGCTGACAACAACAGCTTCCACTCAGTAATGTACATTTAATTCTTCCCCATTCCTAACTGTGTGGGGTGCTGGGCAGCTCTGGAACAGCGCCTTAAAATCCTGCGAGCTTCAGCAGGAGCTAGTGAGCTAATTTCTTCAGTACTGAACTGTTGAAGTAACAAGACATATTATTACTTTCAATTGTTTTTCCAGAACTGGTCCTGTATTCTCCTCATGAGGGTTTCAGGACTGGTGGCTCCAAAGAGCAATGCTCCCTTGTTATTCAGATATCTCAGTGGAAAGATTCACATGTTCCAAGATGAGTATGAGCTTAAGTGGTTTGCTGGATGAAAGCTAGTTTGCTCAGCAGCATCCCTGTTGGAGAAGGTGCCCACAAAAAAGACGGAGAAAGTAGATTAAAAATCCATCCATCACATACAGCACATTTTACCTATCCAGCATCCGGCTCAGACGCATTAAGGATATGTTTTAATTTCTCAGATGCAAAGTCATTCTGCTCTTAGTAATTGCAAACTCACAGAGGAAGATACGCTTTCAGGGAAACTCTTAGTGAGCATAAGATACCTATCAGTGCTCATAAAGGTATACATCAGGAAGAGATATAGAAGTACTAAGCACATTGGGCCTGAGTCAGAACTCACAGAAGGGTTATAAAGAGTCATAAAGCTTTGGTCCTGACACATAAATGAATGCTGGATGAGAACTGCAGTGTTTGTATTTGGAGTACAAAGACTTCAATAAGGAGGTAGCTAATGCAGTCATGACAACAAAAAGAAAAGGCCGCAAAGGAAACATTAGCAGCACTTTGTACAAAGATGGATGCACTCCTACTCATCACTGAAACCCTGGGTTAAACTTTGCATTTGTTTTCCTTTGTGTTGACCTTGGATTTTAATAAGTTTTCTGTGACCTTTCTCAGAAGTCCTAATTACTGTTGTGTTCACATATGGGGTTTTTTCACAAAGAGGCATTTATTACAAGGATTTTCATAGCATTTCCACGAAACAGGAAAAGCATAGGTCTGATTTTAAAATTATTTCATTGGGATTCTGCTTCCATAGTCTGATGTTTATTTCAATAGTCACTTGAGTGACTTCATTAAAAAGTCAATCTTTCAAAATGTGATGCTTTTACCAAGTCTGATATCCAGAGAGTTTTTTGAGATATTTCACAGATGTTAATGAATTAAGAGTCATGTAAGTTACAGTTAGAAAATATAACTGGTGCTTTTGGAGTAGGCTTTTGTAACAGGAGAAATGGAAGAAGAAATGTGTGCAATGCAGAAACAAAGCAGTTCCGGAGTAAATTTAATAACAGCAATTGAATAACACCAAATTGAACCAAGGTGAGTTTCTTTCCTTTCAAGAAAGACAATGGAACTGAAAACCTGGGAAACTGCATCCCATTCTTTAACCACTAAATAAAATTCTCCACATCATCTTTGACTGGGATATTTTTGTTAAAGCTAGTCTATAGAAACTATAGGCTTCACACGGAAATGGGAAACACTAGTCCCCGAAAATGTGTCAAACTAAAGGCAAACCCCAAAAAAGTAGTAGCAAGCATTTGAACCCTAAGGACAAAAAAACCCATATCAAGATGAAAATAATTAGATTTTTAATTTCGGCTTAATGGTGGGCAATGAAAATATAAAGTAGACAGGGGCCTAGTCAAGATGCACCCTTTCCCACATACATGGCAGTGGACCTGAGAAAAAGGCAGAGCAGGGAGACAAGAGGAATAATTTGATGAGGCACTTGGTGTAAGAGTGTGCAGAAACAGTAGCATATTATTCCCTTTTCCTATTTCTCATATATCACTTTGAGCTGGAGTAGGTGCTGGGATGGGTAAGTGACATAGAAAGCAAAAATGCATAAAACAGTCCTTCCATGGATGGATAGGAACGTTTGGGGGTTTCCCCCTTTCCTTCAGAGACATATTAATTTTTTAGTTTATTAGTATTTTCTTTCTTTTATAAATGAAGCAATCAGTCCTGAATCCATGAAAACTGGATCCCAGACTTTTGCAGCATCTCTATTTTAAAAAACAACTGCTCAATCAGAGACCAGAGAAAAGGGACTGTGTAGCTATAACAGTTTACAGCCTCCTTACAGAAGGTGATCATCCCTGATGTCAGCTAAGGAATTAATCTTCTTTAGGCAATCTGAACCACAGCAATTCCAGATTTCTAGGAATCTTTTCCAAAATTTCCTACGATTGCCAAATACGAACTATGAACTGGCTTCAGATCACCACCCTTTTAAGCTAGCCCCAGACCCTGTGGGGCTGTTTTTCTGTTATGCATATCAAATTTGAGGGAAGCGATGGCATTGGAACAGCTATGCACATAGGGATTTTTGTCCCAACTTTCCAACAATAGAACAGAAAATCATTGTCCTTACTGCTTCTGGAGCAATATGAACAGTGATGGCGGATGGTATAAATCAAATATCAACCTTCACTGCGTGAATCTTTCACAGCCCTCTAAGTAGGGCCTTATCAAAAAATTAATGCTGCTATACATTTCCCTTTTCAGTCTTGCAGCAACAGTGACATTCATGGGAGACATAATTTATAGACACTACAAACTTCAGTGTCTGCACACTGAAGTGCTAACTTTTACATGCTGTAAAAACAGTTACTGCTCTTTTGTGGAATGATAAGATTCAGAATCCCCTGGGTCCAACAAAGAATAGCCTCGTAAAGCTAAATGATGAAAGGAGCACAGAGAAAACCGAAGTTTTCTCATTTACAGCCAGAGAATTTTTTATCAGATATAAGAAGACAAAAATCCTTGCAAAAGCAGCTGTCACCAGTTACAGCCACTCAGGACATGAGATGGCTCTGGCCATGAAATGCCCACTGGAAAGTGAATACCCCTTCCAGGTACACCTGCATCTGATGGGCTGTGAGCCTCAGCTCATGGTTAGTCTTTGCAAAGACAGTAGCCACAAAGCAGCCATTTGGACCAGTCACTCATTTTGTACTATGTCAAGGTTTTAATGCATGGGACAGGAAATAAGGAGATGCTGGAGGTGATGGAAGAGAAGAGTATCGGACTGAAGTACACCAGGTGACAAGGATGTGGGGTCAATTCTGTTTGGAAGGAAACTGTAGAACACAAGGATACAGAATGAAGAATATCACCCACATCTACCCATAAAGGAGCCCCAAGAATACGTTTCTGCAGAAGACCAGAACAAACCTTATCTTGTAAACAGCTAAAGTCATGATGTATTTATTGACTGACAGGCAGCATATTTTCAGCCACTGAACATCTGCATCAAAACATTGTGTCTGTAGCTCCAGCTGTCTCCAAATTGACCAGATCAGGAGAAGCAAAAAACTGCATCCCCACTATTTAGAGTAAAAGAGTAACACAAAGGGGAAAAAAATATAGCGGAAGTAGAATTAACCTTTTCCACATGTTAAGGAAGAATGATAGAAATGCTTTTATCTGCCTATCAGAGGTGTCAGTTACAAGTGTGCCAGTCCCACAGTAGGAGTAGAGGCCTTTGAGTAGATAAATAATATCTTTGAAAAAAAGGAGAACAGGGTGGTAGGAAAATGGAGAATTGGCCAAAATTGTGTTTGAAGCAAAATTCTCTAATAAGGTCAAATTTAATGAGATATTGGGAGTCATCATCACTTATTAGCCACAAAGACAGTGATGAATATTAAACAAATTATGCAGGGCATTTTACACATCTCAAAATAATGCTCCCACTCCATGTATTTTCCAGCCTGTGGATGCCTGTGTCTCCAGTGCTACTCACTTACTTACTGGACAAAATATTGAAGAATGCCCTTTCCCTTTTAATTTTGAAGTCTGTTTATGTTTACCACTCGAACAAGTAATTTTCCACAGAATTTACTTGTGGGTTTCATAGAAATTTTCTGAGCAGTAGCTGGTAAAAAAATTACAATCATTAGTTTAGGTCAAGTACTTCTCTGAAGCATTTGCTTCTTCGAACATCGTTGATGACTCCAATGGTTTACATCACTGTTTTTTGCATCTGAACTTTCAAGTCTTGGGCAAAATTGACTTGTCCCATTTTATATTGGAAGTTCATCTCATACAGCTTTGTCAGTGTTAAAACATGACCTTTTCTCATGTTAAGCAAGTAAATGAAAGTAAACTCAGCTTCATCACAGAGTACTTGTTCTGCTTCAGATCACTGTGCGTACAAACCAGAGGAAAAGGATGAAGCCCAGAGAACATGCTTGTAAGACTGTCTCTGCCTCTTTGACTGAGGAAATAAATTTATTTATCCTTCAGAGGTTTTCATGTTCTGGTGATACTCTGGGATGCAAAAATGTTCTTACATATTCATGTTACAACAAAGATCAGAATGAGTGGGTTTTAATCTCTGTCAGACTGGGAGACTTTGACTGCTTCACATGACCAATGTCTCAGTTTGAGACTGCTCTGCAGTCTGAATTAGCCTAGCCAAGAGATCAGCTAGGAAACTGCAGTTTGTATAAAATACAAAGCTCTTTTTTTTTTATTTTTGTAATGGGATTCATCAATCTATTGTGGGTTAGCTTTCTGGACTCTTTCACCTTATAAGAGCAACAAAATAGTCACAGATTTGGCTTGATGTTTATCTGAAAAACAGAAAATGCATTCTGGACACTTTGGGAATCCCCAGATGTGTACAACAATTTGGATCTGATATTTGTTGCAGATTTAATGCAATAGAGGCCCTTTAAGTGTGATGTTAAAATATTGATTTACATTATGGACTGCAGCTGTTTCAGAAACCATACTCCTTGAGGCCAATTAGACCGACTGACCCACACATCAGCAATAAACCAGACCTTTATTGTTTGGCAAAATCTCACCCAGTTTTCTTTTTCTTCTTCCTCTGTCTGCTTTTAAAAAGCTGTCTTATACTTAGCACCACAGGTCTCCGGGTTTTCTGGAGCAGTCTGCTAATAGAATGAGGTTTCCTGCAAGGAGACAATCCTTGGTTCAAGAGCAATCATTTTCCTAGACCCTGCAAAAATTTCTTAGGCCACAGTAATTTGTCAGAGAGAAGACAGCTAGCAGAAGTTTTCGCTAAAATTCCATTAAATGTACATCATCAAACAGCTGCAACGTGGCAGGAACACAGAAGGACAAAGTCTGTGATATGTTAGCTACAGCTCCTCATCCTAGAGCATGTCCAAGGCATCAGCCTCGGGGAAAACCTGGGACAGACATACTCTTCTCTTCCTCATACAGGATATATTAGGGAAATAACATTCTGTAGCCTAGCGGCCAGGATGCTTTCCCTGAATAAAGAGTTCCTGGCTGTGAATGAACACAATTACTGACTATAAAATTATTTGGTTTTAAACACACACAGGTCTTCCACCTCTCATACACAAAAGAAGAATTGCTTGCTAGGGCTGACAATATGCAGGTGTTCCAGGAGCTCCCAGAAGCATAAGCTCTTGTCTTAGGGAAGAGAGGTAAAGAGATAAGTGTGTCAAAGAAAAATCCAGGACGTTTCTAAAGCTCTTGGCCACTCCTCTTCCACTATTGTAATGCTGCTCATCATATGTGGCACAACTGACAGGCTTCGTGACTAAGGCTGATTTAATCTTGCAGCTACTTGGTATAGTTGGCAGCAACCATATTACAAGCAGATGCCATCAGAAGTGTGTGAGCCACTAGCAGCAGTGCCCATGTGGGTGTTTTACAACCATCTGAAAGCAAATAGGGGAAAAAACCAACCAAGCCAACCAACAATAATTTCTGTTTACACTCATCTTCTCTCGTCACATGAACAGTAGATGACAGCATTTTCCTCAGCTGTTTAGAAGTGGTTTTCCACTTGGAGAGTCACACATGGGGCTGTTCTCAGGTGTCAGGGAACCTACAATAGCCATAGCAGAGAGTCCAGTGTTTAATTGCTCTGTTTCTGACAATGAGTATATTGCAATATTCCCACCTCCCTTCTGCCTCGACACGAGGCAGGGACACAGCCCCTGCCAGACGGTGAGAAGAAGGCATGACAAAAGCTGCCTTCTACTAAGTCAAGCCCAGTAAAAGCCAGGTTCAAGTACCTAGCAGAGGCATGAATTTATACCTTGGAGTATGTTTTGTGAAGCTCTGACCTACTGAATTAGGTCTTACCTAGAAGCAGCATTTTATTTACCTGACAGGAATCCAGTTCAAGACTTTCTTTTGTTTACTATTATTACTACAAGGCTAAGTGTTTACTACTAATCCATCATTTTTATTTGCCCAGCTGGCTCCTGAGCAGGGAAACAAACACCTCAAAAATTCTAAACTAGAGCGTCAGAGCAAAGCAGGCGCTCAACATATGGGAATCTAATGCGAGACTCTATTTCATGGATTATTGGTGTTGAAGTAAAACTCTTTGATCCCTTACTTCCACAGCACGTGAGCTGCAATGGACTAAGCAGACAGCAGATGTACTTACTAATTACTACTAATTGCTGCTGTCTAGACACCATGTGAAGACTAAACTACCAGCCTTGTTTACAAACCAGCAAATACCTGCATACTCTTCTCATGTTATTCTGGATCACTGCATGCTAAGTCCACCAGTGCTGAGCTTGCATACATCAATGCCAGTAAGAACAACGGTGTATCATTTTTGCAGCAGTCTGGACAACTGCATTAAGTGAAGAGAACTGGAGAGTTGAGCCTTCTGTTGCTAACAACCTTCATTTTCCTTCATCAAATCCTTACTGTGTTTTTATCAGTGCGTACCACAGGACAGAGCAATTTTCTGCACTAAATTCTCAGTCAAAGATCCACAAATGAGAAACTCTCACAAAGGCTTCCAGCAGGCAAAAACCTCACACGGATTTTGTGGCACAAAACATTTTATTCAACATCTTTAAAAAGCAGATCACACAATTTTGTTTGGTTTCATTAAAACCGATAGCAGCTGAAGCAGTAGATGTCAGTACCTGCCAGCATCATCATCCTGTTGCACAAACACCTCCTTGTGATAGCTTTCACAAAAGATAAGATGCAACACAGACTTCCACAAAGTTGACTTTTTTTGCTGTGTCTTTCTGAAAATAGTTTGCAATTGTTTTAAAGTCAAGACATTGTATTCATTCCACCTTTCCTTATCCTTCCTGCAGAGACCAATACACAGGCTCAAGCATTAAGAATCAGCAAAATCAAACACTTTATGCAGGGTGTCAATTGTCTTATCTCTGCCGTGTGTTGGTGCATCTACCACTGTTCTGCCTCATGATGTTTGCTCCCTTCTTAGCTGTCAAGAAAACTAAATACAGTATTTCACACCTCAGACAGACAACATTTTAAAATATATATTAATAGTACCTGCACAGGAATTTTCCACCTGCATCAGACCAGTCTTGCACAAGAAAACCTCCCAAATGAGACTGCAAAATAGAGAAGGTTAAAGTGAGTAATGGAAACAGCAAATGAAATAGAATAACATGGAGGAGGTAAGTGAATATGAAGGAAGAAGAAAAGAGTTTTCGAAGCAGAAAAAAAAATTATCCAGAAGGGTCAAGTTAATGCATTGTTCTTTACATGGAAGTAGAGACTTCTTAAAAAATTTTACTTACCTAAATGAGAGAAGAACTGTCATCAAGAAATGGTACCAGATGCTAAAGTGAGCCCGAATTTAAACTGGAGTTATTAAAACCAAGGTCTTTCTTAAAGTGTTAGACTGTGGAGGCTAACAGAGAGATAGTAAGGTCTGGGAAAAGGTATGCAACATTACCATTTGAACATGGTTATTAACTGATTTGCCTGACCCAAGGCTGGAATTATCCAAGTCAGCAATGACTGAGGCAAACCATCGCCAGCAGCCAGCCAGGCATGCACGGATAAACCCTGCCTTGGGAAATGGTGCAAGTTGAACAGAAAGGTTGCAGGTAGCTGCTTTTCAAATTTCCCAGGAGGACCAAGAGAAGCAGGAAACCGGCGAAACCAGTGACAGTCTCCTCTGTCAGTACCTCTCCACCAAAATATCCTCATTGCAGAGCATGTCTGTGTTAGTTAGCCTTGCCTTGTCACAGCATATCTGGCAGCCCCCTGGGCTCAGGCCATGGCTGGAGGCAGGATCTGCACCCCAGACTGGCACACAGCATCTGCATCCAAACATGCAGAGAGGGAGAGGTGTCCAAGGCATCACTTACCTACACATGCTTTTTCTCCCTACTGCCATACATTCAACAACTCTTTGGTTTTTTCCTTCTTAACTGCAATACAATAACTGTGAAACATCAGTGTTATTTTTCTTAACTTTCCTGAATAGCTCAGCATTTGGATGTTTGGAACTTATTTGAATTATAAAGAATAATTGGTGAAAGGACACGGGATTTTTTGGGCACTAAAAAATCCCTCTATTTACATGAATAAACAAAGTCATGTTTTCCAGGACACACAGGGGACCCAATATCCAGGAACAACTTTCCAATGGATGGCTTTCTGCCTCCTTCAGAGAAATCTGGCCCGAAAGTCCTTTGTTATTTAGTGCCAAGCTGGTGTTTTCCAGAAACCTTGAAAAATTTTCTCTGTCTTTGAAACTTTGTAGATTTTTTACTCCTTCTCTCTTCTTCAAAGTCCCTTGTCCAATCCTTTCTGCCCACACCATCTGAATTTGTGAATAGCTTTTTATTCACCTTTTGTTTTGGTTGGAATTACGTATTTTATTCTTTCTTACTGCTCCCTGAAATACAGTACACAAAAAGAAACTTAGCACTTCTTAATATATTCAACCTACTCAGTTATTCTCAAGACCCTTCTACTTCAGACCAAAGTGCATCTTCTGTTGTATTTTGAAACCACAGCCCACATTTCCTTAAAAACAACCAAAGAAAGAAAAAAAATAAAAGAAGGACGTGGGTTGATGTTCAAGTTCACACAGTCCCTCTGTCCACAACTGGCCTCTCTCCAGCTCTCACAAGTCCCAAGACACATCTTACTCTTATTCTTGATGTTTTCACTGATGCCAGGTGGCTGTTCTGTGCTTCTGCCTGGGACAACTAGGCTTTGTAAGACACAATTATGTGCCTCCAAAGCAAAAACTTTCCTCAGCAGGAATCACAAGGAACATTACAGAAAAAAACCCCACGAAGTCACAATCTGTAGTCAGGATCTGAAATTAAAGAGTAATTCTTTATGAAGGACAGGAAAATGACACTGAATGCTGAGGGCCTCGTAGAAGGTAAATGAAACATACCTTGTTAATGCCTGTGTTAGACTGAGTCAGTCAATAACCTGCTTGGAGCAGAAAATACTGGGTGCTGAAGACACTGGGGCTCTGCCACCAACTGTTTTGTTGAACCCACCCAGGGGCTGCTGCTGTGGGCATGAGGGAACCCACTGTCTCCTCACTCAGCCTAGATCCAAACGGGTAACAGCTCTTTATATCTCTTCTTGATCTCAATACACACTAGAGATCTTCAGAGGTCTCTGCTTCTCTCCATTGCCTGTTGTGTGAAATTACACCTTTATTTCAGGAACCCCACCAAAGTATCACCAAAGTACGTGTCTATCTGTTAAGGTACTCAATCATCAAGAGAAACTTTTTTGTTTCATAATTAGCTAGAGTTGAACCTAGCCTTTCAGTAGTTTATGGACACATTTATATTGTAGCTTGACTCCCTCTGAAAAAACACAGTTTACAACCCTAAGCCATTTTCTTCTCCCAGAAAACCAAATAGACATTTTGCCCTGCTGTGGCTCCTATACATGAGTCTGGTGTCACCCAAAGATCAAGGAGCTATCCCAACTTTTATCATTGTTACACAGCCCCAGGCCATGCCCACTGCACGTGTTCACAGCCCGTAGGAGCAGCAGCCAAGGCAGGCTGCTGCGTGAAAGGCAGGACAGAGCACGCAGCTTTATTTTTGCCTCACTTCCTCTTGGAACATCAGGCATTTCAATGGAAGACCCCATCCTCAGTACAGCGTGAGACAGTGTGGTGTGCTCCTCACACCCAGGTGCTGTGGGATGCTCATCCCTTGGCTCTTGGGACTGCGGGCAGCATCTGCTCTTAGGATAGACCTGACTCCTGGGAACAGCAGATGCTAGTGTTTATAAAGGAACATTTTTTGTTTTCCAGAAACAAGCTTCCAGAAGACTATAGCTAATGTTTAAGTAGTGACTTTTTACCCAGGGAAAACTGAAGTGCTTTGCACTCTATGTAAGAGAATAATAGACTGGCACCACAACAATGTGCCAGCAGGATGCGGTTAGTACCTGATTCCTATCTTCAGCCACCTTCCTGGTGCAGCTGTTCCAGAAGAATTGACGGTGTTTTTACAGACAAGCTGTCTATCCAAATGTCAGCCAAGTTTACCTGCCACATGAACTACTGTGGAGGGGAAGAGAAAGCCACCAGAGGCTTTGCCCCAAGGAAGATGTTGAGCCTAGGTCAGCAGAGACCAGGGAAGAATACTGACAGGCGAGGAAAAGAGAGTCTCCCTGATGCCAGGGAGACTTGGAAAAAACAGGTCCTGGGCTGCACAAGTGCAACCAGGAGCACACAAATCCATTCTATCCCAGATGTTCACTGCAAGAGAATGCATTAGTAGGAAATATCTTAGTCTTTATTTTTATTTTGGTCTTGTGAGGTGCTCTAGATATCCAGGCAAAATGCTGAGCTCATATAGTTCAGGGAGCATGAAGAGGAGCACAACACAGACCCACAAAATTATATAGTCGTGGGTGCTCTCCCCACCATGATGTTAGCCAGATGGCCTAGACGTAGCCTAGTGTAGATACAGAGATTAGAGAAAGCAGTAAATCAAGATGTGCTATAGCTAACCCCAGACATACAGAAAACATGAGTCATGCCCAGAATAACCCAGAGATCAGCTTTAAAACTGTGGGGTTTGAAAAGCATGTGACAGATGTTGTACTGCTTTTATTTTCCTGCCATTTTTTAACATTTCACATGTACTTTGATTGGATTCCAAGTAACCATATGGGTTAAAAGAGTGATTTTTTTTTTTTTTATATAAACACTACATCTGTAAGGACCCTATAATAACTTGACTGATGGGGCTAAGACTTTTATCAGAAAAAGCAGTATTAGCAGGGGAAACTTCAGTACAATTGCGGAGACCAGTAGCATTGAAATGCCCCCAAGCTCACACTTAGTGGAGACTATGAAGGTAACAGCGTCACTGACTTGAAATCAGAGTAAATATCCATGGAGAAGTCACTATGTTACAGCTACCTCCCTGCAGCACAGCATCATCTAACATGTCAACAACTCGAAAAGAATCCTTCTCCTCCAGGCAGTCTTTACCCCTTTATCTTAAAATAGGGCTGGATGTTCCTCTGTCCCTGGCTTTTTAAGAAACACCAGCCTGGACTTTTTAACCTCCCTGTCCCAATTCTCCTGATAGTTTCAGTGACATAAATAAATCACATGCTTTTAACTCACGGCTCCACTGCTTGTTTGTTTGTTTGTTTTTTGTTTTTTTTTTTTGGTGCCAGTTCTATAGCTAAGCTATTGCTAAGAAAGCTGAAACATAAATAAATATCCATATAGTCACTATATTCACTGTGGCTGCTCTACTGATGAAATCTGAATACAAGGAAAAGTTGGACAGCCCTTGAACTCTTGTGGCACCACTACATTGAAATTAGATACAGCAACTGATTTGCCTCAGGCAGCCATAAAATAACTGGCACCCCAGCCATTTGTGGTCTAGCATAATGGGGCTTCAGGTTTAGCCACACCAACAAAAAAGTCCCTTTTCTAAATTTCACATGTTTTTAAACAAAGTCCAGCTCTCCCAGGCTCTATGAAAAGTAGCAATCCCGGAGGTCCTCATCTTCTGTTTTCTTTTCAAAGTTGGGACATACCCCTGTATTTCCACCCTGACCACCTCTGCTTTCCTTGCATTTGCTTTGCAGTGCTGCCTCATCTGTTGGTCCCAGGGAAACTTCCTCTGCTAATGCTCCCGGGAATGGAAGAGATTTGTAGCCAAACTGGTAGTAAGGCTGCGGTTGCATGCATGTTTGCAAAGTTTGTTTTGTAAAGATTTAATCTGAGTCAAAGCCACTGGATGGAAGTTTCTGCTACTCCGGGCTGTGCACAGATGCTTTGTCTGAAGTCTTCTTATCTTAGCCTGAAAATCCCAGCTCATATGACTTTGCATTCTGAACTAGCATGATATACATATGGTGAATAATCAAAAGAAGAAGAAATGTTCAAAATTTTTTCAAATTTTTAAAATATTTCAGACTCCATAAATCTCTGTAAATATGCAGCCAAAAAAGACCTATGTGGGGCTAAAAGAGAAAAAAGCTCATTCTGTCACGCCCTCCTCTTCTCCCTACCAGCTCGTCCTGTAGGAGAGGACCTCTGTCCACATCTGGCAGAGAGAAAGACACAGCTGGAAGGAACCAAAAGCCAGACCCAAAGCTTGTTTATTTTTCAGAAGCTGCCGAGCTGGGTCAGGATGCTCTTCTAACAAAGGGAAAGCTGGAGGTACATCAGGAGCAGTGGGAAGTTTACAGCAGCCACTGTTAGAAAGCTGGGCCACCAGCAGATGTGCACATATGCCCCTCATTAGCAGTTCCCTTGTCTGGGGAAAAGCTCCTTGCCTTGAGGCCCAGAGGATAAAACCAAAAAGAAAAAAACAAACAAAAAACCAAAAATGAAATACATTTAGAAATCTTCAGAGTACTTAATAGAGAAAGGGTTTTGGTGCTACATGGAGTTTTAAGAAAGAAATTAAATAGTTGGAGAAAAAAAGACACTGCTAAAGTAACTGAGCTGGGCCTTTGTAAATAGGGAAAATTAACTACCTGGGCAGCAAGTAGTTTAGTTTAATTTTCTTAAATCTCTGTGTGAGAGCTTGAGCTTGAGTCTTTTATAAGTGATACCTCAAATTTGATCCTCCCCCTTTCAAATATGGCATCTGAGTCACGACACAGGATTATTATATCTTTGAAGGTGCAGCTAGTGTGCATGAATTGCAGAGTTTCCAGCTGAGCACTGCTTTGTTCTCTAGCATGTTGTTCTCCATTTTTATACATTGTGATAGGTAATGATGCAATACTCCAGTCTTTCAATAAACTTTGGATCAGCTTCTTTTTTTCACACTCAAATATTTTTCTTGCTTATTTAAGTAAGATTTCCACTGCCAGCTTGCAATATCTATTAAAAGGAGTTCTGCTCCTTTGCAGTGTGCTGCAAGCTAAAGGAAGCTATCAACTTCTGGTTTAGGTCAGGGTTCGCTCAGAAAACAACTTCTTCTCATCTTGAATTTGATGCTTTATGGTGGTTCTTTCCACTGCTGCAGTTGCAAGGCTGTTTTAACCTCTCATGCAGCAGCACTGATTATGTGTCAACACCCATCTGTATGCTTCCCCAGAGCTGAGATGGCATGGCATATCATCAGCTAAGAGAGAGTAAGATCATGGTGAATTTCAGACACATAACTCATATTTCTCTTTCTCGTGCAGCATTCCTTTTGTTTCCAGAGATTTCTCCCTTTGCCTGTGGACCACATCCTGCTGTTTTGCAACAGCATAATTCCTTTGACCTCAGCCTTATTGTAAAATAGAGTCCGATTCCATATTTCATCGCTTTCATGGAAAAATCCCCCAAACAATAACATGCACTTACACACCTCTCTCAGTTTATCTCTCCTCCTAGGTATGTGCTCATTACATACTTAATACAATATCTGGGCATTTATATTGGCTGTACATCTATAGGATGTTCCAGTTATACTTGTATTCTGGCCTTCTTTGACTGTCCCACAGCTGAGGCACAATGCACCTTTGTCTACAAACAGCCCACCCTGCTGCATTTGTCAATTGAGCTCCCAAAACCATATTTTTTAATAAGATGGAAAATGTGAACAAAAACTGGTTCACCAATCTTTCAGGCCAAAGGTCGGGTCCCTGTTTTTTGCTATTGCAATGGCATCCTCAGTTTGCTTGGAGGGTATGGGCATTACTGAAACATAAACATTAAGTGATGATAAGGATACAATAGGAGAATAGAAAACCAACCACACATAGTAAGTTTTTCCCTCCCCAACAAATATTCTTGAAAAACTGTGAGAAAGGCATTTTCCCACAGAAAATAAGAAAAACCATCAGCATTTTGACATGATGGTCTGACTGAACTAATTTCTCTTTGTATAGGAGTTTAATGAGTATTAAAACAATTTGCTTTGTTAGCCTGCTACAGATGACACCAAAGACCTTCATGACCAGCCCTCAGAGCAAATGCTTGCAAATGCTAAGGCAGCACAAGTGATGTTACTTAAATGAAGGCACCCTAAAAAGTCTCCTTAAACCACCCAACTTTGCAAACCCACACTCCAGGGATTACCTTGAATTCATTATACATGTTTTTATTTTCTTTCTTGTATGAATTTGTGTGAACACTAAAAGGTCTCACATCCATTCTCACTAACTCCAGACTCTGGCTGGCCATGTGTACACTAGCAACCAGACACAATATTGCAGATTTGCTCTCAGTCCATGAAAGCTCAGCAGAGTAGACAGAGAGAGTAGGGTCTTATTCTCAGAACTGTGTAGCCCTTAGGCTTTGGCCACACTGCCCAGCATCCTGTTGTAGATCATGGTACTTCCAAAATACTAGTTACCCTAAAACACTTGCAGCACAGGGATCTGTCCATTGACAACTTCTGTGCATCTAATGGAGGAATGCTGTATTTCTTTTTATGGGCAAATAAAAAAATACAGGAGCACTGGAAAGCAGACAGGTAGCCCCATCACTTAGAAACCAGCATTAACACAAACCTCAATGAAGTGAATAATACACAATCAAAATATAGACAACAGTTACAAAAGTTTTAAAGATCACTAAGAGGAAATAAAACCATAATTATACATATCTGTAGTCCATATCAGCTTCAGGAGACCTCAACCCTCTGCTTATGAAGCACTTACCTGAATTTAGAACTTATTTTTTGCACACTCTTCTTCTCTGGGTCTTAAAAGAGGCGAATCAGATACAGGGAACATTTAACTGTTATACAAACTGGTGTTGTATTCTTTAAATCTGTCCTTCCTATCCCTGAATGATCCATATTTCACTAAAGGTATTAATTTTAACCTTTTGCTTCTGGCTAAAACCTTTCTTTATCCATGAGGTTTATTCAAAAACCTTGGGCACATCTGGGGAAAGCCACCTCCTGCCCAAATGATGGCCTTCCAATTCAGAGGGAAACTCTGAAGCACAAAGAAGATCTCTGGGCACTGTCTCTGGAAAACATTTGCATTAAAAATAACTCTTTGCCACCTTCTTTCTTTCTCAGATGATTTCCACAGTGGTGTTAATGCCCTCAGCCACCCAAACATGAATTGGGAGCTGCTTGATACAACCCTGCAGCCTGGAGAAAAGCCCACAGGCCTCTGGATGCAAATGATTGAAATGGCACTGCTCAAAGGACAAAGTTTTGCAAATCACTGTTGCTCTTGGCAGAGAGCCCACAGCAGTGCTCTGACACTCTAAGTTAGTTTTCTTTGTGTCCCCTGCCCTTGGCAATGAGGACACCGAGACATTATCCTTTTCCCCAGCAGAGACCTCAGTGCCATGGCTGGTGCGCATGAAGCTCAGTCCTGCAGTGAAACCTCTGTGTGGCCTCTTCATACTTCCATAGTATGATGTGCTAGTATCTATTAATCAAAAGTATTGATACTCAAAGCAAGATGTTGATAGAAATAGTTTTGGTTAAAGGTAGAGGATGTCTTTAGCCAAGCTATTAATCATTTTAGAGTCCCGCTGTTTAACCAGTAAGATTTTATTAACAGAACAAACCTTCAGCAATTACTGGAGACAGAAGCCAGCTCACAGCCAAGCACCATAGCCAAATATGTCAGCAGCAGTACAGCTACAAGCTCCTACATGTGTATCATAACTTGTGGCTATGTGCAAAATACTTAGCAAGAAAAGTATTCTATTGAAAGCAAAGAGATGGATAGATGTAAAAAAGGATGAAAATGTGGAGCCAGCAGTTAGGTGGGCTGGTCCCTGACCCTTCTTATGCAGCGGAATATTCACACTTACACAGAAATGGTATGAGTAGCATTGCCTTGGCTTGGACGCACACAGATTTTTGTGGCTGACTTACTTCACTGTCACCCAGTTACAACTTCAGTAAAGCATTAAAGACAATGAACTGCATTTTGAAAATAACCATAAACAGTGTCACAAACGAAAACCTCAGAAAACATTGCCAGAAAGGATGTGGTAAACATCTGTCAGCCTGCATCTTTTAAAAAAATTCCCGGGGGAAGTACATTTCATTACTGACTATGCATAATTACCGCAAGCTTAACCTTTTCATTGAATAATTGAGTATTCTTCATATTCTGAACCAGATAAATGGTTTGTGAGAGCTGTTAGGGAGATTAGACTGCTTGTAAATAATCCTGGCATCCATCTATTCTGTTCTCCCCTCTAGAAAATAGAACTCTATCAATGAAGGAAGATCACTCCAGAGGGACCAGTTTCAGAGTAGTGATTTATGTAGTCACAGTTGTTCTGGGGATGTTGAATCACTCAAGAAAAAAATTAGTTGCTAATGACTAAGAGTTATGCCTTATATTTATTTCAGAATATTTTGGAGCAACCTCGCCTTTTCTGTCTTCCAATATGACTCACTGCATTAAAAAAAAAAAAAAAGGAAAAGCCATTAAAATCAGTAATTAAGTATTATTTCACAGACACTATTAAGTATATCTACAAAAAAGGATTAAGGTTGTTTGGATTTCTATTAAACATTATATAAGCTGAAAATTTCCTGTTTCTACAAAGCATTATTGTTTGAATTGTAACATTCCCATAATATACTTTACCCGACTTTTTTTATATATATATATATATATATATAAATATATATATACACCCTCCATCTTGACAAAATGTTACCTTTGTCTTTCAAAACTGAATGAGGCTATATGCCAAGAGGACAGAGGTACATATAGCTATATATTTGCAAATTTCAGAAGGGTAGCTGTGTCCTGGCAACCCTATTTGTTTTGCAACCAGCCTATTTCTAAAAATCTCCTGCGCTACTGCCAGATGAAGTGGTTATTAGTGAGAAGCAGGAGAGGAAGCCATTGCCCAGCACCTAAACTAGAGTTTGTATTTTGTGTAATTTAGGTTAGGATTTTCAATACCTTAGAGAAAAGCATTTTGTTTTTGGACCAAGGGAAAAAAGAAGTGGTATTATGACCTAGCTAATCATTTTACAGTTAACTGAAGTACCTAAGGTAGACACATCTTCAGCTGAGATTGTCCTACTATGATTGGTATAGAGAGAAGCCCTATTCGGAAGCTTGTTGATCAGCTCTCGGGACAGGAATGTGTGCATGCATGTGCATGTGTCCCTCCAAAAGGCTGCCCTCCCAGAACAACCACCTCAGCTAAGTGCTTACTGTGACAGGGCACACATTCAGCAGTGAGTTATCAGGGTCTTCCCTGCCACAGCAGGGTTCAGAATTACATGAAGAGAAGTATTGGATTTATATTTGTGTACTTGGTAGTTCCTAAGAATCTGCAGAAGGATGCAGAAGTAGTTTACAGATCTGTATTTATTCCTCTGTAAGACTAAAATGCTAGGACCTCTTTTCATACCATATGAACCTTCCCAGCCCTGATGTATGGTTGCAAATTGCATGAGGTCAAAGAATCTTGAGACAAAAATTTGCCCAAATGACTGGATGCATATTGCAAGTACCAAAAGTCTTTTACTTCAGTCTGGCTCTTAGGAACTGCAGCATGATGAAAGATGAGCCTTGTTTCTCCAGTCAGACATTCTGGCCTAACCTGTCTGTCATTTCCGTGAAATCACGGCCAGAAATACAAGATTTGATTCTTCTCAAAATCAGCAATCAAAATCTAATCATTAGGTTGCATCTGTCTATTGTCATCTCATTGCCAGATCCAGAGGTCCTCCTGAGGCCACTGAGCAGTGCTGAACATGGCTCAGTAGGCCTGGCCAGGCCCCAACACTTTGCAGTGGTTTGGGTCCTCTCTGGAGTGACAGCACACTTTTAAAAGAAATATTTCACTATTTTTCCTGGATTCTGTTTTTGTTCAGGGGTGAGGTGGAAACACATTGGAGGTGTCCAGTGTCCCAAGCACTTGCTCAAACAATCCCACACCTCTCGCCACGCCAAACTATCCAACCTTTGGACAGATGTCCGGGTAATATTCTGAATGAATTGTCCAACTTTAAACAAGACCTGAACCATATGCAATAACATGCTGGGTCCTAACAAAAGGACCATTTTTTTTTCAAGGGTAGTCAAAGGATATCCAAAATCTTTAAAATTCTCAACTACTGTAATCAGCCTGAAGGACAAGGGAAGAAAAAGGGAGGGAAAAAAGATAGGAAGGTCTCTCAATCACAGTTTGTTCCTCTGAGAATAAAAAACCAGAGATGTGATTATTAATCACTCCCAGTAAATTACTCCCAAAATATAGAGGTGCCTGCGATACTGAATACACCAGATTGGTGTACTGACCAGAGGCAGTATCACATCATAAGCCCATCCTAGGAAATACCACAGAGAACACAAACTGCAAGCGAGGTATTATCGGTATAAGAGAGACAAAACAACTATGGGAGCAAATATGTCTGCATTGTAACTCACAACTGCTAAACCAATACAATGAATGATTATAACTATTTTCTTTCAACACACTCTGGTCAGATCTGTTGGTATCTCAACTCTTTGTGTTCAATATCGGGCATCAAAAAAGACTGTTGTTTAATCCCAGCTGGAAAAGAAAGCATCACACAGCCACTCACCCAAACCCTCTGTCTACTCACCTCCCACCCTGGCGGAAGGGAGGGAAAATCAAAGTAAAACTTGTAGGTCAAGATAAGAACAGTTTAATGATGAAAAATAAAGTAAAATACAATACTAATGGTAAATGATAACAATAATGACAATAAAAAGGAAACAAAGAAGTGGTGCACAATGCAATGTCTCACCACCTGCTGACCACTGCCAAGCCCCCCCATCCTGAACCCAGACAGACCCCCTTCCCCATAAATCCCCCCAGTTTATGTATTGGCGTGACGCTCTGTGATGTGGAACGTCCCTTTGGTTGGTTTGGGTCACCTGTCCCAGCTGTGCTCCCTCAAAAGTTCTTTTGCATCCCCCGCCTCACTGGCAGAGCATGAAAGAAGAAAACAGTCCTTGACTCAGGACAAACATGACCTGGCAAAAACCAAAACATCAGTGTGTTATCAACACTACTCCTGTTCTGAATACAAAACACAGCAGTGTAACAGCTGCTGAGAAGAAATTAACTCTATGCTAGCTGAACACAGGACAATGAGATAGGAGTGACTTCAGAATGGCATGGCCTCATGCTAGTGCAAACATATCCCAGAGATAACAGTGCCCAGACATCACAGCTCCACTGCACTCCCAGGGCTGAAAGGCTGCAGTTGCATGTGTAGCTGCTTTAGATCACATTAACTGCAATTTTTCCCAATGGAAATCACAAAACAGAAGGAAGGAAGCCTCCTGGGGTCTTCATTTATGTGTGAGCCAGGTCAGCTTACAAGAATATGAAAGGAAATTCTTCTTGCCAGGACTCCATGAACACAGCCATTGGGATTTCCTGTTAAATATTCGCTTGCTAGCCATGAAGCACACTCCATACAGTATTTATGGAACATTAGGAATTCATACTCCTTCTCAATACTCCTTCCACTATCTTCTGTCACTTGAAGACCTTTTGAGAGTTGCTCCAACCTGTATGTGTCAGGAGTTGACCGGGTGAGACAATGGGTGAGCCTGTAACAACTGTGGTTCATGCTGAAGTCAAATTCCTTAAATATTCATTTCAGGCGGCTTACCAGGAATCAAGAGACTCAGTTTTAATTGCATTCTGCCTGAAATTTATCAGTTGGCAACTCAGATTGTCTTTTTAATGTGTGGCTCCAGAGTAATCATACTCTGCACACCCACTGCAAGAGCACATTTTACTTCTCAAAAGTATAACAAAGGTATTTCACAACCTGAAAACTTGCATGCCAAAGAAACTGAAAAAAACTGTTGTACTTTCTCCTCACAGCCTCATGACTCCTGATTTTTATCTCCTTTTATGCTTTAAGCTGTTTAAAATTGGTGATCAAACAGCTCCTGATAAAGAAAAATGAATATAAATTCTTTTTCAGACAAGACTTCTTCCTGTGCCAAGGATCACAGGAATGAGCAACATGGTAATATTGCATGTCCACACAGGCTTCTCTCACAGGCTGCCTTTGGTCTGTGCTAGTTGTATGCAGAATTAAAGAGAGATTTGTACAAAGCAGAGAACTTGAAAGTGAGCCTTAACACAGATTTGCTTGGCTGATTGCTTTTTGCCTATCACACCCTTTATGTGGGGTTATGCTGTCAGATTTGATACCTGTTGGACTGTGTCTGAAGATGCCTCTGGCTCTCCCAGCTTAATGAGGCATGGAGGGCTGGGCTGGCAGCCCCTTTCAGAGCCAACCCTGGCTATATCCTCTCAAGGTGGCCAAGGAAGGTGACCCAGCAACATTGCTGCTATGTTACTCTGACTCAAAAATCTCAGGGTTACCCTTTAGCACTTCCCCTCCACAATCCCAGCAGGCTGCAATGAACCCAAGAAGTAAAAATCTTCCTACTCCCACAGCAGTGTGCAGTGGTCCCTGCAAGGGCACTGTGCCAGGCCACCAATTGTGCTGCGCTTAATCCTAGTTATTTTTACAGCGTTTCTTGTAATTGTTAAAGATGCATTAGATGTTTAATCTTGATTGTGGCAATTTGATGTTGTTTGTTCAAAAGCTGCACTATGAGAGCTGAGGTAAATCAATTTTTTGCATCACACTGTAATGAAAACTTCTGCCATACCACCTCAGCCAACTTGCATACTAACACATTGGTCATTTTTCAAATAAAACAAAAAAGGCTCAGTGGAACTGCCCGTGCTTTTATTTTCAACACAATAGGAACCTAACCTTCATGTAGGAAATCACAAAGAGAAAATAAAATATGTCACAAATACAAACACTTTGGCACATTTCCACTGTTCAACACAATTTACAAAATACTTTGAGTGAATAAAGCATTAGTTTGTAAAACACCAGCTAATTTTGTTCTCAGATTAACAATTAAACAGGAACCACCTCTGATTCACTGTAGACAAGCAGTAATTTAAACAAATTTTATAGTTAAGGCTTATTTAGACTTTGTTGCCTGATCAGTCTGAAGTGTTCTACATACAAACGTGTTTTGTAAACTATGGCAAGCAGCAGTGTCAATAGGCAGATATTTCTGAACAGCACAGAACCCAAGCAGGGATGTCTGTCCATCTTCAAAAATCACATTTATTTCTGCTTTACTCAGGTGGGAATTACCAGTTCCTTTCCCCACTCTGAGTGCCCAGTAAAATGATTCATAAACTGCAGAAATTAAATACAAGTCCGCCGCCCTAGAAGGAATGAGAGAATTTCAATGCCATAGGTGTTTCTGAGCACAAGTCTTCCACTTGCAACCAAAAAAGCAGTTCAGACCTTTCAAAGCTCCTGGTGTCATAGAGCATTTAGGATGTCCTAACACTAGGACATAAACATAACAAAGACATAAACATAACATAAACATTAGGACATCTTTCAAGGCAATGAAACAGACTTGAAAGTACGAAGAGGTAATAATCTTTTCAGGACATAAATACATGTTCCTCAGCAAAGAGTACCCAGATGTTTTGTATCAATATGCTGGGATGCACTACTCAGTTAATTCCCACTGTAAAAATCTCTTGAGGCCCTGGAGTTAAAGAACAGTTCTATTACACAGAAAAGGAGCAATGCATACACCTAGTCCCACAGAACCATGGCAACAACTACTCACATCAAACCAGTTGATAACCAATTATAACCAGAGATGGCAAGTTTCCAAACAATGACTGCCCTTTACTTCACAGGCAGTTGGGCTCCTATGAAGGTGTCTGTTGTAGCAGTGCTGGATGAAGTTCTGCACATCACCAATACTGTGGCCTTTGACACACAGAAACTGACCTGTTCCTGCTCTCTGTGACAGGTCTTCAGCTTCATTCTGCCCCAGATGCTATTTCTTTTCAGTCAAACACAGAAGCATTTCTTCAGAAAGTGCAACCACTCCAGGAAAGGCCTGGGAGAATTTTCTTTTTGGTTTCAAGCTCCTTTATCAGGCCACTCATATCAGACTAGTACTGTAGGATCCTAAAGGATACATTTGCCTTTGTGCTGCTTTCTTAATGAAAGATTAATGAATGACTGTGATAAAGAAGATACTCCACAGATAGTGGAAAAGGTAAGCAACACAGAAGTCAAGAAAAAGCAGAACACAAGAGTTAAGAATATATGCTATAGAAAAGGGGGCAAAAACCCCAACACCCTTCAAGAGACATTTTCTACCAATAAGTCCTTCTGAGCTTGTCTCTGAGACAATAGGCTAATAAAAACTCCTGTTGCTTTGCCACACACACATCTCCCTCCTGCTATTCTCCACAGTTCATCCATTAAAGTAGCCACTCTCACTCAAGTCATCCACCCCCTGTATATTTATAGCACTTCTGCTATTAATTCACTCCTTTTGTGGGTGATCTCTTGAGATATGCTTCCCCCTACATCCTGTGATTATTCATGACAGCTAAAAATAGTCAACTGAGTGAGTCGGCACATCCCTCCCCCCTCTGTGAAACAGATCTAATCTACACAAATACTCTGGTCCTCATTTTCTGAGTGGGGACCTCTTCACTGATGTAAGGAGGATATCGCTTGAGAATATTGCTGAGACCACAGTATTTGATGAAATAAAATTAGTGAGTATTTCTCCAGCTCTCCTGGGGAAGAGAAAGAGAAGGAATAGAGTCTTGTATAAGAAGTACAGGCAGATGCTTTATCTTTGCAGCCTCATGTGACCCACAGCATAGCATTTGTGAGGAAAGCTTCTCAGCTCTCTTATCTCCCACAAGTGGCCACATGGTTATACCTGGAATCATGTCACATTCCACAATAACTACTAAGACATTGCGTCATTTCTTTTCCTTCTATTCTAGGGAATCATGCCCAATTCTCCAATCTTGTAACAGGAAGAATTCATACCAAACAAACTATTATAAGCCACATAATTTTAACCTGGCCATATATTACAGGACCTTAACTGATAGGACAATAACCAAGGTTCAACAGAAAACTCATCAAACAAGCCTGTAAAAACATCAGCCACTGTCAGAAGGACCATCAGTTAGTGCAGGAGAGCAAATACAGATCACAGAAATTCTTCAAAATGAAATCATGTATGTCTTCAGAGCTTATAGTGGTAGGTAGTTGTCTCACCTCATACACCTCTGGTATCTGTTATTACAGTCCACCTTCTTATCATATGCATATTTCTTGAAGATTGCAAGAATATGCTGAAAATCTTCTTAGAGCAAGAGGCATAAAGTCCGTCAGATTCAATTCCAAAACAAGCAACATATTTTTTCATTTTTGCTGTTTAAATGGCTGAGGGAGAAAAAACATCAGCAAAAACCCCCACGTAAATATTTTCAAGTGAACAAATTTATACAAAGATCCAGCTCTGTGCAGATCTTTAAAAGAGTAATTAGAAATTATTCACATAGAAAGCTTCTGTTTATGAAGATCTTAAGAAACCACTGTAAGGTAACACCCAAATTACTTTCTAGTGACACAACGGTGTTTTTAGATTCATCTGAAGGCAACCCACTGACTAAACACAGTGAAAGGAAACCAAGACAAGAATGCAAAAGGTATGATATGTACACACAGAAATTCAGTAACATAGCTATTTTCACTAAGACTACAAAATTAACACTTGAAAATATGTAAATACAAAGCAGATTTTGAAATCACCAAACAGCGCTCAAAATAACGCAATTTTTTTTCCCAAAGCTCATCTATAAGGTGTTGTATGCCTACATTATGGATGAGATTTCTTGGAAGAAAATACTCTTTCAATGGTATTTCTACTTGCCCAGAGTCCTCGGAAATCTGCTATGTGTCGAAGGAAAGTATCACAAAGAGCATCAGACCTTTTTCAGTCTTTCCTACATCTTTCCCTGCCCTTCAAAATCCTGATTCACAGGACATCCAGGTAATGCCACTGACAAAATATCATTTCTGCATAAGTAGGTTTCAAAGCGTTAGGTGCTGAAGTCAGATAGTGTGGGCCCCAGTCAATAGGAAAATGTCTATTAGTTTCAGTGTCTTCAGGCTGAAGTTTTGACCAGCAATTCAGAGCTGGAATGCATCATTTCTGGACCATAATCAAATTAATAGCTGGGAGTAAGAACACTTCATTTGCTGTTTCATAAAGTGACTGAGGAAATTAAGTGAAAGTTGTAAATTGATTTAAAAATGCAAACCTGACAGGATTAATTTCTTATACAAATCTCCGAAGTCTGAAAATAAACAGGAATACTGCAAATTATTTTTCTCCACAGCCCCTATCGTGTGTTACTTCTTTGTCTTCCAGCACAAGGACAGCTTTGTCCAGAGGCAGCATGAGACAATGACCTATAAGAAAAGGAATGGCTATAAACCAGCGTTTACAAAGAAAAGGTGATTGATACAGACACAGGGATTAGCCACACAGCCACTGTCCCCTATGCACCGTATAAGCACACATGGGCACATACCATTTCCATCAGCATTAATAGTGTTAAGGTGCTTTAAATGAAACCAGAATACAGTCATTCATTTACTGATCTCTCTCTTTGCCTCTGGTACAGAGAGTCTGCGCCCTTGCAGCCTGAAATACCATGTTGCTGTTAGATAAAATATCATGTTGCAGATGGCCTGATACGCCCTTAGCAGAACAATATTTTTGATGTGCACGCAGCCCAAATGACAACTCTATGGGTTCATATCCACTCCCAGACACACTTGTCTTTGACTAAAAAATTTGTGCTGCTCCAGGTCCCACAGACCTTGGGAGTACTGTAACATCAAACCTCTCAATTTTTTTGTAACGACAGCATATTCATTAGCTATTGAAAATTAATACTAAAATAAAAAGATACACAGAAAAGTGATACAGTAGTAGTAATTTGATGCAGAAACTGATTTTTGCCAATGAAATAGAAAAATAAGAGATTTTTATAAGTATATATCTGTACTTCTTGAAAAATAATTTCCACAAACATCAAACAGCTCTCAGAATGAGATATAAACAGCTTATTACATCTTTATTTCATTATGTAAAATTTTCTCCTATATATAACTTACTCCGTTTTCTTTAGAAGACTATTCTTCGTAGGAAATGTAAGCATTACCAAGATTTACAGGCCTTTACACAACTCCAGGGAAAACTGAAGAAAATACAGAGAAATATGATTTTGAATTTAATTTCATGCTGAGCTATGGATTCTGCCTTCTGGTCTTCCCTGACTAACTCGAGCTCCTGAGTCTTTCAGCTGCTTGGGGCTGAGGTGTAAATGTGCAAGCGGTCCTCTACCTTGGGCTCATTCCGTTTCCTATGCCATTCTGTTTCCTACACTGCCTACCCCAGCAGGGTGGGTGGAGAGGGTATCTAAACAAGGCAGAGACTGAAACTGCATGCAGCAGAAAGCCATGGATGCTGGGACATATACTTGTATCTTTTACACTAACATATTACAGCAACTTACAGCAAAGATGGTCCTGCTGCAGTGAGGGTGTTCACCTCCCCTTTTCGTTTCCCTCCCCAGTGCATGCACAGTTACCCAGTAACAACTGGGACGATGCCACTGGTAACTATTCTGTGTCCATACTACATGACCATCAGCACGGATGCAAATGAAGGATTTGTGTTCCAGAACCAGAGAGCTCTGTATTTAAGCTAAATAAGGCTTTGATTATGCCTTTTCTTCCCAGGCTTGCCAATGGGTGGGGCATAAATAACACTATTCCAAAAACATCCCAGAAAATAACGTGCCCTGGAGACACACATTCCTACTCTTCTCTGGAGGTGGGAAAAATTATTATGAGCAATGCTTCTCCTCAGGCCATAGATCCACCTCCTCAGATATCAGGTGACCTATGAACTGCATTTAGTTCCACATCTATTTACCTTCAGCTCTGCCAAAGATTCTGGAGACAAGGTTTGATAGACACCATCACACTTAAGCAAGTTGTTCCTGCTCCAGCAGACACCTGGGAGCATATGAGCTGTAGCACCAAACAAACAAGAAGCTAACTTTTGGTACCACTGATGTTTTAAATATTGCTGTCCTTAGAAGACTTTTAAAAGAGTAGCAATGAGCAGAAAAGACATATGAAAGAAGCAGGCAGAAGGCATGGAGAGTTTGAATATTGGCAAAAAAAGATTGGTGTCAGAGGTTTCAAGCCTAAGAGAACAAAGTAGATTTTCAGAAATATGTGGGAATATAGGAATACTTAGTATGGGAAATTGAATAGGAAAAAAGGATTCAGTAGCTGGAGAACGTGACATTCTGAAAAAGGTAAGGCACATAAAAAGGTGAAGTGTGCACAAAGGAGAAGATATGGATAAAGAGGAGCCTTAAGAAATAGGAATAACACAAGGAACTTTAATATCAATGGGGATCTTTGTGTCGTGTTGGCATAAAAAGGCCAATATTTCATCTTAAGTGTACATTGCCATCCAGAAAATGGCTTCACGTAAAAGAAGCTAGTAAAATAAGTAACTTAAGTGTATAGCATACAGTAAGGACCTGAGCCTGAGTTACAACCCTGAGAATCCCACAGACAGGATTAGGTAGTAGGTATGGTACTAGTATAAGGTACTATGGAGGTAGTAGGATGTCACCAAGAATGTCATCAAGAACATGCACCAGTTAGAAGAGCCAGTCACAGAGGAGTGTCCCATGCCAGAGCAGCAATAAGGCTGCTGGTATCTGGCTGGCAGTGTGGGTGTTACCACACAGCACTGCCTCACACTACACAGACACTCTCAACAGGAACAGTGAAAAACACGTTCCAAACTTTAAAGCAACTTGCCATTATTTTATGTGCAGGTATGGACGGCATCATGTGTGAAAGCATCTGGCAGGCTCATTCATCTTCAGGTCTTCCACCAGCAATCCTACTCCACTCAGCGACACAATCCTCAGTCTCGCCCGTACGACATATTGCCATCTGGGCATTATTTACACAGACCCTTACTGTGACACTTCAGCCATCGTGTTCCACGAAACAGCAACAAACACGCCATCCATTAGCTCCTAAAAAGCTCTTAAAGTCTGATTGACAGCAGTGGCACGCAGTGCTTCTGGGGAACTTCTTGTTTCAGCAAGTAATAACACTTCTTAAGGAATGCTATGTGGTATGGGAGGAATTTATCTCCTGTGTAAAGGGAAACAGATGTCAAAGAGAGCAGTGCATAAGAACATTAAGGGGCTGCTGTGACTGGTCTCGGATTCTTTTCTGAACAGTGCTTGTTTTCTACTTTTCTAATAATGTTGAGTCATTATTATAAAGTCAATACACATGTCAGATTTTTAACATTTCTGAGCACTCTCAGCCCATCTTAGCCCTGGTAATTTCTCAGAATTTCTCAATGGCTTTCAAAATCAGGTCAATTATCTTTTTTCAAATGTTAATTCTTTGCCTACTCACCTCCATTTCTCTTTTCTTTCCTCATAATCGTTCTCAAAATATAAATTTCTCATGGAAGAGACAGCTAGAATTCCAGTGCCTAGAATGAAATGCCTTTACACTCAGACTGGGTACAGATTTTAGCCTAGTATGCTACTAATACAAATCGTGGCTTCTGTTTGAAGTGCTTTCTCTCTATGGCTGTGTCACACGGCCACTTTGGAATAGGTGAACTGGCTTATAAGGGAACATGTGTTTCCTAGGAGTTTCTGGTCTTCCCAAGTAGGTTTTAGGCGTGGTTTAAGTATCCTTAACCCAGGCTGCCTGCAGACAGATATGCTACAATGCTCTGCAGACACAGAGACCCTTAAAGGCCTCTTTCTTTCCATGCCTCTGTTACCTTGATAACTTAGATCTAGCCTAGGTATCTATTTATTCATGCTGTTAAGGGAACATATGTTAGGTTTCCACAGCTCACTTCCAGGTGTCCCACTATGACTCTCCTGCTTGGTGCCTGATGTGTCTTGTCAGCAGTGATTTGTCCAGGCTGGTGGTAGCCAAGATGTAATTGGCTATACAGTCCCTCCACACTGCAAGTGAGCCTCAAATACAACTTGAACTGCATTTTCCAGAGTAGGCTTCAAGAGAATTTGGAGACATTTAGAGGGAAGGTAACTCATTAACTGAATAAACTTGATATGGGCAGAGCCGTGCTGTTTTAAAGCATAGCATGCCTCAGAATTCTGACTCACAACCCCTCATGGGCTCAGCAGAGGTGATTCATTGTCAGGGGGCTGGGGGCACTAATCACTGCAGGGGCGTATCTCCAGACCCATCTCCTGCTGTTCCCTGTCTGTACCAAAGGTGGCCATAACCCCATAACCAGCCCTTGCTATTCCCCTTACTCCAATGCATAGATGAGGGCCTGGCCACATGAGGTGGCCCCTCTCCAGGCTCCCAGACACTAAAGACCTTAAAATAACAGCTTACCACACCTGCCTGAGGTATGGTATGCCTTTCAAAGGAGACAGCAAGGCTGATATTAAGCACACTTGAACCCACAGCGCTCCGCAGCCCAGAGTACAACACGGTGGCCGATGGTTTAAAGGAAGAAGACCAAGCTATAGATTTTCACACAGATGGTAACAACTTACTGCAAAATGGTTGATAAGATAACAGGGCAGCAATACCTTCAACTTATCTCAGCAGGGCAAGAAAATCATACCTCACTGTTAATTATAACAGTTAAATACAGCACATCAAGCATCACAGTGAAACAAAGTACAATCTTCCAGTATTACAAAAGCATTGTATCAGTAGAAACTCAGGGGAAAACCTTCTTGCTTTGTGCTTTTGTGCTATCCCAAAAGAGGTTCATTTTCAGCAAGATGTCCCAAGAACCCAGCTGTTGTAAATTTTTTCTCTGGCCTTTTTTTTGGCCTGTCCCAGGCCTTCAAGACTCCTAAGTAGTTGCATCCTTCCAAGAAAGACTTGAGTATGTTGATGAACAAGAAGCTCAATATGCCTCAGCACTGCATGCTTGCAGCCCGGAAAGCCAGTTGTATCCTGGGCTCATTCAAAGCAGCGCGGGCAGCAGGGCAAAGGGGAGATTCTGCCCCTCTGCTCTGCTCTAGTGAGACCCCACCTGGAACACTGCATCCAGCTCTGGGGTCCCCAACAAAAGAAGGATGTGGACTTGTTGGAGAGAGTCCAGAGGAGGGCCACAAAGATGGTCTGAGGCCTGGATCAGGCCCTCTCCTACAAGCACAGGCCGCAAGATTTGGGATTGTTCAGCCTGGAGAAGAGAAGACTTCAGGGTGACCAAATTGCGACCTAATTACTTGCAGGGGACCAACAAGAAAGTTGGAGAGGGACTTTTTACAAGAGCATGAAAAGATAGGACAAGGGGGAATGGCTTTAAACTGAAAGCCAATAGATTTACACCACATATCAAGAAGAAATTCTTTACTTGGAGGTGAGGGACTGGCACAAGTTGCCCAGAGAAGCTGTGGATGCCCCATCCCCAGAAGTGTTCAAGGCCAGGTTGGACGCAGCTTGGAGCAACCTGTCTCCTAAAAGATGTCCCTACCTATGGCCATCGAGGCTGAACTAGGTGATATTTAAGGTTCAACCCAAACCATCATATGATTCTATCTCCATCTTCCTTTGATAACATATGCTTAACCTCTGCTTGCTTATAAACTAAAATTTGGTTTTTTACTGTAAATTATATTCAAAACCCCCAAATTTATTTTGATTTTTAGTCATACAGTAGTCTTTGGCTAGTTTAGAACTAGTTCGATCGGATCACCTACAGTTTGTCATTTTTCTCTTCACACTTTTTTGCCACTTTTGCTGAGTTGAGTTTTTCCATTCTTTCAGCCCATTCTTTTGGTTTCACTGAAAGATAAAAAAAAAAAGGGTCAGTCTGCTCCAAAGGGCATGTGCACATTCCCATCATGTGATGCTGTGTTAGAGAAGCGTAGCACTCCTCCAGCGATAGTGTGCGTGCAGCTATGCCCATGGATTTGGCAGAGGGCACCACGCCTCAGCCATGCTCTGCCTACCCTTTGCCAGAGTGTGGGAATGCCCATCACCAGGACTGAGTCTCACGGAGGCAGCCTAGGCAGCAGGAGCTCTGCAGGACCTGTAGGTGATGGGTAATGCTGCAGCGGTGGCGGTCACATGAGCTGGCCCAGGTCATCCTGGGTATCTCCCTCTGGTACCCTGGGGCTCAGTGCACAGGAGGAGACTGAAACTACTGGGGAAGGATGGGAATAATGTGCAGAAAAGAAAAGAGGGACAAGCCTTCAGACAGTGATGTAGGCGTACAGTCTTCATGTCTGGAGTGTTGAGCAGCAGGATGCAGATGGGGAAACCCAAGGAGCTGTTTGACTGAACTCATTTCCTTCTCCTTTCTCTGCATTTCACTTTTTACATCATGTCTGGCTGGAAGTGCTATGATAACAGCTATCTTTCCTTTAACATGTGCAATCTGCACAGTGCTGGATGTTGAGCTGAGTCAGTCTTAAGGTTAACAATAACAATAAATATCTGGCCATGCTCTGAGCATCTGCCCCCTCTCCCTAGAGGAAGGTGTCAGTTGCAGAGGCAGACAGAGTTCAGCTTAGCCAAGCATGTGATCCCAGAAGTTAATATAAAATTTGCAACTGAAATATATCCTATGAGCATATATTTACTCACACATGTGCCAGGGTACACAAGTGCACCAGAAGGTGAGAAAAGTGACAGTTTTTGAGGTCATAGTTTTTTAATATCCTCTGCTTACATTTTATAATTATTTCTTCTTTGATGTACTATCCAAATGTATTTCAATCACTGAAGATTATGATTTAAAAGCACTTCAAATAAATGGTCTCCCATTTTGGTTTTATTTTTTTATATTCAATTAAAATATTAATTAAACTTATTTATCTTTTAATGATTACTGATTTAAACAGTATTACATTTAATACTGTCTTAACACCGAGTTGGAGTCACAGAAATAAGAACAAAAATGGTATTACAAAAAAAATGTATGCAGCACTTCATCTTCTAGATGGAATAATGCATAATACATCAGTTAATATAAAGATGATAGTTCAGCAGCAGAAGAAAAGTAGAGAGTTAAATTATGCTATTACAGAATCAGATAAATACCATACTGTTTTGAATTGCAATTTTAAAATTGCCTTGCTGCTGTTTAACTTTCATACCAAAACAGTCAAAATAAGTTATTGATTTTCCAAATGATGAAGCATTAATTCAGGAACTTCAGGCACGTAAATCAATGACAGATCTGTAAAGCATTGGATGAATATCAGTATAAAGAAATTATAACTAATGCATTAATAAAACATTGCATGATCTTGACAGGCAGATATTACAAAGATTTTATCATGCCCTAAACAGTTAACAGAAAAAAGAGATTCTTCAAGGACTTATTTCTAACTACTACATGAGAAGGATAATATTATTCTTGAAACATTATCTGTTTCGTCTGTAGAGAAACTAACATGGTGCGTGGGGTCTGTGGACCAATGCCGTGCTTTTCCCACAGTGTCCCTTGTGGAGATGCTTTGGCGGTGCCTCACTAGCACCCACGCGAGCACGCAGTCTCACCCTTGCCGGTGGACGCAAGCAGCCACTCACACACAAAGTCTCTGTGCGTTCCGGAGACGAAGAGGCAGGAGGGATTCTTTGCATGCAATTCCGAGGCGTTTATTGGGTCTGCACCATGGACTGCGAACAACCGCACCTGAAGGGAATCAGAGGCAAAGAACCCAGAACAATCGCGCACGTGGTTTTTACCCCGAGGGGTCCCAGGGGCGGACAGAACATCAGTAACCAATAATCCGAGGGCTAAGGGGAGGAGGAAANGAGGACCAGGGGCCAGTGGGGTATCGAGGAAAGGAGAACTTTCCAACACAGTAATGTGGGGATAGACCTTTTAGTAGTAACATGGGGGGTGTAATGTGGACTTAGCCACCACAACATCTCCCCCTAATTTGTTTTAAAAGAAGGCTTCCCCCACTTACTTGAAACTAACCAAGGTGGGAACCGTTCTTGCATTTTCTTTGAGTGGGGGAAGGGTATTTTGAAAAAACATATTTTAACAGTGGGAGTCCATGATTGTGGCAACATTTCAAACAACGAAAAGATAACAAAACAACTAGAAACACCCACAAAGCCCCCAAAAGGAGGCAACCCCTCCCCCGAGTCCCCAAAGTCCCAACAAGTCCCGAGTTCCTGCAGTGCTGGATGCGGTGGACCTTTCTGGGTCAGCCACAGCACCCGTGGCCACAGAAGAGTCTCTAGGAACTTTAGGGACATCTAGAAGATGGCAGGCTGACAAGTGTCAGGTTCCATGGGGGAGTTGGGGTAGGTGTCTCTGTAAGGGTCTCAAACAAAGTTGTTAAGGATCATGGCAAAATTACTGAAAGATCAAATCACTTGTGGAAAATATATGAAATTGGAAATGTTAATTCTCCCTTCATTAATTTCCCTTTTCCATCTCCCCTTTTCAAAAAAAAAACGTAGGTATGGGATATGGGAAGAGTAAAGGGTTATTTGGGTGGGGAAACACATGAGGGAAGGTCAGAGGGGTTCAGGGGGTTTTAAACTGAAACTGTCTGGAGGGGGCGCGGTTTGGATGTTCACGTGGCCTGTCACTTCATGCTGACGTCGCCTCCAGGCAGTACTTGTCTTGCCCTTGTTGGGTTCAGTGTCACTGTCTTCTGTGGTTTTTCTTGTGTCATCAGGAGCTGTTGTCGGTGGTCCAAGGTAGGGCTTTATATTCTTTCCCGGCACCTATTTCAAACCTGCTGGTGTGGAGACAGCAGCATATCCCCTCCCCCAGGTGATGAGTGAAAAGGGTCCCTGAATTTGATGGCTCTCTGGATCTTTGACCAACGCCAGCGGTTGTTTTTCTAAGTTGGCTTGTGTCAAATTGGTAAAGCGTCGGAACACCAGGGGGGTAGGTTCTGAGAAGGAG